>JAJOZX010005859.1:0-280637 GCA_023014485.1 Bathynomus jamesi | reverse complement strand
AAGAAATTGTCTGTACAATCTCTGTACAAAATCTTAAAATTTGGGTGCAAGATCATAAAGGGATGAAAATTTTTTTTTCATAATCAAACGGGAAGAGATTAAAACTTTTTTCCAAGTTAAATGTGATAACTAAAGACTAGATTTAAGCCTATGAAATGATTTCTCATAATCTAGGCTTGCTTCTGAAACGTGTGCTTTTTGATATAGAGGCCCATTTCACAGCGCTACTAGATATACCGGTAATGGATCACCTGAAGATCAGGACCCCCAGCCTTCTCTAGTTAGCCTTATAATACTAACTAACGAAACTAACACTACCTAACCTAACCAATCGTTAGGTCAACTGTACGCCCTTGACGATTGGTTAGGTTAGGCCGTGATATTTTCGTTGGCTAACTAAAAGGTTGGGGTCCTGATCTTCAGGTGATCCGACATAATACTTTCAGAACTTAATTGCAGGAAAATATCATGCCTTTGAGAATATTTAGAGCTTTCTTACATCTTATTATGTTACAGATGCAAATTATAGTTAACTGATTAGTTTGCCTCAGATGAAATAAATGAACTGAAAAATATTTTTATAAAGAAATCACACATGAAGCAACATGAGAAGAGCGTAGTGGAAAGTTTTTAACCCAGAGTGTTAATACTGTACAAGAAACAATACACCAACCCATAATACATAGGCTGACCATTCGTTTTGAACGGGACAGTACCGTTTTTGTTATATTTCCTGGCCGTCCCGTCGTTTTAATAAAAATGTCAATTTTGTCCCGGTTTATGTACTTACTTTTTCATGAATACAGAATATTACATAACCCCCGTCCCTTTTTTGCCATCCCAATGTCCCGTTTTTGTCTCAAGGAAATGTGGTCAGCCTAATAATACACCATAATAATACATCGAGTCCAGGACAAAAACTCACTGGACAAAAACTCGCTGGACAAAAACTCGCTGGACAAAAACTTGCTGGACAAAAACTCACCACTTAAATGCAAAAGAGGACAAAAACTCACCAGACAAATGTTTTTGCGAAATACATACACTCTAGTCTAGATCTTAAGATCTTAGGATCTCAAGATTTTAGACTCATTGTAGATAATTACTCATCATCTTTTAAATTGTTCTGTTTTTAACCAAATAGGTTTACTAATGTAGTTTTGGTCACTGATTTCATAAATAACTCCTTTTTTTTTTGGAGAAATGAAAAACAAACATGTTAGAGCACTTTAAATAATTAATGTGTTTTTGACGAAACTATCATGACTTAACCTAACCAATCGTCAAGGGCGTACAGTTAACCTAACCGGGCATTCAATTGACCTAACCTGGCATTCAATTGACCTAACTGGGCATTAATTTATAACGAAAGATTGGTAGGTTGGTGAAAAAATTAATATTGATTGGTTGGTTAAAAACAGAACAATTTGAAAGATGAACAATTTGAAAGATGAAGAGTAATTATCTACAATGAGTCTAAAATCTTGAGATCTTAAGATCTTAAGATCTAGACTAGAGTGTATGTATTTCGCAAAAACATTTGTCTGGTGAGTTTTTGTCCTCTTTTGCATTTAAGTGGTGAGTTTTTGTCCGGTGAGTTTTTGTCCGGTGAGTTTTTGTCCGGTGAGTTTTTGTCCGGTGAGTTTTTGTTTAGTGAGTTTTTGTTCGTGCCCCAATACATCAGCCCATGGAATGTTTCTTCACTGTATCATAATGTGATACAGGATTAGGTTAACTCAAGCCAGAACCCCAGAACATGTTACAAAAAGTTGATGCTTCTAAAAGAGTGACTCATGCATTATTATTAGATAGGTTCTGAGAATAGAATCCTAGAAATTAAAAATTTCTTCATCTTATTTAAGTAAATGGTTTAAACTTATTTGATAATGAACTTAGTGAAGCCCTAAAACAAATTATTGATGCCAAAGTAAACTAGCATAATAGAAGATGAAATAGCGACTTCAAATGTTTTGAAATAATTGTAGAAGAAAGCTTTCATTAATGTTTGATAAATATTTATTTAGGCCTACTTAATAATATTTGACATAACTTTCATATGTTTTAAACATTCTCATCACTCATCACTAGAATGATCAAAATGTACATAAATCTTGATTTGCATTAAAATTTGATAAAGGGTTCTTATACACAAAAGGTTTATGATATTTTGCCAAGTCTAAAAGCTTAGATAGTTTATTCTTAAGAATTGTTAAATTTTTACATGAACTCAGAATTTTCATTCCTCAATCATTTACTTTCCTTACTTCTTTCTGAAATGGTATTTGTACTTGAAAATCATATACTTGAGAGAAAACTCATGCATATTAGCTAAATTTTGATTTGTTATTGTTTCCATCTTCTATGAAAAGGAGAGTGTTGAAATTGCCATGGCGTATTAAAAATTTTATATTCATTTTAAAGCAGTTGGTGAGGCTCTTGTCCACTACTGCTTGCTGATTCCTGAGTTGGGTTGATTTGGACACTTATTCTTTCAACCTTAAGACAAAAGATGACCCTCTGAATGCACTCACTCTCACATTGTGGCGATACGAGCTTCCTGGCTGGTAATGGGTACAAGTCTGTTAGCGAAGATAAATCAAGTATTGGATTCGAGTTACTAAATTGCTGGTGTAATTGCATTACAAGAAGTTGGCTCAATCTTGCGCCAACTAGTTAAGAAATAAATCTGACTGTGGGTTAAAGTAAAAGTTAAAAATTGGGAAGCATGTGTAATATTTTAATCTTGTTAGAATTAAGACGATTCTATTACTTATATAAAGTTAAATTTATTAATTCGGATGTTTCATTAACCTGGAGTAGTATTGGTGAGTCACATCAGCTTTATGTTGTAGATATAAATCAATAAAATGGTGTCGCATTGTTGCAAGTTGGCTCAATTTTGGGCCAACTAATTGTGAAATAAATTTAATGTTGTATGGTTTTAAATGGTTCCCACTCAATTGATCTGCGTATCTATGTATTGACGAAAATTATATTTAAATACACTGGTAGTAATTCAGCTTTTTTTAGTTGTTTCTCGGATATAAACATAGCATATGATGTAGTGAACTGAAATATTTTATTTAAAAACTAGAAAACAGGAAAGCTCCTTTGTATTTGCCTAAGTGTTTTGATTTTTCCTGCGGAGTGAGTCAGGGTTCCTTGCTCTCTCCTTTGCTGTTTAATGTGTATATTGATGGTTTAATTGTTTCACTTAATGAGACAAAAGTTGAACATTGTATAGGTTAGTTAATACGAAGATAAATAACTTAGTCTTTGCCTATGATATGATATGATATTACTAAGTACTTCTGTTAAAAGTTTGGATTGTTTTCTAAAAAATTTTGAATTATATTTACAGTACCATGATATTCTTTTTATTGATACCAAAACTAAGGTTATGCAGTTCCATCCTAAAAGCCGTAATTAGTCAGATGATATTAGTTTCAAAATGAGAGGTGAACCAAGAATTTAAGTATCTGGTTCAAATTACCGTTAGCTCCTTAAGTAACAGCTCAGGTATAAGAAAACAATATCAGAATTTCTGCGCTAAAATATGCATGCATAACTATAAGGAACTACCAATTCTGTACAAGTGAAGTAAAAGACACTCTCTTTCGTACCTTCTGGCTGCAACTCGTGGTGAATTATAAAAATTGATTCTGGTAGAACCTTATGAAGAATTAACCTATTTTTAAAATTTTACTGATTTTCCTATAAGCTAGGTACCTTCCTGTTGAAATAATAAAGTAGATATCAGATTGAGATGTCTGAATGTTTTGACAATAATATAAAATGTATTTGTACTAAAATTGATAGCTTTTGGACAACTATTTTAATAAATTGAAGAATCTAAGGAAGATCTAGGAATTCACCAAGTTTTCACGTAATGAGTGTATCAGCATCCCCCTTTGACCACTGAATTTAAGCGACTTTGGGTTTGGATACATTACCTGTATTAGCTAATTTTTATATGGAATTTTTTGAAATTAGAATTTTGCCCACTACTGTTAATTTTAACCTTGTGTGGTACCAGTATGTAGATGATGATTTATGCTTTTGGCCTGACAATTTGGATGCTGACGAATTCCTTGGTAGGCTCAATTTTGGGAGGGTTCGATATATACCAATGTCACCTTTTAGTGTAATTAAGGTTAGAGTTAAGGTTCCTTGATGCCACCAAATGATTTATGCCTTAATAGCAGTATTAGACTTTAATACTGCTGGAGATCACCGGTGAGTCCATGGCACAGATGTAATAATTGTTCAATCTGTACCTTGGGATTCACCGGTGATTCCTGCCAAAAATACCATGTAATGGTCTTCATTTTGCATAAATTGTTTTCATTTAAGATATGAGATGTGCAAGGGTATACTTATAAGCTGACTATTTACACTGGCAAAGGAGACACGAGTGCTAATGGCCAAAGAGTTTCAGACCATGTTGTACTACTGTTACTTCAAAGTTACTTGAGTGAAGGAAGGACCCTGGTAGTAGACAATTACTACACTAATGTAAAGCTGGGTGGCGAACTTCTTGCACAGAACACCCATTTAGTTGGAACACTAAGAGAAAATTCAAAAGATGTTCCAAAGACAATTCTAAAGCCTCAACCAAACCTGAAAAAAGGACAAATTGTTTCTCAGGAGCGTCATGGAGTAGTCGTTGGTTGCTGGAAGGATAAACGGGACGTTAGATTTCTTTCTACAAGACATACTGCAGAAATCAAGGACACTAGCAGGAAAAACAGAAAAGGAGACTCGGTTATGAAACCTGATGCAATAATTCTGTACAACAATTGTAAACAATAAATGCAAAAAACTTCACTTTTTTACGTGAAAGTCAAAATATGATAATAAAAACCCACTCTAATAGACAGAGTTTATTTCCACAACAGTTTCGATGCCCACTGGCATCCTCTTCGGGTGGATACTCTGGTATTCTGCTCAGATAATCCTTCCTCCCTATCATTCGAGTTAGCGAGGTTTTATATATATATATATATATATATATTAGTAGTGGACCGGATGTCAGTTTTTCAACATCTGCGGATGTGGATGCGGATCTTTCATTTCAATATCTGCGGATGCGGATATTTAGTTAATCTATCAATATAATATAGAATTATGAATATATAACATAATTTTTCAAATTTCGTGATATTACTATTATGGCAGGCAATGCATAAAAATTAAAATTAATATTAATGTTTTCATTATGATAAAAATAATAACTTTCTCAAGAGTTTCAGCCACAGAAAATTCAATGAACAAGTTTCATTCAATTTTCTGTGTCACCAGGTATTTATTTTGAGGTTTATATATTTGTTTGTTCATTAATAATTAATACTTTACAGGAAATGTGCATGACTGGGCCTTATAAGCTACTTTATAAGCTAATTTAATTGTAAATTGCATAATTTATTAGATGTAATATCCGCATAACATCCGCAGTCAGAAATGCGGATGCGGATGTTAAAAATGATGCGGATATCCGGTCCACCACTAATATATAATATATATATATATATATATATATATATATATATATATATATATATTGAGAGAGAGAGAGAGAGAGAGAGAGAGAGAGAGAGAATAATTTTTTCAAACTTCAAATTATAAGAGAAACCCGAATGCATTTAATTATGCACTCTGCCATCAAGAGAACTAAAATTTAAAACTAAAAATATTTTGTGTGAAAAGTGCAAAATTTGAAGAGATTTTTAAAATGGCGAGAAATGCATTTCCGCTAAAGAATTTACGAAGTTAATATTTATTTAATGAAATAAAATAATAATTTATGAATGATAAAAACAAGAAATAAAATTATTTAAAAATCTTTATAGCAAAAACGAAGATAAGATATACTGTAGATAACTATTTTAAACTTTTTCGCATATACTTTCATGTCTATTAAATTCGAAGCTCTAAGATAATATAGAACGATTGATGATATACTCTGAATTGTTATTTTGGCTTTACAAAGCTCCTGAAAAGCGATTAAAGTCTCTCTATTTTTTGTGTACATCTGATTGATTGCAGTGTTTGATTGTCTAATTTGTCATTTTACTAACATTTTGCACATTAGTGATTTAAGTTATTTTACATTAATAGGTACTTACGTATTATCGGGACTACCAAATTGTTTATTATGTATTTTTGCTCTCGTCATTTTCGTTTAAACTAACGAAAATATCACAACTTAACCTAACCAATCATGAAGGACGTACAGTTGACCTAACCGGGCATTCAGTTGACCTAACCGGGCATTCAGTTGACCTAACTGGGCATTCAATTAACCTAACAGGTTAATATTGGTTAGGTTAATTGAATGCCCGGTTAGGTCATCTGTACGCCCTTGATGACTGGTTAGGTTAAGTTGTGATATTTTCGTTAGTTTAAACGAAAATGACGAGAACAAAAATACATAATAAACAGTTTGGTAGTCCCGATAATACGTAAGTACCCATTAATATTTTAATTACTGAAGTATTTAGTGTGGAGTTTATCGTTTATCGTTGCATGTGAGTACACAAATTGTTCCCATTTATTATTATTACAGTATTTCTGTTATATTTATATAAACGTTTCTACCTCGTGGTGTACGGACTTTTGTTTTCGCTCTGTGCTGATACCAAAATAACTAGTGTTTATAAATTCAGCGGTAAATTCTATTTTATACCAGTGTGTGCATTAAGTATCATTGAATACGCGAAATTAATTTATTAAGTGAACGGCGATGGCATGCAGCGTGCACAAAGAAAGCAGTAGTATGGTCGTAAAATGGTAGAGTGCATATGCAATTGCAATGTTGATCAAGTGAGTGCCACTGCCACCCACCCCTTGTTGCAAGGTGCCAACCCCCAGGGTATGAAACCTCTTTGGGGGAGAAGTTGGGACGGCCTCACCCCCCAGAGAGGTATGCCTAACCTAAGAGAGAGACAGGAGGGGAGAGAGGAAGAGACCATCCAGCTTCTGCGAGATGCAGAAGCTTAATGAGAGCTCAAGGTAGCAACACTTGACTTAGAACTCGAAATCCGCCAGTTGGCGTAAAAGCCAGTGCCTCCAGGCATTATCAGCCAGTTGGCACAGTGTATATTTTGTTTGAACAGCCAAAAAGCTCACACACACTTCCCGACTACATATACGCTCATGGAATCCCTATTATTACACATGCCACTATATATACACGTTCATAGGTCTTCAACTCCCTCCGTCATCAACCGTTTACACCAGCTACACGTCATACATCTTCTACTACACACACACACACACACACACACAAACACACACACACATTGTCTCTCCCATTTCTGCCAATTATTGTATTAGATTTTTAAAAATTATTTTCCAGTTTTAGATGATTGTAAAATCGATTGTCACTAAAGAACGTCATATATATATATATATATATATATAATGTTATACATGTTATAATTTATAATCGAACTAAAGCCGTGCCCTGATGACCATTATGTTTATGTAATTTCATTCATTCAATAATTCCCAAGCTATGTATGGCTCGTTTCCTTCCAAACGGAATTCACACGCAGTGATGCAGACGGTTTCTTTGATTTCACTTGGGAAAAACAGTTGTTAAGGAGCTCGGTTCTGCAGTGTTCTCAGGTGACGTCAATCGCTTGCGTGATGGCGTAGCCAGGTTCCGTTCCTTTGGCTATATAAAGAGGGGATCAGCACCCATAAGGTAGATTCCTGGGAGAAGCGTCTCCGGGCTGAAATGGGGTTTTCGGTCCGTTAACGGGAATTGCTTTTGGAAAATGGAATATTTATGGGGTCTCAATTTGAGTTTGACTATATAGAGAAAGAACAGTAGCTTAGCAATTGATTCATATAAGCTTGCGGACTCAGAAAGGACAAGGATGTCTTAGAGGGGTATCTGGCTTATTTCATATCTAACAATGAAGAAAAAGTAACTATTATAATTATGAAACTTTTATTATTATTATTAACTCTCTGTTTTGTACAAAAGAAACATTTGATTCACTCTAATCAATTATATTTATCTCGCCTATATTCAAATTAAAAATCGTGTAAGCCGTTGTGTTTATTTTCTACTCTTTGGACTTTGATAACTGGGATAAAAGAAAATCACGGGCCCACACAGTACTCCGCAATTGTAGGAATACGAAGAGTAAACTATTTCTGCATCCAGGAGTGCTAAAGTAATACCCTCTCTCGAGTAACATCCTGACTTTGGCCGAACTCGGGGAGAGGCGTTATTACATATATATATATATATATATTATCACAGGTAAGGTAATAAAACATTTTACACCAACCAGTGATGGATTATTTCGCACATGCATCAGATTCTCCTACTAAACACCTTCAGACTTCCTTTTCTGATTAATCCGTCGGAGATACAGGTAAGGTAATAGAGCATTTTACGCCAATTTATTCTTTTAAAACACGAGTTGTCCATTTGAATCGATATTTATCATACACCCAATCTCTCGACACAATAAACCTTTTAATAACTTTGATGGCTAATCTGACGTTCTCCATCCCAATTCTGCTAATTATCGTATTAAATTTTTTTAAAAATTATTTTCCAGTTTTAGATGATTGTAAAATCGATTGTCCCTAAACAAATGACAAATAATATTCAATTTTTATGTTGAATTCTATCCATCCACCTAAGTAAGTTTCTCTCTCTCTCTCTCTCTCTCTCTCTCTCTCTCTCTCTCTCTCTCTCTCTCTCTCTCTCTCTCTCTCTCTCGACGGTGGCATCGTCAGTAGGATCGCAAAATTCGCCGATGACACCAATCTTGGGGCCAACGTTGGGACGCCCGAAGCGATCGAGCGACTGCGTGCGGACCTACGTAGGATAGGAGAGTGGCCCGAAAAATGGCAACTGCTGTTTAACTTGGGTAAATGCAAGGTGATGCACATTGGCTACGCCAATCCCAAGACGGACTACTCGATGTTGGGGAGTAATATCGAGGCGACTGATTTGGAAAAGGATTTGGGTGTGCTAATTAGCAGCGACCTTAAGTTTACGAAACAGTGCATAGAGGTGGAAAAGAAAGCCCAGAAGCTGTTGGGTTATATCAGGAGGCAATTTCAGTTTCGGAACAAGGAGATTGTGCTCTCTCTGTACAATTCCCTGGTTCGGCCGCACCTGGAGTATGCTGTGCAGTTCTGGTCGCCCACCCTCAGGAAAGATATTGAGAGGCTGGAGCGAGTGCAGGCGAGAGCCACAAAGTTAATCCCTTCCGTTAGGCATATGGGCTACAATCGACGCTGACGCGCCCTGAACTTGTTTTCGCTGGAAACTCGGAGGCTGCGCGGTCAACTCATAGAGGTTTTCAAGTTCTTACGCGAGTTCAACGATGTCGATTTTGGAAGCATGTTCAATTTAAATGATAACCCAACTCGCAACAATGGTTGGAAGTTGGATTTGAAACGGTTTAGGACTAGTGTGTGTGGGAATTACTTTACGTATAAGATCTGTGACACGTGGAACAGGTTACCTTCAGTTGTGAACAGTTCCTCTGTGGATCATTTCAAGAAAAGGTTAGACCAAATCTTGCACATTATTTGAGGGTGTAGAAAATTTTCCCTGGAACCCGTTGCCATTGGTACTTCCTTGGTATGTGCCGCAAGGCCTTTTGAGGTACTTCTTTTCCTTGTAACTCCTTGTAACTCTCACTCTCTCTCTCTCTCTCTCTCTCTCTCTCTCCGAATCTGTACATATACATCTCCATTAAATATGTTTTTTGCAGTTCTCCACATCGTAAAAGAAGTGTTTTGGAATTAAGATAGCCATTAGTGATAGTTTATTAGAGCAAGGGGGTTGATTTATTAACATAGGTAATCCCTATAGTTGGTCATATTAGGCCTATAGATATAATAAAAGGTCTCTCTCTCTCTCTCTCTCTCTCTCTCTCTCTCTCTCTCTCTCTCTCTCTCTCTCTTACGGTCCTGTTTCACTTCTGAAAGAAATCTCTGGAATGGATGTTATATTTGACACGTCCCCTAAAATTCGCGGCAAGTCCAATTACAACCCAATGGGCGGTGCATGAGAACGAGTCCAGGATCTCTGGTTGGTGAAAATTCTCGCTTACACGTTATGGCCCCACCCAAATTCACCGATGGCCAACAGGAAACTCGCGATTCGAATATTGGGGGTGGCTACAATCCAGATCATGTATATAAAAGGGGGCATTTTCAGTTGGAACCCACAGCAGTTATTTTCACCAGTGAATAAACAAATACATTCCCTCCGTCATGAGTCATTCACAAGAACTTTACAGCTCCCCGCAATTGTTTGAAGACAGGGATTTCTATGCAGGGGCTACCCTCCACCTTTTCGCCGCGATTGACCGCGACAAAACGTTAATGATATCTGCAATGATCCTCCGTTTGAACCAGCAAAAGTCTCTACCCTTGAGATGTGAGTAATTACGTAATAATTTAATTTGTGATTCATTCTCGGGATATATATATATATATATATATATATATGTGTGTGTGTGTGTGTGTATTTGTCATTCAGTGCTTAACCCTTGCAAGTGTTAGTTAATTTATAAAAAGCCATAATAAACGAAGTGAAAGGATATCTGCCCAGGGGTTCGAGAAACGGTGTTGACAGACGATGCGTAGTACACCCAGCTAATCTCCCTTTTGAGCCCAGTTAGGCTAGTTGCTTTGTGTTTATTATTTGATGCGGTCGCCCTAATCGGCATTTTATCTTATTGTAACTCTCTTCCTATATACATATATGTATATACTATATATATATAATATATACACATACATATATATATATATATATATATATATATATATGTTTATGGAAGTATATGTTAACAACCAGCTCCCGGGTTCGCTACCCGGTGCTGGCTGATGATGCGTAACACATCCAGCTAATCTTCCTTTTCGGCCCAGTTAGGATAGTTGCTTTGTGTTTATTATTTGATCCGGGTACCCTATCCTACATTTTCTCTTGTTGTAACTCCTTGTGACCAGGTTGTGACAACCAGGTTAGGCCACCTGCTTCCTGTTTATTATTTGATCCAGACGCCCTATTCGGCATTTCATCTTATTGTAACTCTCCCCTCCCATATATACATCGCGGTGTCCTGACACATAAGTGCATATTTACTACAGGATACTGTGCTAGGCTTTCTGTAATTAATGTATTCTATTAAGTATTTAGAGAGTGAATTTCGTTTATCAAATATTTACGTTTAATAAATTTATAGAAAGTTCTACAGGTAGGGTTTTAGAATTACTAAAACTTTAAAGAATTCCAACGGTCCTGGGCTCGAGACCCTGTGATGGTAGGCATTGCGTAGTATGCACAGTTAGGATAAAAGTATTTCCGGCGCTGTAAATTAGTGTACTTGTAACGCCTTGCAGCTCTCTCTCCCTCTTCATAGATATATATATATATATATATATGTGTGTGTGTGTGTGTGTGTGTGTGTGTGTGTATATATATATAAGCAAACAACCACAGCGAAAAGGAAAAAAGAAACACGAAATCCGAGCGTTTTCGTGATATACTCACATCTTCAGGGAAAAACAAATAATAGGCAGATTTTACAAAGTAAATGAGTTAAATACACAAGCGAAAAATTCCCAAACGGCAACTCAATTTAAAAACCATAAAACACTAAAGATTTTTTCAATAGATAACTTCATCTGAAGGAAGCTAAATTATTGAATATAAAAGAACTATATAGATTAAATTAGACAATTAACATGTACAGAGAACAAAAATTATTATAACAGTTATTAGAAATAGCATGCATTTTGGTGAAAAACAATAGGTTTTTAATTACACTAATCAACAGCCAAAATGTATCTTCGATGAAACCATCATTTCTTTAGTAATTCGACGTCGCTGAATCCGAAAATGACCTTCATTTTGCATGATTGGTTCGCGTTTAGAAGATACACAGGTGCCCTGTTTTCATTATTTCCCAATTGAAATGAATATATCATTGAAGCATAACATATGCCAACACTGTAGAATGTGCTCGTTTGGCAACCTCGTTGTCTGGCGCCATCTTGAGTACATCGTAAATCCCTTTAGATCAGTTCTAGAGTGACGCTTGTTGTGGTGACACGTTATTTCACATTTTGACATAGTGCTTTTGTAGTGTTTCCTCGTAATTTGCACCTGTGGTTAGTTCATGACATATAGAGTGTAGTGCGTGTTAAAGCGTAATCTTGCGATCAGTTTCTCATTGACGTTATAAGCAAAATGCCACGTAAATGCGTTAATGACTCAAATAACTTTTGCTATATTTGCGGCAAAGTAACATTAAAATCGCAAAAGAAGACGTTAACACCTGCCATCAAGAAAGCGTACCACCTTTATTTTAAGTGCAAATTAGGAGATCAGGACAAAACGTGGACGCCGCATATATGCTGCATTACATGTGCAACTACATTACTTGAGTGGTACAATGGGAAACCGAGGTCAATGGGCTTCGGCATCCCCGTCTTGTGGAGGGAACAAAGTAACCACGTGGATGACTGTTTATTCTGCATGGTTCCGCCATTACGTGGAATTAGTAAGAAGAAAAATGGACCCTCAAGTATCCTAATGTTCCATCCGCCATTCGACCTGTGCCCCATAACGAAGACATACCTGTGCCCAATCCTCCTACCTCCTCAGACACCCTCGATTTGGATGACGAAGAGCATCCTGTAACGAGTACAGATGAAGACATTGCACATCCCACAACATCACAAGATACCGACTTTGTGCCCAGTGAACTGTCTACAGAACCGCATAAAATCACCCAACACGAACTGAATGACCTCATCAGAGATTTGGACTTACCGAAGTCTAAGGCAGAATTGCTCGCCTCACGCCTTCAACAGTGGCATGTTCTTCAAGATGATGTCCTAATATCCATGTACCGCTCTAGGCAATCCACGTTGGAGACTTTCTTCATCAAACATGGTGACTTCGTGGTGTGTACAGATGTTGTTGGTTTAATGAATGCTCTAAATATAACATACAGAGATGATGAATGGAGGTTGTTCATTGATGCCTCTAAGCTAAGCCTTAAGGCAGTACTACTTCATAACAAAAACGAAAAAGCTGCCATTCCAATTGGATATTCTGTCCACATGAAGGAGACATATGAAAATATGCAATATCTGCTTCGCCACATAAACTACAACGCTCACAAATGGAGCATATGTGGTGATTTGAAAGTGGTCGGCATGTTACTTGGTCTCCAGCAGGGTTACACGAAGTACTGCTGCTTCCTTTGCGAGTGGGACAGCCGTGCTAGGTCACAGCATTATGAAAGGAAGGAATGGCCTCTAAGAGAACGTTTAGTGCCAGGTGTGAAAAACGTTTCGTGCGAGCCATTAGTAGAGCCAAGCAAAATACTTCTACCACCGTTACATATTAAGTTAGGGCTTATGAAAAATTTTGTGAAGGCACTCAATAAGGATGGAAAGGCATTTAAGTATCTTTTCCAGAAGTTCCCTCGACTCAGTGAGGCAAAAATCAAGGAAGGCATATTTGTTGGTCCTCATATACGAAATCTGATGAAAGATGAACATTTCGAGACACTTTTGGAGGGCGCAGAAAAAGAAGCTTGGGTCTCGTTCAAGTCAGTGTCGCAAAATTTCCTTGGAAACAACAGAGCTCCAAATGCAGATGAATTGGTGGATAATATGTTGAAGGCGTACCAAAGAATGGGATGTAACATGTCTCTAAAAATTCATTTCCTCCATTCCCATTTCGACTTTTTCCCGGCAAACCTTGGTGAAGTAAGTGACGAACATGGGGAACGTTTTCATCAGCAGATTTCAGCTCTTGAGAAACGTTACCAGGGCAAGTGGAATTCATCTATGCTGGCTGATTTCTGCTGGTCAGTAATAAGAGACACTACACAGTCAGAGTACAAGAGACAGGCCAAGAGGAAACGACATTGAAGTGAGTGTGCTCCTTAAAATACATATATGTTGTGGGATAAATTTTTACCAGTACTTACACAATAATTACCATGCTATCTTAAAAACGCGAACTAATTAAACAATTTCACTATCATTTTCAAATTCAGCATGCAAAAATACATAAGAATCGGCTACTTTCATTAAAGATACAAAAAATTCCTTAAAATTTGTTGACCAGTGTTATTAATTATCCATTCTGTCTCATTCGTGGTTATTTCGGCATATATATTATATATATATATATATATATATATATATATATATATATATATATATGGTGTGGATGTAATAACACATTTTCTACTCATCACATTCTGTTGTAAATGTTTCATTGAAATAGCAGATATCCTCAATTTTAATTATAGATTAGTTTGCATTAGTACTGAGCTTGGCTTTCTGAATACAATTCGATTTATGAAAAAATTGGATTTTAATTAAAAAAAGATTCAGAAAATGTATGAACTAATCAAGTTAATTTCCCCTTAAAGGTCCGATGCGGAACTTGATCGCGTTATAGCTACTTTTCGTGACAGCTTTGAGGAAAAGCAATTAGTCGTCAGCGACGTCCGTATTGATAATAATTTCCCCACTTTTTCTCGTAGTTGATAATTTCAATGTTTCATTCTTCGCAAACACACCGATAAATTTGGAGCGTGTGATTCGGTCACTTTTCATTACTCTCTGGAGTGTATTCGCGTCCATTTTAAAAGTCAGTGACTACGTTCCTGAGGCGGTCGAACTCAATTATGGCTTGTGACTCGAGGTATACTAGTACACTAATAAGCGCGTCTATCGGGATGCGAATTCCAATCTGACTGAGATGTTCCCACTTCGTTGTGGACTTAAGTGTGTATTTACACTAGCAGATAAGTCGGCAGTGATATCAAAGTAAAGATTAAATTGATCGACAAATTAATTCTTTCTGCGTTACGCCAATCCTAAGCTCATCGCAGCCACAAGCAATATGGGCCAGATTACGATAATCTCTCGCGCAAAGCGGGAACACAGTGTCTGATGAGTAGTCCGTATCCATAGTCCCACCCAACGCAACGCCATTGACGTATAGAGCTATAGTTTTAAGGCCGAAACTCTCGAATTTAAAGGCGTTCTTTTTATATTTTCCATTCGTCGAAGCGTGATCCTGCATTCCAATTAATAACCTTTCAGGTAGAACTCCCAGGGCCACGTTTTCTAGCTGCTTCGAGGCCAATCCTGCGGGCACAATATATATAGTTTGATCTGTACTCTGTTAATTGGGTATTTTACTGTTGCGTGTATTTAAATTTTTTTCAATTTCTAGTTGCTTAACAGAGCTTAATTTCACTCGCCGTACGCACGCGCAGATATGTTTCCATAATGTGAATCACAACGGGTTTTGCGCCCTCTTCTTGATCAGGCCCGAGATTTATGCAGATCTCAGGATTCGTGCGGGTGAGCTTTAATTTCATATCCACACCATTCATAAGCAGTTTCTCCTGGAACGTGAAGTCTGTATGCAGGCGTCCGAAACACTCACTCGTATATCTTGTTTTTAGAATTTTTAACTTTATCCTATATGCTACTTTCGTCTTTAGTCTGATAACACTGGTATGCATCAATTTTGTTGTCAAGGGTTTTGTAAGTGATTCTTATAGAGTTTTTCCTGCTGATTTCGAATCTGCAATCCGTTTTTCTCAATCAGCTCAGGTTATCCGGCTATGGCCTCATAAGTAAAATAGAATTTTTCGTGATTTTGTCAAAGCGGAATTGGAACAGTAACATCTATCATCACTTGTTTCACTTGTATAATATCTTTTTTTACTTTTCAGGCATATAGATAAAATATTTCATAATGAATAGAGCGTGTAAAAATGATCCCAATAGATTCTGCTACATATGTGGGACGGTTACCATGCCAAATAACCAGTTCCAAATCACTAAATTTGTGAAGACAATGTATAGAGCATACTTTGGAATTAAGCTAGAGGACCAGGACAAAAATTTCGCCCCTCATATGTGCTGCAAGACGTGCATTGAAAATTTGAGAAGATGGAACAAAGGCAGAGCGAAATCTTCGCCTTTTGGAATTCCCATGATTTGGAGAGAAGGAAAGGATCACGTGACAGATTGCTATTTCTGCATGACAAACCTCCAAGGTGGGCTTATAAATTTATTTTTCTTAAATATTTTGAAATCCTCGTATGAAACTTGACATAATATTCACCATAATGTAATATTCACCATATATAGCATAATATTCACCATAATGGTAATCATACATTTACATATACATATTGTTATAGAAAATACATTTACACATACATATTGTTATACAAGTTACATTTACATATACAATGATTGTATATTTTCTTTCTTTTTCATTCATATTATCCCCGAAGGGACAATATGAATGAAAAAGAAAGAAAATATACAGACTCCATCGACCTATTTCATATCTTACAGACCGCAGCCTTCCCTCACGAGCCGCCACTGTCTGAATGCTTCTTCTATTTCATATGCAAGTTTTATATCCATGTTTCTGTGTTTCTGTTTTCAGGAGTTAACAAGAAGAATAAACACATTGTTGTATACCCTGACATTCCTTCTGCTATGAGACCTGTACCCCATGGTCCTGGAATTCCAATACCCGACCCACCTCAAACCCTGGACTTCGATGATTCTGATGATGAATCAATGACCAATGCCAATGACCAGTCCCAGTCGTATATACCTCAAAATACCGCTTCAAATGAGCCGAGGCCTCTCAACCAGGCCAAACTTAATGATCTTACCAGGGATTTAGGACTTTCCAAATTAGCTGCCGAGATCTTGGGCTCACGACTTCGAGAGGACAACTTGCTGGCTCCGGGAACAACATTCTCCTGGTATAGGAAACGAGAGGAAGAATTCCGCAAGTTTTTTGCAGTGCACGAAAATACCTCTTCCTTAGTGTACTGCTGCAATGTTGAGGGGCTAATCGAATCCTTGGGCCTGCCATATAACGCATCAGAATGGAGGCTATTTATAGACTCGTCTAAACGAAGTTTGAAAGCAGTACTTATCAACATTGGGAATAGGGTTGCATCAGTCCCTGTAGCACATTCCGTACAACTTACTGAGAGCTACGATAACATGAAAATTTTACTGGATGCTCTCGTATACGACCAACATAACTGGAGGATCTGTGGAGATTTGAAGGTAATACTAATATCATAAGTAAACTATTGCTATTGACTATGTTGTTTTTCCAAAGGTTATTTGAGAGCGTATAGGAACACTTAACTTCCCCACAGAAGTGATACAGTCCAATGCATAGATTTTTTTATCTGATAGAACAAATTCTCTAAATTCTTTAAATATTTTCATTTTTTTTCAGATTGTGGCATTTGTATTGGGAATGCAAGGGGGATACACGAAATACCCATGTTTCCTCTGCAAATGGGATAGCCGAGCGGATGAGAAGCACTATGCACAGCGTGAATGGGCATCCAGAGAGAATTTTGAACCTGGGTCGCATAATGTCGTTTCAGTGCCCCTTGTACCACCAACAAAAATTTTGCTCCCACCACTTCATATTAAGCTGGGCTTGATGAAAAATTTCATCAAATCAATGAATAAGGAGGGTTCAGCATTCCGATATCTCGAGAGTAAATTTCCTCATATATCTGATGCTAAACTAAATGCTGGGGTTTTTGATGGTCCTCAAATTCGAACTTTGATCAAGGATACTCAGTTCGAAAACGCAATGACTCCAACTGAGAAGAATGCCTGGCAGGCATTCAAATCAGTTGTCACTGATTTTCTTGGCAAGCGTAGAAGTCCAGAATACGAGTCCGTTGTCGAAAACTTGATGGAAGCTTTCAAAGCTCATGGGTCGCGCATGTCCATAAAAATGCACTTTTTGTGGTCCCACTTGGACTATTTTCCTGAAAATTGCGGGGATTATAGTGAGGAACAGGGTGAACGATTTCACCAAGATATCAAAATAATGGAAGAGAGGTACCAGGGAAACTGGGATATCAATATGCTGGCGGACTATTGCTGGTGTTTGAAGCGAGACGTGCCCGAAGAAAAACAGACGGAAAGCCAAAAAACTTCATTCCTTCCTCAATAAACTTTTTTCCATATTCATTGTATGAATAAAAGTATTTATTCACACAATGTTTTCATTTTTCACGAGTGTTCTTATAATATTACTCGTATCTACAGTGTTTAATCTAAAAAAAATCAATAAATTTGGGGATAAAATTGGACTTATAATAAATGGCCAATAGAGAAAAAACCTGACCTGATTGAGGAAAACCAATGTCATTTTCGAATTCAGCATGGTCGAATTATATAACATGAGTTGAAAAAACCCTCACAGCAAACAAAAATATTTCATATGCATACAAGTGTAATAGCCCTCGGCAATTAAAAAGGTATCCTTCTCTTCTTTTGAAAAGTTGAGGACATTTTCTGGATAGGCTCGTAGGTGATAACAACCCGTTCCTGCCGAGATGTTGACCTGGTTTAAATACACCTCACACTGACTGAATATGGAGTGTAGAAAGTTGGTTTCAGGGTATGCAGAATAATTATCATCGCAGTCTATTCCATCAGAATGGGCTATACATAGTTTAGCGTAGATGTGCATGCAGCTTGGATCAAAAAAGTATGGGCCTGAGCTGGATATCACGAATTCTATGGGGGCACTCGGAGAACTAATTGTGTTTAATGGGCTATTTGTAATAAAGTCACTGTGCTCAATAGAAACTTGTGTTGGGGGCATATCAAAGAGGGATAGCTCCGATTTACAACATTGTGAGCTACACGGATGGATGAAGCGTGCCATGACGAGTCAGAAATAGTGCCACCTCTCTCGACAAGTAGTAATCAGTCTATGATTCGTGAGAGCTTATCTCAGTTAAAAAAATTATCATCCACAGGTTTCATTCGCCTAAAGCACTTCTCTTTTGATGTCCTTTTACGTTTAACGCCACGTGTTGGTAACCCCTTCTTCCGGACAGCCCTCTTCTTCTTTCCGCCACCACGCATTTTTCTCTTTGCATCTTTGATGATTTCGTCCCTTGTACGTTTTAAATGTTTTTTTAGAGCTTCTTTAGGTTCAGCTCCACCCATTATGTCTTCTACCTTGTTAAAACCTGATTGTAACGCTTTCCTCCTGAGGTATCTGGCGCTCCTCTTCAGCAATAGGACAGCCGTGCGTAGTATGGTTAAAAAAATGGATCCAAGCCCACTCCCACGCTGATATCTCACCCCTCGATAGACAATGAAAGGCCTTCGGGTCATTATAACTCAGTGCGACGAAAGTGTAGCTTCACTGTTAAGCTCCCATCACCGAATGGGAATTTTTTTCCCTCAATCGTTCTTATATATATTGAAATATTTCTTAGTAGATTAGTCGCAACATTCACATATGGGGCTTGTCATATGTAATGATCAAGCTCTTTCCTCTATGGTTGGGAATGTGTGCAATGATGCGCAGCAGACGTGCCTGGGTATCCCCATCAAATTGATGCTCCACGATACTGCTGTAAATATAGCACATGTCTGGGGATGGATAGCCTTCACCCAATTTCTCCAATTTCAACTGATACATTAAGCTGGACAAGTCATGTTGCGCCTCGTGAAAGGTATCTCTTTGGAACGCTGCTCCATATCGGCCCTCGGTTATAATTTGGAACAATCCTTTGTCTTTAATATTTCTATTATCCTGTGATTTTAGGGTCTTTACGATTTCGTATACTAAATCAGTCGTAAGATTTGAGCTTTTTAAACGTTTAAGTTTCTCACAACATCCTCGGCCGCACCATAACGACCCGGGCCTAGTGTTACTACTGTAGTGTAATACAGGGCCTCCCCACTCCGGTCGGCACGCATGGTTTCACCCCTAATTACCCCTGCCTTTTCACATTCATCACGATCTCTAAGAACCGTAAAAACGGGTTCTTTACAATCAGTACTTAAGAACCTGGTGGATAGTTGAATTTCGCATAACCCCACCTCATACGAATCACGTTCTAATTCAATGGGTTTATGGAGTTCTGTTACAAAGTTGGCTAGTGTGTTGTTAGGTTGTACAGACATAGAAGAAGAGGACGAGAGTGTGACATAGAAGTGACTAAGCGCCATGTTGTATACTATTTAAGCTTCATTATTACATCAGTTTTATATAGATGTTGAAGCTTTATGGGTGCCCTAGCCATTTCACCAAGTACATTTTTCTCTTTCCTGAACCTTGGCTGCCTAAAACTTTTTCAATTTCAAACACATTTTTTCCTAAATTCAATGTCACATTCTGCAACTCCTCGTGGTAAAAGCCTCCTGCAATTTCTGCCCCATTCAAATCTTCAACTTTAAAAATTTCACGTGTCCATCCTTGTTCAAATCCCTTCGCGAATTTATTTCCCGAACGCGATAGCCTTACATATTCATTGATTTTGAAACGTGTAGAGTGTGGCGGACTCTAGGAATATCTTTTCTGACCTCACACTCTATGTGCGTACCTCTTTCTAAAACCCCATTAGGTGTTGTCCCAATCGCGCGATGGTGTGAACGGTTGTATGACAAGGCCATTGATCTCAGAATGTTTATATATCTGTATGTGTTTTTATGTGTAAAATAGCGATGCATGCGCTCCTTTATGAAACGTTGACCTCTTTCAGCTAAAGAGGCTTTATGTATAGAATTGCTAGTAAAGTAACTGATATTAGACTCTGCCAACGTTCTGAAAAGCTCGGCTTATAAATTCTTTCCCCATATCTGCACAAAAATAGCCTGGAACCCTGTTTTCTTTCAGCATCAGCGTTTTGGTAGTTTTAGCAACTGTTTCAGGCGATTTATTTTTCAGAGGAATTAGCTACAGCTATCTAGAGAATAAATCTATTATGAATAGGTTGTAGCGATACCTATCATTATACAGGGTGTCTCATAAGTCCGGCATCATAGGAAAAATAATAAAAAAAGGAAAGACAAAAGCTTTTATTTACAGAATGTGTTCAGTATGTCCACCGTTGTTTTCAATACACAAATTCAGACATGATACCCAGTCAGCAAGCACACGGTGAATGATGTCAGGAGTAATGGTGTTACATGCCCCAATAATGCGCTGCCGCAAATGTTCAACACTCCTAATTTTCTCTGCGTATATCAGCGCTTTCAAGTGGCCCCAGAGATAAAAATCTAGTGGCGTGAGATCCGGGCTTCTAGCTGGCCATTCCACAGGCCCTCGACGTCTTATCCAATGACCAGGGAATTGTTGGTACAGGTATTCCCTTACTTGGGTGCTGTAATGTGCAGGAGCGCCGTCTTGCTGGAACCATGTTGGGAAATTTCCTTCTTCGTTCAAGACACTGGGAAATGCTTCTTCCTTGAGCATACGTAGGTAGGTGCCTCCAGTGACATGTTCATCGAAAAAGAGGAGGCCTATGATGCGATCCTTCCAAATACCACACCGTACCATCACCCGAGATGCACCTTCTTCCTTTGAAGAGGTATACCAGTGAGGGTTGTTTTGAGACCAGTAGCGGGTGTTCTGTCGATTTACCTCACCATTTCCATAAAAAACAGCCTCGTCACTGAACAGAATGGTGGATGGGAAATTGGCATCCCGAGCATATTGTTCCGTAGCCCATTCACAAAATTCCATCCGCCAGTTGGGATCATCTTCGCTTAATTTCTGTAGGATCTGAAGTTTATATGGATGCCATTTGTGAGCCTGAAGAATGCGATGGATGCTACTTTTCGACACTCCTGTCTCGGCAGACAATCGCCGAAGAGACTTCTTGGGACTTCTGTTAAAATGAGCCAGGATAGCAGTCGCTGTATCATCGTCAGTGGACCTCCTTGAAAGTCCACTGCGTGGTTTATCTTCTATGGATCCTGTTTCCTTAAACTTTGCAACAAGTCTGCTAACACAACTCTGTGTTATTGGCTCGCGGTCTGGATGCAGTCTGTTAAATTCAGCAGTGGCCTCTCTTTGACTCCGATTTCCTATGAGTAGAATTATCTGGATTCATTCTTCCTTGCTCACAGACATTATGCCTTATAGAAAGAGAAAAATATGAATTATGGTTTGTAGAAATAGAAAAATATGAATTTTTCCTATGATGCCGGACTTATGGGACACCCTGTATAGTGAATATCTTTGCATGTTTGTTAAATCCGATTGCCAAATAGAGTCAATCGAAGCCGCTGTTGTCCTGGCTGTTTTAAACCTTTTTCTCACCCGCTTATGAAATGTATAAGTATCCTGCTCCCGCAAAAACCTCTCAACATCTTTTTTCCCTACTCCATCATTGTAAACACTTCTGTACAGTCTATCAACACCGCCATAGGAGGCTGGGCTAGAAATGTCATAATAGCGTTTTCTTAATATGTTAGCCTTTTGCGTATTTTAGAGACACGTCGATAGGGTTGGCCGTTGTTGTTTGGTCTCTTCTTTCTCCTCTTCAGAGATGCTACTGTTGGAGGTGATAGCGTACTCAGTTGTGGCACATGCGAGACTTGCCCCAAGTTTTTTAACCTATTCAGATTTCTTGTCATTGTTTTGGGGACATTTATTTGTTATAGTCATGTTTTAATATGCTTCCATCCTGATGGTGAGGGCCTGTCTCACTTTCTCACCAGATCATGGACAATGTCGACAAAATTCGATACCTGTACCCTTGTTCCTTCAACAATGACGTCGTCTGTATCGGTCCACTGTGTGATGGGGTCCTCACTCAATAGATTATAAAGACTTAAGCCTTTATTCCTCAATGTATGTGGAGACTGCTTTTTAATACATGCTCGATGTGTTGCGTTCTGTTATTCTTTGGTTGGTCATCTCTAACATCGGCCCCAGGTCCTATGTCGCCATGCTCATCGTTGCTCGCGCTGTGCCTAATAACCACGGGGATCTCTGTCGGAATCTTATAATTTTCGTACTCATGAAGAAATTTCTGCAGAGACTCTTGGTACAAGATCTTTTGCTCATCAAGTGACTTTTCACTGTTTAATAGGGCTAGCAATTCGCTTTCCATTCTTTTAAGCCTGCTTTTACGGGGTTCTAGAACCGTGTCTGGACTCTTTGAACTTTGCAGTGAAGCATACACCTCGTGCGGAATCACTACCACTTTCTTCATTATATCAATCTAGTTAGTAAAGGTCCCAAAACTGAAAATAAGATGGGGAGGAATGATCCACCTCTTTGTACAATAATTCGCTTTTACTTCCCCACAGCTTGACTTTTACGAGCGAGCGTATGTATTATGTTCTTGTAACGACGTAGGCGAGCCTTCTGAGGGGATTTCATTGGCACATTACATTTTATAACATTAAGACAGATTTCACAGATGCATTTTAAAAAGTCGGAGTCCATATTTTTAACAAACATCTGCTGCAATGCTCGCGGCAATCAATGATAGATTTTTATTAAGTCACAGTATTTCTTTAGCCTATTTGTCATTCTGGAATATACACCGTTTCAGGCTCGTTTTGAAATATATTCGTTCTTAGAAGTACCCTAAACGTGTTTCGCGGGTGAAGATAACAAAGCAAATATCCGTAACGCTGACTTAGCTTCTTTATAAACTTCCAAAGACTTCTTACGCTGATTCGGGAACATTTGATTGGCTAATACCCCAATTTGTGACACATCTCTACGTTGCGCGAATAAGACTAGATATTGTGTATTTAACGACACATCACGCATGTATCTATTTTTGAAAAATAGATTCTGATTGATGAAGAATACGCTTATGTTAAGATGGTGGGAGAACACAGTAAATGTCTCGGCAAACGTTTTATCCATTTCCAACATGAGATCGTCAATTACAATGACTGTATGCTCATTTCCTTTAACGAATTAACGTCATATACGCCATTGTGGAACAAAATATCATCCTGGTACTCGTTGAACACTGATTGGTATGTAGAATGGCACGATATTACTTTATGCACAAATTTTGAGAACATTTCCCCCTTATCTTTAATGATTTTAAGCATAAACACAGTTTTACCACATCCTGTAGGGCCATATATAATCCATGTGGATGGGCTTGTGAACCTGAATTTTTCGACAGATCCCATCTCTAACACGTCACACCCGTAAGTGGAACATTCACAGACTACACCCCCGCTGACGAACCCTCGGCAGCGACACCTCCACCACGTGGCAATTCAAAGCGGAGGCACGATAATGAAGAACCTTCCACGTCAGGTATAAAACGTGGCAGGAGTGCACCGGCTGCTAGAGCCCCAGTAATAGAGTCCCAACCCTGTACGTCTTACGACATAACCACCACAATAGTACCTTCCTCAAATAAAAATATACCCCCTTATTCCTGTTCAATTCCGGGTAGATCCTCCATACCAGCAGCAACTTCTCGCTCTGTAGAGGAAAGTATAACATTCGAACTGGTGCGCACCGCTAACCCCACCCCGGCCCTGACTAGAAATCGGTATATAGTCAGGGTTCACCTTGGATCCCTGTATAGCAACGGTGTTGAACACGGACTGCGGCGCGTAGTTGAGCGTATTGTGGAGTTTGCCCTTCAGAACCGCGACGAACGTGAAGTCCGGACGAGGTTGTCCTTCGGGTTCGGGTCAGATGACGGGAATGTAAATGATTTTTGGGTAGTAATACCGTTCAGACGCTTGGCAGCTGTAGACATAGAATATATCTTGGGCCGTATAATGCAGGCCTCTCAAAGTAGAACAGCCTTCAATATGGACAACTTCACGGAAGATAATGACAGAGTATTCCGGGTTGCGGGTCATAGTGGCACACCTTATACTCTTATAAAAGCTGTGTGAGAAATCGCGCGAGACCTCCACTTATTTTAGGGTCGAAAATATGGACGGCATCATAATTTGTGTAAGGGATGTCTCGAGTTTGCGGATGATATAGTGAAGCATTGTAAGGAATGTCAAATGGTATGTGAGCAGTGTAAAAGCCCCAAATGTGAAAGTCGTGTAGTTGAAGCTGAGAAGAGGACATGCAATATGTGAAGACGTACATTTTTCAATAATAAATGCTTTGAGCTACATAAGTCATTTGGCACTTGCATGAAAATGAGAATCTGTAAATGTGGTATGTTTCATATGATGGATAATTGGATGAAATTCAAGCATAAATGTGATGAAATTCACTGTCCTACATGCCATGAGAAATATAAGGCGGATGGAATGAAGCATGTATGTTATATGAGAGACGTTAAGCCTAACAATAGACCTTGTATAACCGTGTACTACGATATAGAAACTTACACAAACCCTGAAACGAAAGAGGTTATCCACACACCTGCTCGTAAGCCAGACTATCTGCGATGAGTGCATGGAGGTTGAGTGTGATGAGTGTCACAAATATGGTAAACGGACAAACTTTTTTAAAACGATCACACATGACAGCCATGTGAAACTGTTTGTGTCCTATATTGTGAAGTTAGGACACAAGTAAAAAAAATGACTTTATATTCTTGCCCATAACGGGGCAAAATTTGACACACAGTTCATTTATAAGGAACTTCTTCAGCACGAGTCATCAGAGATATTTACGGGTGATCCCCTGAAAAGAGGAAACAAGCTTATACAAATGTAGATAAGCGGTAATGTTCAGTTTAAAGATACTTTATTATTCACACCTTGTAAACTAGCCAAGCTACCCAAGGTGATGGGTGTAGCTGCCGAAGTTTCAAAAGGTATTTCCCTTACAATTTCTTCAGTAGCGACACTTTAAATTACGTAGAACTACCTCCCCCCAAACAATACTTTAACTACACCAACATGAGTGATATTGAGCGTGAAGATTTTGACCGCTACTACCTCAGTTTTAATGAAACTAATCACTACAATATAACTAATGAATGTGAGCGTTATTGCGTGAATGATGTGCGCGTGCTTAGATTATGTTTTCAGGCCTTAAAAGGATGTACATAAACCGTTTCAACTGTGATCCGCTGCAAGTCGCAACAACAATCGCCTCATTGTGCTTTACGGTGTTCAAGAACAATTTCATGCCTAAAGACACCTTAGTCGTCATTCACAGAAACAACCCTCGCAGTTGTGGGCACAAGGATATTTAGTGGCTTATACACATACAACGGCAGACCGGAGTATACATAAAACACGCCCGCAACACGGGAGAAGTACCCATTAAGGACAATGGTCGTGTTTTTTGAGTTGATGATCTAAGCGAAGACCATACCACTGGTAAAAAAGACTGTGTACTCCTTTAACGGATGCTGGTGGCATGGGTGCCCACGTCCTGAGTGTGAAATCGTAAGAGATATCCACGGCAGATCTCCTGCCGACAGTCTTGCATGGACCCGCACCCGCGATCAGCTTATAGGTACCCATTTCACTAACAAGATCTTGTGGGAGCATGAGTATGATGCACGGATGGAAACAGATGGACAGTACCGTGAAGAAATAAACACGATCAAGCGTTCAATGGTGTTGGGTCCTCTCAAATGCGGTGATAGCTTGTTCGGAGGGCGTGCAAACCCATTGAAGCTATACTTTCCACCTACGGATGGCGTGATGAAGAACAATCCGTACCCTTTAGTTGCACCTGAGAAACTGGTGGGACCTGACCTGCCCACCATCGATATGTTCTCAAAAAAATTTGAACAAGTACTATTTCGGTCTTTCTTTCGTAAGCGTGCCCCCCTCTCGCGATTTATAGATGCCGATCTTACCCGTCGTTATAGATCACAAACTAATGTTTCCCCTCTGCGTGAAGTGCGCAGAGGAGAATAATGGGTCCTGTAATCATACAACCAACCAGCGGAAGATCAGAGTTGTATATATATAAGTCCTGAGCTGTCCCGAGCCATCCACCATGGTTACAGAATATTGAAGATATATGAGGTGCCAGAAACTCCCCAACCTTTTCACGCCATATATAAATACTTTTTTGAAGGATAAAGTAGAAGCATCAGGCTACCCGCGAAGGGTTGAGAGCGAGGGTGAAAAATCAGCTTATATTCAGCGTTATCGTGTCCGTGAAGGGATACAACTTGACCAGACCCAAATTGTTAAGAGTCCTGGCAAGCGCTTTAGTGCAAAGTTATACCTAAATAGGCTTTGGGGCAAGTTTCTACAGAATTCAGGTAAGGGGAACGTTCACCTAGCCCAAGTTATGACGAGGTGTGGGATTATGCCAATGCCCCTGATAAAGAGGTCATGGAGATCGTGAATGTTGGTAACACGTACATAATAAAGTACAACATCACCGAACTGGCCACAGATACCTCACGTGTTACAAACATACCTGTAGCCAGCTTCACAACGGCATACGCACACATCAAGTTTGGGGACTGCTACACTCTCTTGGCCGGAGGGTGCTGTACGCTGACACAGATAGCGTAATATTCACAGAGAGGGAGGGTGAATACATGCTGCCTATTGGGGAATTCCTCGAAGAGTTGACTGACGAGATCAAGGATGAGTATGGTGATGGTGCATACGCTGACTCCTTTGTATCAACACGGCCAAAAATATATAGGGTGCGGGTGAGGGTGGGGAAAGAGCTGAAATATATCGTGAAGGCGAAGGGCATCACGCTTAACCTGGCGAATCGACAGGTCGTTAACTTTGACTCGTTGAAGGAGCTAGTGTGCTTAGAAGATGAGGGTGACCAACCACCCCAACTGACTGTAGGAACCCACAATTCTCGGCCACAGAAACTGGGGTGTGTGAAGGAACTTTGGGGCAGAAAGGTGTGTCGTAACACCTATAGGAAACGTTACCGGGTGCCTGGCACCTATGATGCCGTACCCTTTGGGTACCATAGTGCCTGAATGATGTATATGTCTATTGTTAACGATATGTTTATTTATTACGTATATTTGTAAATGTTCCAATTTGGGTTTCATTTTCTTCTTTGTGTGTTTGTGTGTGTGTGTGTGTGTGTGTGTGTATGTACAGGAAAAAAGTCCTAAGCTTGGCCCACTGTAAGCTCAATCAAAGGGTCACGTGACTCCTGCTACTACCTGGGCATATCTCTACCCCTGCGTGCTCAGTTGTCCGCTGCAAGTCCTGGAGCTCAGACGTGTATTTTCTCACGTAGACGAAAAATAGTGATGGCGGCTTTTGATATTGCGTGCTCGATGTTTATGAAGTGGTATTCGGTAAAGTCGGAAAATGTGGTGAATACTGAAAGACGGCCTAGCCCCCACTCCTTTGAGACCTCTAAGGCTACATTGAACCGCGCGAAACCTGAGGAACAAGATGTTCAAATACTCTATGGATATTCTGGCGAGAGCATTGCCGGATTTCGCAGCACAAACGATGTAATGGACTACATTGTAGGGCGTACATATAAAAGCGTACATATACCGTGAGGTGAAAGAAACAACGCGTGCAGAAGAGAAGCAACGGGTCTTGTTGATGAGTCTTGTTGAGGTTCGCAGTGAGGTTGTGGTTAAAGGCCTGTGTGAGTTATTAATAGAATTTAGAGACGAGTATCGTCTATTCAACAAAAAGGATAAATACGGTCACATGTTTCTCTCAAATAGTGCGCAGGATTGTTAATGTGTTTAGTTTGTGGAAATGAACGTCTAGTGCGCATTCCGATAAACATTAAAACCGATATCGCCCCATGTATCGGAAAATTGTCCGGTATAATGGGTACAAGTACTCGCACGATTCTTTCATGTTGGAACAAATCCGTATACGAAACATTAACGCTTGGTATGACTCACTCCTCCACACCTGACCATGAGCCAAACAGTGCACCGGTTGCTCATAGTCATCTCAGAGCTTGACCCGACTGGTTGTGCACTCCCACAATAGAAAACGATGGAGCTTCCTTTGAGCAGCATTCTCAATGCCGTATACGACGTGTCCGTGACGAAGTCATTGCGTGTGTTCAGGTGTAAAACCGGTGCCATTAACTATGTACTTGAAACGACTTGTAGACAAGCAAACTCTGGTAAACGTAATGTTGTTTATTTAAGTGATGAGGAGATGAATAGTCTTCGTGATAGTTGAGAAGTGGGTTAAGGACCATTATAAAATACCTGCAGGTGTAGGTACAAGAAGAGAACAAATTAGTGATACCCCCTCATATGCCATTGTTTGTACGTGTGTATAAATAACGATTAGCCATGCATTGATATACGACTGATGTGGAAGAATGCATCTGATAAAAACGTTCTTGTCCCCACGCGAAATCGCTTCATCCTTGATAGAATGTTTAAAATCGCAGGTTTCCGTAAACTAAAACCTATATTAACCGCACGTGTTACGGATATGCTTTATTTTGATACGGTTCTTGAATACGCATACACCGCTCTGCTCGACGGGTATATCGATTGTAGGAATGAACATGGCGAGAATGGCCTAGAGCTGGATGCTTATTTAAATGGTTTAGACTCTTTGAAATATCATGAACTTTGGTACAAAGGACTTGAGCGGTACAGGGCAGAGCTCACCTACACTGTTCACCCTGAAGAGTTGTATCTTTATATAATGAGGTGTCTTCGTTACGATTTAGAAGATTATTTCAACTGTCGATGTGTATTGTGAAGAAAAATTCACGATTAAAAAGCTCGGATCAGTAAGAAAAATCCTCGATTAGAAAGGAGTGTTTATAAACTTGAGTTTAATAACAATGTTGTGGCTAACGACGCCCTCTTTGTGCGTGCTTTTGATTGTATTCTGTCCGTGTTTAAAGATAATTTGCCGACCAATTGTAAGGTGGGCACAAAAATAGTATTGAACGATATGAACGCCCTTTACATCAAGTACAGGCACCCGCACAACTTAAGTAGTGAAATAATGCTAAATCGCATTTATTGTATAGTACAAAGCAACAATGATGTAACTGTAGACTCGATCACGTGCGAGTTTAGTATTTTAGTTAAGCTCAGTAGAACATAAGGTGTATGCATTTTGATTTTATATAGGTTTTGCTGTTTATATATATAAGGGGTTCCAAAAAACCTTAGCCCCCCATTTGCAGCTTATATGTTTACTTATATCGAAATAGTTTTTAGTGATTATAAAAATATATAAAATTCTTTATTTATTGCAGGTATTAAAATTACTCTAGCTGATAAAGTGATAATATAATGGCTTCTCAATTAATTGGTTATTCGGAGAGGCAACGTATGATAGATCGCATAAGAGCAATAACATTTCGGGAAGCTCGTGATGCTGGAGCCACCTTTATAACACGTTCATTAGGGTGTGACCGTTGCCCTCCAAAAATCAAAAAATGGTCCTACAATGCTGTTCAAAGTTTTATTGTTGTGTATTTATCTAGGAAACACTCATGTAAATTTTCCTGGAGATCGGTGCATGTTTGAGCTAGCACCGTCGTACCAGCAAGTATTGCTATTTCAGCTTATGAACTTCATAAATAAGAGTGAAAATAGCACATTTGATCAGATTTTCATTTCCGGGTCTGGAACGCTGACCCACAAATTTTCCACGTATTATTTTATTGCATTTAATTTCAATGATGCTCTTTTCTTTTCCCTTGACAGTGATTTGATGTTGTGAATAGAGAATTTAATCATGGATACACGGCAAGATGATGAGTATGTCAGAATGTTATTGGGCACCGTACCCCGAGAAGAAGAAAAGGAAATAAAGGCCTGCAAACTGCCAACTAATAGGCAGGTCTTACTTTGTCTGTTAGCAAACCTTCGGGATATGCATTGGGACCAGGCTTTATCTGCCACCATTGACAATGTGCTTTTGCATTACCAGAAGGCGAATGTCCCGACCATTACAGGCAGGAACAATATTGGCCGAGTGATTAAAACTTACTATGACAAAGACTACATGATGCTTATGAAAAAGAATGAGGATAGAAGACGGGCTGATGATCCTGGAATTATGAAGTTTAAATCAGAATTGAGCCTGACGATGAAATTTTATAAGAACACAGTGTTGAAAGACATGGCGGCTGCGAAAAAGGGGAAAACTCAGGCCGAACAAGATGCCATCGATACTGACATACTCTTTATGAAAAGCATGCGAAGTGACAGAGTAGCTACCTACTCTGGGGTAAACAAAGTACTCACAGAAAAGGTTCAGAAGCGACAGAAAAGGCAGATGCGAGAGAAAGCAATGTGATCATGCTGAGAATGTACAGGCTGATATTGATTCACCTATTAGCTCTGATGAGGATGATGACATTGATGAGGCCAGCACTGCTGAACCAAAGAGAAAACATCGGAGAACAGTGAAAGAGGGCGTTTCAATTTTTGCCCCATGATATTCTGAAGTCGGCAGAACTTGTTTCATGCAGTGTTCGAAACAACATCTCGCCGACCCAGCTGAGTGCAATTGTGTACTCCCTTGTATCTGCATGTGGTGGAGATACATCAAAGCTGAGTCTAAATGCAAGGACGGCCCACCGATACCGAGCTTCCATAGTGTCAGAAATAAGTTTAAAAATCATGGATGAATGGCAACCATCAAAGTACTGGTGCACTGGGATGGTAAACTTATGGACACGCTGGATTCCAAAGGCACTGATGACCGCCTGCCCATTCTTGTGTCTGGTGTCAATGGCACAAAGCTTCTTGGAGTCCCACCTCTTCCGCATTTGACTCAAAAAGCTGGCCTGGTTCAAGGAGACTTGATATCAACAGCAACCAAACAACTTCTGGTCGATTGGGAGTGCGAACAGAATGCCGTTGGTATGGTTTTCGACACAGGTAAACCTATTTCAAACATCAGCGTGAATTTATCACGACATTAATACCAAAATACAGTGAATGATTTAACAGAAATCTGCAAAAAGCATGTGCCTGAAATGGTGGCCTTAAACTACAATTACATTTTTTTTCAGGACAAAAAACAGCTGCTTGCGTCTCCCTCCAAAAGGAATTAGAGCGTGCCGTATTCTGGTGCGCCTGTCGCAGGCATGTGGGCGAAGTCATCCTAGGTGTTTGCTGGGATTGCTTGAAAGTGGAGGGCTCTTCAAGTCCAAACATAATGGTTTTCCAGAGGTGAGTCATAAGCTTTACAAAATAACAAGGAATATTATTATCTAATGAACAAATTTAGTGGAATTTCTTTTATTAGACTTATAAGATATACTAACACCAAGCAAATGATCGATCATATCAATCTTAATACCCCTAAAACAATATTATAGATTAGTACGAAATACAATAATCCCAATAATTGCATTTCTAGGTTCAAGAACCATTTCTCTCAACTGGCGTACAATGAAAAAAAGAAATACTACTACCCCGCAATGCCTGGAGTGTTTGAGGAGTGCCAGCAGGAGATGGCTGACTTCTTCCGTGAATCTCTAGCCCAACCATTTACACGTGGCGACTACAAGAAGCTGGTAGAGCTTTTTCTGCTGCTTGTAACTAAAGGATCCGAGCCAGTGAACTTCACAATGGTCTACCCCGGCGCACTTCACAAAGCAAGGTGGATGGCTAAACTGCTCTATACCCTCAAGATTGTTCTTTTGTCAGGCCAGATCAAAGAGCAGTTTCCCAAAGCCGAGGTTGTGACTAAAAGTCAAATCAGCAAGTTAGAACGGTTTGCTGTGTTCACAGTCGCTGTTTATGTCCCATGGTGGATTGTTTGCCCCGTTCCAGCAAGTGCGCCACTGAATGACTTGAATTTGGTCGAAATCTTGGCTGAATTTGCCCCATATGACGCCACAATAGTTGACAAAGCACGTGTGGCACTCGGTAGACACACTTGGTACCTAACTGAGGAGTTGGCCCCACTGGCTTTGTTCTCGTCCCAAGTACAAGAAAGGACAAAAGAGGAGATGAGGAAGGCCCTTCTTTGCCATGAAGGCACTGAAGTTACTAAGAGAGTGGGGCTCATTCATGGGGGCTATGGAAAGCCATATCTTCCCCCTGTCCCAGAAAGTGGCACTGCCCTGGTGGACCTAATTGGGCCTGACTCAAGCCAGTTCTTCACCATTTTAGGCATGCCCTATCAGTTTCTCCACAGTCCAGCCAGTGAATGGGCGGATCATGACGACTACCTGAACATGAAACGGGTTGTGGACAAGCTTCAGGTCGTCAATGAGGCTGCAGAGCGTGGTGTAAAACTTTGCCATGACTTTCTTAATGTTGCCAGGGATGAGGAGCGCTTTCAAGAAGTCCTTCAAGTAGTTGAAAATGACAGACTCCGCGTTCCTAATCAGCGCAAACGATCATCTGTTTCCGAACAGAAATCATGGTTTCTTGCTCTAGAGAAATAATACCTTGTGAATATATGATAAAACCCCTTAATGTACCATGAGAGAATAAGAATGATTAACTTTTTTGTGTTAGTGATAACAGCTTTTAATTAAGACAGGCAAATGATTTGTGTTAATATCCCTTATGATGGTTGTGTAATCTCATATATAGGCGCGTATGCCGTATAAGCAAAATCGCTATTTTTCAAATTGCTGGTGCTCACTCGAATATGCATGAATCTCCAGAAAATTGCACGTGGGTATTTTTTATGTCAATATGCAACACCAACATTTTGAACAGCATTGTAGGACAAAGTTGGGGCAACTGTCACACCCTAACGTTCATGGGTTGCCAAAAAGTTGCGAAGAAGTGAGGACTTCGTCAAAAGAAATTGTAATAAAACTTTGGATGAATGTGAAATGGATACAACCAAATCTGGGCGCCCAAATTTGCCACTCTCTCAGGAAACAAAGGACATCATTGAAAGCGGTACGCGTAAGCGGAAAAAAAGCTGTGCTAAACTTTCTAGAGAGATCGAAGTGTTGAGAGAAAAGATCGTTAGTGGTGAGATCATTCGACTGTACCGTCATAGGCAAGGTTTAAAGCCTTGGCATGAACTTCCAAAGCCAAGAAAAACTCAACTTAACATCGATGACAGAATGTGGTTTGCCCATTATTTTGAAGATTGGGATGTGGATGATTTCATGCATTTAGCTGTCTCCGATAAATTTTTTCTTTACGTAACACGTCGGCCTAACTACCAAAATGATCGAGTGTGGGCCACAACACCAGATGAAATCGATGACAATGAACATTATCGCGAATTATTAAAAAGCCCAGACTGTGTTGGTGTCTTTGTTTTGTTCACTGCAAAGAAGCTCATGTGGGTGCTGAAGCCAAATGGTCAGAGTTGGGATGGACAGCATTTTCGTGATATTATTCTATCCCAGCATGTCATTCCTTTTCTAAGAAACCCAAACAATGTTATGGATGTCGATCAGGTCACACTTCTGCACGATAAGGCCCCCTGCTTTAAGGCATTAGCCACTCAACAGTTGTTGCAGAACCATGAGATCGATTTCTTTGGAAATGAAGAATGACCAGGAAATTCTCCTGACCTGAACGTCTGTGAACACATTGGATCAGTTGTAAAGGACAAGGTTGAATGTCTCTTGTTTCAAGAACCTGCAGCAAATCGATTTTCAAAGGATACAATGACGCAACACATTGAAACTGTTTTAGCAAATTTGCGTAACGATCAAGATTTATTCACGTCACTTTTGGCAAGCTACCCAAAGCGAATTCAGGCTGTCTTGGAAGCCAATGGCGGGAACACCAAGTTTTAATTGTTTCTCATTAAATGCAGGATTAAATTCTCTTTTTTAAAGTATGTTTAGTTTTACTGTACCTCTAATGGTTTAGGCCATGGGCGGGGGGGGGGGGGGGGCTAAGGTTTATTGGAGCCCATATATATATATATATATATATATATATTATATATATTAGTGGGTATATTGTTTTATCCTGTACTATTACTATTTTTTTTATAAGTTTTGGTGTTGATTTATATAAGAGCGTATTTGCTCGTACATATATTAAATGGTTATATAGTTTTATCCTGTACTAATATTATTATTTAAGAATGTCCACATATCCTTCGCTTAATGTGTGTATTTTTGCTGTATATTATTTTTGAATGTATATCTATTTCCTATATATTTCATGAATTATTTCACTTAACTCGTCTAAATAAACAGAATGATGTAATGGTGTTTTATTTATGTCTTTTGGTTGTATATAATATTAAAGAATAACTGAGGAGATGGGAATATATATATAATGTTATAATGTTATAATGTTTCAGACCAACAACGACCCTAGGATCCACTCCTGGCTGGTCTACCTAACTGGTTACGCCTTCTAAGCCGACTGACGGGTTTCTAAGCCAACTGTCAAGAATATCTGTATCGCGCAATCTGACAGCTCAAACGATATATATATATATATATATATATATATATATATATATGCAACAAGGGGGTGGGGTGGGTGGCACTGGCACTCATTGCACTACCACTTTGCGGCCATACTACTAAAACAATAAATTGAAAACAATTCGAACGGAATAACAGCTTTCGTGATACCTTTCCAAGAGGCCTATACAAGAGAAAGAGGACCATAAACGAGAAGGTTGAGATTTCGCAGACGAAATTCGAGAAGCAGAAAGGAAATAGATGTGAGAAAGGAAAAAAAAAAACGGCAAACAATACGTAGAAATGTGTGAGTTGCTATAAATATAGAAAATTGAATAGAGTTGGATTATGTTTAATGGAACACTCCGCGTACCAACTCTGCGATTGCAAAAATGAAGTAGACCAGACCACGGGCTTAAAATGTATTATGTGCAATACATTTAAACACTGCGAATACGTGAACTTTGATAAAAAGGATAGGAACATAATGAATAGAGCAAACAAAAAAAACATAGGTTTTTATGGTTTCGTGTGCATCAAGTGTATGGAAAACAATGGGAAAGTAATAAAAACGGGAATGGAGATTGCTGAAACAGAAGAATCAATTGCAGCAGGTTCACCGACAGAAATCAAGGAAACGTCAGAAAACACCGACACAAACGAAAATGAGACTCAGGACACCGAGGGAAACACAGTACAGGGGGTGTGGACGTAGCCTTAGACGAAGAAATACCCCTCGCACAAGATACAGGCACCATGAACACACATTCAAGCACCAAAGACTAAAAAAAAATCACTGAGTAAGGAAGAAGTGATGGTAAAACAGAGGGAAGAAATTGAATCCCATAGGACACGTAAGGAATCTAAACGACGGACTTTATGCGAATTTTACAAAACAGGTTCGTGCAAATATGGCTCAAACTGCATGTATAATCACTCAAAAAGTGTTTTTTATGATGAGGAATGGAAGTTTTAGGTATGAAACAAACTGCTACTTTTTCCTCCCTAATATGTCGCGCATACGTTGTGCGAGCCTCTGCCCGCTTGCGACTTTTTAGGGTTAATGCACTTTGGACAATCCAACGAAGGTGGTCCTTCTTGGGTAAGCTCGGCCTTGGCCGAGAGCATCCGAGTATCAAATAAATAGTTTCACAAGTTTGTTTTTTTCCCGAAGGGATGAATAGAAACACTTCACTTATAAAATTGGAGTTTTAGTTCACTCATAAATTTTATTTCACAAATTATATATACAGAACGAGGCACTGAAATAATCAGAAGTTTACAGGGGGAGAGGTTTTACCTCTTACAACAACAGCTCAAGCAGGATTTACAGGGGTAGAGGTTCGACCCCATTTCACAATAGTTAAGGTGGGATTGAAAGCGAGGAGGCTTGTCCTCCTCGAGTAAGAGTTACGGCAGGAATTTAAAATGAGGAGGCTTGGCCTCCTTGGTCTAAGCCTCAGGCAGGAATTTAAAGTGGGGGGCTCGGCCTCCTCGGGTGAAGGTTCAGGCAGGAATTTAAGATGAGAGAGGAGCCACCTCTGGTAACAACGGCTCAGGCAGGAATTATTTTAGTCAGGGAGGTGCAACCTCGGGTAACAACGGGCCAGACAGGAATTAAAAGGGGGCGAGGTGCAACCTCTGGTATCAAGAGCTCAGGCAGGAATGATTTAATTTACAATACAAGAAATAAATAAGCCTCAATTTTGGGGGAATGCAGTCGAAGGTTAAGCTCCCACTTTAGCTGGAGAGCTAAAGAATTCTGACGTTAAGCATAATTTAAGCAAAAAGTTAACAAAAAAAGATACTAATTTTTGTAAGGTATACACTTTTGGGTGGCGACATAATGTCGGGGGACCGACATGTACAGAGTACATTAAGTACATAAATTACATTATATTACATACATTAATTACCGTTAATTACAATTTTAGCAATTTGTTAATTGACATATCTAATACTGAAGTAATCTGAATAGGTAACACAATTTAAACAATGAAGGAGAGTTCTCCGTTGTTTTATAATTTAAAGGGGATTAACGACAATTATATATATTTATAGTTAACAGTGATTACGCCAAATTATGTCAAATATTATTAGAAGAATGGTTGGTTATTATAGTTTGAAAGTCTAATTAGCCAGCGATGAGGAAAGCGGAGAAAAGATACGGTGTACTTTTCATTTGAAAGTACACGGACATTAATGATAACGTAAGACATAAGTAACGGAATTTGAATGACAATTAGGTAGAAGTAGTAAGTACAGTAATGAGAACGTGGTAACTATGTGCCTACGTAGATAATAACCATAGCCTGGCAGGGAACAATATGGTATATTATATAATATAACATCACATCTTAACGTTATAAATTGGTAGCAGAGGCAAGAGAGAAGAGTTCGAATTCAGAGGCTCGCTTTTGACGACGTAATCGGAATTCGAGCCTTCGTCTCAGCAATAATAACAACTTGCGAGAGGTGAAATAAAAAAAGAAAATAAAACAAAAAGAATACATGTACGTAATCATGATCGTCAATAGACATGTACGACTGCACACAGTAGTGTACACATATCATTCGTCACACAATAGGTTGTGTGCGTAATATAGACACGAGTAAACATAGACTGATAAGTTGATAGAGAATAACTAGACAATGGGTAATAGGTAATAAAATAGGTAATAGGTGATAAAATTAATAAAGGACAACGGTCAAGAAGGAACATGGATGTATGAATGAGTATGGTTGCATAACACCGACAGGACACAACATATAAATAATGACTTATAGATAGTAAATTTTATTAGTATTAAAGAATGTACCATACATTGAATACTAAGGATAGCCTCATACTAAGCACGTGATCGAAACGTGAAGGAAACTAAGTTACTTTATGACGTCAGAGTGACTTACTCTGTACGTACAGCATAAGTCATTATTTGGGAGAAATCAAAGGAGACGAATTAGAGAGGCACAGCTAAGGGGGGACATTCGCTGTTTACAGCGAACTTCTAATGGCACAAACATGGATACTGTTCAACCATAGAAATGGTAAATCGCATGGTTGTGACACTGCTCTCCCCTATGAAAAAGGATGTAATGGTGGGGTGGAAGTTTATTTACAATATATTAAAAAAATGAAACGGCGACAATTTCGGGTTGGATTAATCAAGGCAATTTAGTGGGAAGAATGATAATTATATTAATAAAATTTAAAAAAAATAATCAAGGGGAAAATTTTAAAATTACAGCAATTAAATTAACAAGGTTGAGGTCTGATTACTAGAACTGTAGTGGAAATCTAGATCAACAAGGTATAAAGTCCGAAGTTGTCACCTTTAAAAAAAAATTATAAGTATGATTAATTGTGGCAATCATACTACATAAACAATCTTATAAACTAATGAACCATCTAAGTTATTTCTGGCATTTCGACATAATTATTTCAGTTAAAGTTCCAATTACAGGATTGAATCTAATTTAAGTAAAATTTTTAGTTTGTCCAACGTTATAGTAACAAGATTTACGGAACCGTGATAAATTCGGAAAGACTTCCAAGGTTAAGATAATTTTAGGGAAAAAGATACATACATAGTAAATAATGGTTAAAAGGAAAATTCAAAATTTAAGGTTCAGGAATTTTCAATTCATCTGGTGACTACTTGAAATGGAGTTTAATCCATCAGTAATGACAGAGATAAGAGTTTCCGAAGATATCATGATTATACAGTAAAAAACTAATCGTATTCACTATGGTAGATAAAAATTGAATTAAATTTTATTGGTGGACGAAGTCTTCAGCAGTGGGAGCACGGTTGCAGAATGTAAACTTATTTCAAGTCCGAATAAGTTGGTAAAAGATTAAAATTGATTTAAAGAAAAGTAAAATTAATTTATTGAAAACATGAAAATTTATCTAGTTACCGTTTTAGATACTTAGATATTGTTATCCATTAAGAATATCCAGGGAGAAGGAAGATAGAATTACGTAATAGACGATGTATAGACCTTGGGTCGTGTGTATTTGGCACAGAGTGCAAATGCTAGGTGGTTTACCCAAAAATGGGGAAAAGGAATTTATAGTTGAAGTTATACGTGATTGCGTATACGTAGGAAAAAATATGGGTAATACGCGTGTCTAGCTGAGTGGGTATGTACAGTTGTGTGTAGAATATGAAAGTAATTGGTTCATCCCGGGAAGAACTGAATCCTTAGTGGTCAATGGTAAATCATGAAATTTTGAAGAACGGATTAGCTTAGAGGTTGGTTAAAATTAACTTAATAAAACAACAGGCAAGATTATATATTGTAAGCAGCAATTAAGTTTAAATAAATTCAAATAATCCAGAGTAAACATCAATCAGTTAACTGCAATTAAATATACTTTATCGTGATAGCCAATGATTTTAGAATAAGATTTATATGATAAAAATAAGATATGCGTAGTGAATTTCCTTTCCACTAAGTACGCCAATGATTTCAAGAGTGTTTCAGAGTGTGGGTAAGCGTAATTGGGTGAAAGTGTAATCAGTAGGAAAGTGAATTCAAATAGGTGTCGAAAGTAAAAAATTCAATCGGGATTATAGATTTTACGTAATTAACTCAGTTGCACGTATGAAGGTAATTAAAATGAATACGCACTTAAAAAGACTTTAAATTAGTTAAAGTACATTGAGCGGTATTGGGAACTGAATTTAGGCACAGAATTCAATTCGACCAGTAACCTTCATAGCGTTATATTAACAGTATCTCACCATTAATAGTGACCAGCAATATCGGTACAGCAATTGAATTTTATTTGACGAGTTGAAGGGGCATAGATAACAACAGGTTTTAGTGGAATTCATGGTGAGGGTACAGTTATGTAATTAGTAATAAGGAAATGGTGTAACAGAATTATTAGAAGGGGAAAAGGAATGGCATCCTGGTATAGTGTGTCAAAATTGGCTATAATTTTGGGTTGATACCTTAACAACCGATATAAGAACATCTTAATGACAATTACTCAAGACTAATTTGAATAAAAAAAAATAAAAATAAAAAGTTGAAAATAGAACTCAATTATGAGCTATTCTGAACTGAACACTTATAGGTTATAAGTTCCGTATAATTAAGATTAATTTAAAAATAAAACAAAAAACAACTTAACCTAAATTGAGGGTATGTTCGGTCATACGGGTGAATTTCACGAACATACGAAGCCAGACAAATCAGCTGCATGGTTAGGTTGTCTTGCGATCGGGCATGTGGGTCATTCGGTTAAAGGTTTTCGCAACATGCCAGGAAGCAATGGACTGACCATACGAGCCTTGCTCACTCAAGGAGGTGGTGTATCGGGATTAAGAAGAATGACTTTCACTGGTTTCAGAAAAGGATCCAGGAACAGCCAAAGAGAAAGATTTGCAAAGTAGAAGGCAAGAAGGGCGAAAACATGAATTCGCGGAAGAAAAATGAAAATGATCGATGGAACGATCATATTATGGTAGTGAGGAATATTCCGCGCTTGCCCTTCCGCGCGTACAACTTCCGACGGAGGAGTAGGTTCGGGTTCGCTCCCGGCACCTATGGGCTTAGCCTCGGAATTAGGTGTAAATTCCTCTACCTTTGAAAACAGAATCAAGTCATCTTCCTTAAATAGGGATTTAAGCGAAATGACCAAATCGGAACTTAAGGGAAATGAGTTTTCAAATTTATTTGGAATAGCCAGAACACTGGGAACTTCAAGTTCCGGCCTAACTGTCACTGAAGGAGGTGACTCGCTCTCGATGGAGTCACAGGGGTTTACTGTGAAGACATTCGAGTCTTCGTACTCAAAATTATCAAAAGTATGTTGGTTTTCTAGTTCTTCGTTCGTCGGAACTAGAACGGAACAATTGACAATTGATGAAGAATCTTCCCCATCTGGTAGCAGTTCCTTTTTATTTTGAACTGGTTCCAGGGAGTCCGTCGGGCTCTCTGAAACGAGTCTTTCACCCTCAGCTGAAAAGACCGAAGAATAGGGGTGACAAACATACTCGAAAAGTGAGTTCTTTCCTCGAATTAGGCCTGCTTCTCTATCGGCCCAATAAAAATCGTGCGTAATAAGGAAATTCATCCCCAGGAGTAAGTCTCCATCCCATTCAATTCAGATACGACCACAAATGGGGTCAGATAAGGGACTGAATCAAACTCAATAGGAAGGATGATTTCTCCGGTACTGTATTCTTCCCAGTCATCATCAATGCAGGACAAACGAGAATGCAAATCGAATTTTTCCGTAGCCACCTTGAGTAACTTCTCGCATACATCGTGGTTAATGTAATTCGCCTGACAGCCAGTTTCAACAAGAGCCAAAACTGCTTGGTTGTTAACAGAAGTTTTCATGAAAATTTGTGAGCTCTCGTCAATAAGCTCCATTTCAAAAGTCCAAGAAGGCGTCTCCGAAACATGTGAACATGCTTCGTCTGCATCAGCGATGGTTTCGCACGAGGTTGGGGTATTGGGAGGAAAACCAAAATTTGGAATATCGCAATCAGGGGAATGGGTGACCAACTGAGAAACACCTGATGTCGGCAATTGACAATACGTCTTTACGTGAGCACTTTGCTCTTTAGGAAAAGATTGCTTGCTACACTGCTCCGAACACGAATTAACGGAGTTAAAACAAAACGGAGGGACGGCATGGTCCTCACTATAGTAATTTAAAAAGAAGTCACTGGGACGTGATCGATTCGTTACGAAACTGTTACTGTCATCATAAACATCACAATGATTATCAAAATTCACAAAAACTGACTCGCCTACAGGACCTTGTGGGGTAGTCTCCCCAGCTGCTAGTACAGCAGAAAAAGCATCATCTGAAGCAAGATGACGGTCATCATGACCAAAAAAATCAAAAACAGGGTCATCTTTCAGACCACTTAAACGAGGCGGCATTGCCGATTGGCCGTTGGCCGAAGTAAACTCAAAACAATTCGGGTCCTGTGGAGAAAAGTTATCAAAAACATGGTCATCCTGACCATCTAACGCGTCCTCTTTGGGACATGCATGGATATCCGATCCATCTAAACCAAAAACGAGGTCTTCTCGACCAAAGTTCACTGAATGAACTATGTCAGTTGAATCAATGTCCGAATGACTAAAATTACTGACAATTTGAGGAGCAGTGTCTAAATCATCGTACAAGTCATGGCCATCGGGACCAACACGGTTGTCCTGACCATGGCGAGAAGATAAATTCTGATTTTCAACATCGGTTGCACAGCAATCATCCAAGTTGTCTGAATTCACATTTAACAAAGAATTGGTCACATCCCCATTTACATTACAACAATTATTAACGTAAGTATTACACTTACTTTCAACGGAAGTTTCATCATAAAGACTTCCAACAGAAGTACCTTTATAATTATATAAATCAACAATTTCATTGTTGTCTTTACTGTTTTCAACATTAGCATCACAAACACTGTCACAAGATGCTTCACAAAAATCATCATTAGGAGAGGCTGTGAGTTCTCGCCTCGAAGGAAATTCATTTGATGAACAAGCTGGAACCAACGGTTCAGAGACAACTGAGTCAGAGAAGAAAGTTGGGTCAGGATTACCCAAATCTTCCAAGGGTGACGTTTCATCGTCACTATCCAGGTTCTGCTCGGGTGCCTCGCACCAGAGAAGGAAATAACGTCTTTTATCCCATTTAGCGACGAAGCATCCATCCGAAAAGTCGAAATGGAATCCGTAGGGTCGTAGGGATTCTGGGCCAATAATTAAATCAAAATCGGGACAATATTCTGACGGCACTAACGAGACACCTATACTAAAAAAACAATAATCAATCCACAAGTCAAGTTTGGTTTCCGCAAGGACGGGAATAAGGTTACCCTCGGAATCCCGAACGTATGAAACGGATGGCGGTTCCTTAAAGAGAGGACACAGCAATTTATCCGCTAAAGACGCAGGAACAATACTGGACGAACATTTCGGATCAAAACGACCTAAAAGGGTCTCCTCTGGGCAACGGAGTTTGAAACCGATTTCGAGAAAAAAATAATCACTTTCTGGGGATTCCGAATGTACAGAACTCAAAGAGGAAGTGGATTGGGAAGGTGAGTCAGAATAAGGTACACCCAACGCCTTTCTACCCAGACCAGAAGGGTCAACGGAATCACTCCGATTCTCTACCGAAACATTATCGGGAGATGCGTTTTCGCGCATCTCTGAAGGATAATGACATGATCCATGAATAAAGGAATGAAGGGATAACTGGCGTGTACTGTTGTTTAAACCTTTAACGTCAACGTCCCATTTGACGGATCCCTGCCTGTCACAGTACTTCGTGATTTCCTGCAGACCTTTATATATATCCTGCCAAAAACGTTTAAATTCTACCCAAGACCATTGATATATTTGCCCATTGGACCCATCGATAAGAAAGGTACGGACGCGCGCGGCGTCACCAAAATTTGGGTCACAAGTGTCAAACGCAAAACCGATTTTATCTGCGTCTGTATTCAGACAACCTCTAAACGAATCGTCAATTTTACCGAACCAATCCTTAAAGGAGGGTTCTACAAATCTATTATTAACGCGACCGCGAAAGTGAGGGACATCAACTGTACGTTTCAGTACGGAAAAGGGAGTTATAAGATTAACAGTAGTGCATGTCAGGGGGGGTAATGGTTTGGACATCGTTAATCATAACACGTGTCGTTGACACGGAAGTGTGTGTGTAAAACAAAAATAACCATGTAAGAGACAAGCAATAAAAAAAATAAATGGAACAAAGTCTAAGTATTTTGAATAAAATTGAAAAAAAAAAAACGAGATAAACAATGAAACTTTTTTTCCATATAGTTACGAGATAACGTAGAACAAAATGGGCGACTCTGCATTTACTCCCGATGCCGCAATCGACGAGCAATTTTTCCGAATCTCCCAACGCTGAAGTCTCGTTGGCGAGGGTCGAAATTCAACGAACTCGAGTCACACTAGAAAAAAGGGTTACATTATAATAACAATAACATAAATTTTCATTAAAATTAATGAAAAAGGTTTAAATTGAAAAAAATTAAAAAAAGGGAACCTAACCGGGTTCAACTAAATAAAAATGTGAGTTATGGGTATATACATCAGCATTCTGACTGATCGCATTTATGTCCCACAACAAAACCTAAAATGATATTATTTAATATCCTCAATATACACAAGGTGCAGATAATTTTCTAAAAAGAATTTTAAAAAATTCAGATTTGTAATCTGTTGGGAAAAGAATAAATATGTGAATACTGAATCAATGACAACGTCTGATTAGTACTGTATTTCGTATTACTATCGAACAGTTAATTAAAATCAATTAATTAAAAAAAATGATTGTTTATAAAGTCACTTCACTGTTTCACACTAAAAAGGGAAAAATAAAAGTGAATTAAAATTACTAAAATTAAAGAAAATGATAATTAAGGAAATGATTTAAAGTAATAATTAATAATTAAAACTCATCATAAACGAAGAAAAACGTTTTGGTGAGCTGGTGCCTCGGAGCCTCCACGAAGCTTTGAAGGTCAGCCTCACTCAGCTTAGGTGTGCCGCTCGTGACGTCATCTGATCGCCACGACGGAGCATACAAACGTTGAAGGAAGATTGTAGACAGGAAGACGGTCGAACGGTTGATTGGAGAAAAATATGAACAATAATTCAAAAGTTGATTGAAGAGAAGTTCAAGGGAAATTGTTGTAGTAAATATTTAGGGTTGATTGGAGAGAGAATTTCAAGGAAGGAATTTCCAAGTAATAAAAGTTGATTGAAGGTCAACGATGAGTTGAATTAAATTGAGGTTGCAGAATGCAGATGGTGGGGTTGGAGTCCACGTTGAAGAGGTTGCGGTCGACGTCGAACGAGTGAATCCATGAAGTGTTTCAAAAATTGTTCAAAGTAGGGACATCCATTGATGGACGACGGTTTTTCGGTGGGGGACTGAAACAGTCTCGGTGTTGGAGAACTAAAGCGGTCTCGGTGTTGGGGAACTAAAGCGGTCTCGGTGGGACCTCCAGTGTCGCGCATACGTTGTGCGAGCCTCTGACCGCTTGCGGCTTTTTAGGGTGAATGCACTTTGGACAATCCAACGAAGGTGGTCCTTCTTGGGTAAGCTCGGCCTTGGCCGAGAGCATCCGAGTATCAACAAAAAAACTAGTTTCCACCGAGTTTGTTTTTTTCCCGAAGGGTTGAATAGAAACACTTCACTTATAAAATTGGAGTTTTAGTTCACTCATAAATTTTATTTCACAAATTATATATACAGAACGAGGCACTGATAAATAATCAGAAGTTTACAGGGGGAGAGGTTTTACCTCTTACAACAACAGCTCAAGCAGGAATTTACAGGGGTAGAGGTTCGACCCCATTTCACAATAGTTAAGGTGGGAATTGAAAGCGAGGAGGCTTGTCCTCCTCGAGTAAGAGTTACTGCAGGAATTTAAAATGAGGCGGCTTGGCCTCCTTGGTCTAAGCATCAGGCACGAATTTAAAGTGAGGGGGGCTCGGCCTCCTCGGGTGAAGGTTCAGGCAGGAATTTAAGATGAGAGAGGAGCCACCTCTGGTAACAACGGCTCAGGCAGGAATTATTTTAGTCAGGGAGGTGCAACCTCGGGTAACAACGGGCCAGACAGGAATTTAAAAGGGGGCGAGGTGCAACCTCTGGTATCAAGAGCTCAGGCAAGAATGATTTAATTTACAACAAGAAATAAATAAGCCTCAATTTTGGGGGAATGCAGTCGAATGTTAAGCCCCACTTTAGCTGAGAGCTAAAGAATTCTGACGTTAAGCATAATTTAAGCAAAAGTTAACAAAAAAAAGATACTAATTTTGTAAGGTATACACTTTTGGGTGGCGACATAATGTCGGGGGACCGCAGTACAGAGTACATTAAGTACATAAATTACATTATATTACATGCATTAATTACCGTTAATTACAATTTTAGCAATTTGTTAATTGACATATCTAATACTGAAGTAATCTGAATAGGTAACACAATTTAAACAATGAATGAGAGTTCTCCGTTGTTTTATAATTTAAAGGGGATTAACGACAATTATATATATTTATAGTTAACAGTGATTACGCCAAATTATGTCAAATATTATTAGAAGAATGGTTGGTTATTATAGTTTGAAAGTCTAATTAGCCAGCGATGAGGAAAGCGGAGAAAAGATACGGTGTACTTTTCATTTGAAAGTACACGGACATTAATGATAACGTAAGACATAAGTAACGGAATTTGAATGACAATTAGGTAGAAGTAGTAAGTACAGATAATGAGAACGTGAGTAACTATGTGCCTACGTAGATAATAACCAATAGCCTGGCAGGGAACAATATGGTATATTATAATAATATAACATCACATCTTAACGTTATAAATTGGTAGCAGAGGCAAGAGAGAAGAGTTTGAATTCAGAGGCTCGCTTTTGACGACGTAATCGGAATTCGAACCTTCGTCTCAGCAATAATAAACAACTTGCGAGTGGTGAAATAACAAAAAGAAAATAAAACGTAAAAAGAATACATGTACGTATCATGATCGTCAATAGACATGTACGACTGCACACGGTAGTGTACACATATCATTCGTCACACAATAGGTTGTGTGCGTAATATAGACACGAGCAAACATAGACTGATAAGTTGATAGAGAATAACTAGACAATGGGTAATAGGTAATAAAATAGGTAATAGGTGATAAAATTAATAAAGGACAACGGTCAAGAAGGAACATGGATGTATGAATGAGTATGGTTGCATAACACCGACAGGACACAACATATAAATAATGACTCATAGAGAGTGACGTTATGATTATTATTATTATTATTAAAGAATTTACCATACATTGAATACTAAGGATAGCCTCATACTAAGCACGTGATCGAAACGTGAAGGAAACTAAGTTACTTTATGACGTCAGAGTGACTTACAGTAAATTTCAGAGCTGGGCACTTGCGTTTTTTTGCGCGTTTTTTTGCGGTACTGCGGTACTGCGGTACTACTACCGCACTACCAAACCGGTACCGCATAACGCAGTACCGCAAAGGATCGCTGAAAGTACAGCAGTACCGCTACCGCATTCAAATTTCCCGCGGTACTTTCCGCGGTACCGACCAACACGGTAGTACCGCAGTACCGCAGTACCGCAAAAAAAAACGCAAGTGCCCAGCTCTGTATAATACTCTGTACGTACAGCATAAGTCATTATTTGGGAGAAATCAAAGGAGACGAATTAGAGAGGCACAGCTAAGGGGGGGACATTCGCTGTTTACAGCGAACTTCTAATGGCACAAACATGGATACTCTTCAACCATAGAAATGGTAAATCGCATTGTTGTGACACTATGGTAAATCGCATGGTAAATCGCATGACTGCAGACAGTCAATGAGAGAGAAAAATGCCTAAATATGGAGTGCTCGTATTTTCACATAAAGGGTACTCAAAGAAGAGAACGAGAAAGAACAGGTCACATCCTAAATGGAAGTATCATCATAACAATGGCAATGAAGTATATTTTTTAGAGGATATGAGAATGATGAAAACACAACTAGCCTTTCTAGCAAGAAAAGACAGAACTTCGCAGATATATGCACCCCAGCATTATAAACATCACCACTCTATTCAACACCACCCACCATTAATACAACAACCACAGTGGTATCAAGGGCCGCAGCCCCAGTACTCCCCAATGCAGCGGTCCATCTAATAACACCAAACAGGAACCGACAACATCGACCAGGAAACGACCATTATCTAGGAAAACCGAGCACGAAGATTAGAAACCCTGTAATTGTATTATACACAAATGCAGTATACAAGGCCTGTATACTGCCAAGCAGACTACAAGTTACAATACTTGCAAATTTTGCTCTGGAAACCAGTACAGATATCATATACCGAACGGAATCACACTTACATAAATGAGAAAAAGGCTGTGAAAACTGCATCGAGGATATTGAATTAGCAATACTGGACTACGACATATACAGAGCAGAGAGAGTTGCTAGACGAGGAGGAGGGTTTTGCATCTACGTGATATACATACACATGTCAGGTGAAGGTAAGCAAATCAAACATCACAGTCGAAATTATTTTAGAAGTAAAATAACTGAACCTAACCATTATAAACGTCCACTAAGCACCACAAAAAGTGAATTCCAATTCGCTACAAATGAAGTAATAGAAACTGAAACTAAACTTATATTGCTGAAACATGTTCTGGAGAAACAAAAAATAAAACGTAGCAAGCTCGAAAGAAAAACCAGGGTATTATTTAGACAACGGAAACAAACCGTAAAAAATCTCCACAGGTGCAGAACTGATGCAAGGAGACTCAAACTAGAATAAAACTATGCAAAATAAATGTGGACCTAAGACAAACATTCATCCATAAGACAAATAAAGAGGAAAACAAGGTAGCAAAAAAATATAAAAAATAACCCAAATTACTTCTACACGTTCGTGAAAAGAAAAATGCAGTGTAAAGAGAGTATTGGTCCGTTGATAGATGGGGCGGCCGAATACACAAGTGTCCCAGAAAAAATGTTTAAGAAACAATTTAGCTCTGTGTTTAGCATCCCTATGTTCCAGAAGAAAGTAGAAAATCCAGATGAATTTTTTTACATTGATAAAAATCAGCCAAAAACAAGTTTGGACACAAACCTATTAACAGACTTAGAGTTCTCGGAAAGAGATATAATTAAGGCTCTATCACAGATGCGAGACACTTCGGCACCATGGCTAGACACATGGAGTGCCCGTTTCTGAACAAATGTAAAGAGAGTATTGCCAAACCGCTATACCTACTATGGAGGAAATCACTCGACAAAGGACAAATTCCACTTCCATGAAAGAACGCGAACATTGCCCTCTTATTTAAAGATGGTAACAGAACAATGGCCAAGAATTACGACCAATAGCTCTCACTTCCCACGTTATAAAGTGCTTTGAATGTATAATTAGGGGCAAAACTACGTACTACCTACAAGAAAAAATTTATACAACCCAAATCAACATTGCTTCAGGGCTGGAAGATCATGCCTATCACAGCTATTAGACTACCAGGAGAAAATATTGGAAACATTGTGTCGAGGAAAAAGCATAGATGTAAAATATACTGACTTTGATAATGTGACTATGGAATTATAGCACACAAACTTAAGAATAGAGGAATTACTGGAAAGCTAGGAAGATGGATATTTAATTTTCTGACTCAAGGAAAGAAAATGAGAAAAATAGTAAAGAAAATTAAATCTGAAGTCTCGGAAGTCATAATCTCTGTCCCACAAGGTAGAGAGTATTAGCTCTCTTGTTGTTCATAATAATAACGGCAGACACTGAGGCAGAAATAATGACAGTATTGCATCACGTTTCGCAGATGACACAGATATGCAAGGAAATATCGAACAAAGGTGACATTAGAAAAATCACAAAACGACATTGAAACATTATTCAAGTCACAATTGGGCAGAAGACAACAATATGAAGTTGAACGAAGAAAAATTCCAGCGTCTAAGATATGGTAAAAATATGGTGCTACAGAATAAAGGGTACAAAACTGCAAGCCAAACAGATAACACCAAACCCACAAGTCAGGAATCTTGGAGTACTAATGGTGTCGGATCCAGAATTCAGAAAGCACTATAACATTAGAATTACAACAGCTAGAAAAATAATGGGTATCATCTGGAGGAGCTTCCATAGCGGAAAAACAAACGTCATGCTCAAATTATGGAAGAGTCTAGTTCCACCAATAATTGAGTATTGCTCAGTTCTCACAAGCCCATACAGAAAACGAGAATTGCGAACATAGAAGCCATACAAAGGAGTTTTACGTCTAAGATAGAGGAAACGAAAGGCGAAGACTATTGGTCTCGATTAAAATCCCTGAAACTACTCTCTGAAAAGAAGACGCGAACAGTACACAACAATACACATACAGTATTGGAAATACAAGAGGGTTTTGTTCTTAACCTTAAAAACGAAATAGAAAAAAACTGGAATGAGAGAAGAGGCAGTGTTTGTATTGTCCCAGCTGCGGTGGGACAAGGGGCCATGAAAATGAGGATGGAAAATATCCTCAGAATACGAGGCTCAAAGCTTTTAATATCCTGCCAAAAGGAGTGAGGAACCTCCAGTGCATCGACCTGAATAATTTCAAGAATCAGCTGAACAGATTCTTGCGCAAAGTTCCTAACCAGCCATGTGTGGCTGGCTACGAGGGCAGGAGGAGATCGACAAACAATTCCCTCCTTCACCAAATCCAGCAAATGAGGCAGGATGTTGCAGAGGGGTCAACCGCAGGTTGATCCTGAACCGTCGTTCAAACCCTCATAAAGTATACTGTATTTTAATTATTATTGAAGAAATTTAGAATCTTTTGTTGTTGTTTATTATTATTATTTCTGTTTTATTCGTATATTTAATAATTATTTCACAGGAAACTTAATTAAGATTTTCTTAATACAACTACCACATTGTTGTAGTTTGTTATCGCTGATCCCCTAGAGACTAAACATCTGAACTACCTACTACAAAAAAAAATTGAGCGTATGCGTGCAGAAATTCCTTCTTTTGGTATTTCCGGACTCCTGTTTCCTGTTTCCAGGTCACTAATCCATAATTCTTTCCAGACTCTTCTGCCTACCTGTTAGAGTGGGAAATTAAATTAAATTTTTCTTGAGAACATTTTTCTAGATATAGCTCCTAACCTACGCGAGTGCTTCGACTGCGGTGGCAAATTTACTCAGTACTTTTTTAGCGCTCTCTCTTCTAACCCTTTAGTCTGCAGATTTTACGTAGACCAACGAGAACTACTAAACGAAGTAATTTCGGCGAGAGACAAACTTCGAAGAATTAGGAGGGAGGCGAATGCGTTCAGAGAGGTGTTTAGTGCTTTGGCAGCTAAATTCAACTTACTGCAGGATTTTGTTTCAGAGAGTCTGGGTGCGGGTTCTCAAACAGGACGCAGATCGCGCGAGGAATCTTCGACAAATCCCAACCACTCGTCATTCCTCCACCTCCTTTTTTCTTTCGGGAGATTGAAATGGGACCCGACCTAGTTAGCATGAACCTTGTTTAATAGTAGTTACAACTAATAGCCATTCTGTCTTAGAGCCAGAGCAGAATGACACGCAGTAAATTAGCCTAGTTAGCGATCCATTATTCGAGGACAATTACAGGAGTTCTGCAGCAGGAATCCAACTCGGAGAAGGAGGTACTACTATCCTGGAGCCCATGTTGACGACATCACGGACTCCATAGAAGAGTTTAGGTAAAGATGCTGATGATAGTATGATATTTATTGTGCATGTTGGAACTAACGATATTAAGATTTCCAGGTCAGAGGAGCTAACAGAGAAATACAAGAGGCGGCTGATGCGGACTCTAAAGGATAGGACTAATAAATTTATTTTTTCAGGAATTCTCTCAAGAAGAGCAGAATTAGACAACTTTTTCAGCAGAGCTACCTACATAAATAATATTCTTAAGTCCTTTGCCAACAAGAAAATGTTGAATTCGTCAATTTGTGGGATAATTTTTCTAATAAAAAGGATTAATTTTTGCATGATGGTCTTCACCTGAATGGTATGGGAGCAGCTCGTTTTGGTAGACTATTATATTGCTCTGCGATGGCTTTTCAGGCAAAAGACGGCGTAACTCTACGAAAGCAACTAGCCTAACATATATTTTCTTGTAGTGAACGACTGCCTTCACGAAGAACCTCGAGATTCTACTGTGGTACTCAAAATTTCACAAATGTATTATATATTAATGCTCGAAGTTTAAGATTTAAATTTGATGAACTATTAAGTAATATCCTTAACCATAAATTTGAGGTTGTAGCAATTAAATACAGAGAGTAGAGATTTCCTCGAAGAATATCATATTCCTGGTTATGAGATGTTTAACAATGATGGAATAGAAAGAAAGGGGTGGTGGTACAGTACTATACGTTCGGTCACACTTAAAACCCACAATTAAAAACATTGCAGAAAGTGATAATAAAAATACAACGGTTGTTAAAATTAAAGACAACTCACAAAAGAAATTAATTATAGGTTTAGTATATAGGCCTCCCTCTCAAGCAGTCGATAGTGATAATAGACTTCAGGAACTAATTTTTTACGTAAGTAGCGAACATGATGCGATAAATATGGGAGATCTTAATTTACTTTGCAGGGATTGGGGGTGGTCCTTTACAGTCTAATTCGGGTCGTCGACTGTACGAGGGATTGCTCGAAAGTTCACTTTTTCAAATGGTCAAGGAACGCACTAAAGAGCACAATATTCTAGATTTAGTTCTAAGTACAGACCTAGACTTAAATGATAATATTGCTGTAAGAGACTACTTCCCCACCAGTGATCATAAGCAAATAATGTTCGAAATTTAATTAATGTTTACAATTCGGAGAGTCTGGAATACGTTTTGGATTTTAAAAGAACTAAATTTCGTGACATGAAACTGCAACTTTCGACCCATGATTGGGATGAGGCTCTATCGGGCGATGATATTATGATGATCTACAGATCTACAGAAGCTAAGGCTAACAAAGACCCTAAGATCCACTCTAAGGTTAGCCCGAGAGAAAGGAAAGAGTAGCGGGTTAAGAGAAGAGAAGAGAATAAGGGGTTAAGTAAGAGCAACACCTATCACTCATGGGTTAACATTCATTCAGAAAAAGAGGAAAAGTGTCTCACCATCATCATCCGCCGGCCACTGCCGACAAGCCAGAAAAATAGTCGGAGAGAATAGGAGAGGGGTGAAAGATGAAAAGAAGTAAAATAAGAACGCTTACAAACCATGCAAACACAGTCTTAACTCACTGTCATACCATGCAAACTACAAACATGCAAGAAAAGAGTTAGAGACATGCAAAGTAAGGAGAGGATAAGGAGAAAAAAAAAAAAAAAAAAAAAGTAGGTAAGTTAAACAAAAAGTGGGTTAGTTTACGCTATGAGCTACATCTACATTCGTGTTAGTCTAATTTTTTTTTTTTATTTAATAATTTTATTGCTGGCATCACACGCTGGCATGTCACAAGCTGGCATTCATCGTCAACAGACTCATCCTCGAGCACCACCACCAGAGCTTCTGTTGCTAACTTTGTTGTTTTTTAAATTAAACAACGTTAATACCTTTAAAATGTCTGTCAAGACGGTTCTTAAACATATTAACGCTGGTAGAATGAACGACTGACGCGGGAAGATTATTCCATTTATCAATTACTTTAAACGTAAAGAAGTTTTTAGCGATATTAGTAATAAAACGCCTGCCACGCAACTTAAATCCGTTATTGCGAGTATTACTATTATCAAAAGTGAACAATTTGTCAAAATTTACGTTATCGATGTTATTAACGATTTTGAAAACTTCAATAAGCTCCCCCCTTAATCTCCTAGTTTCGAGTGAATACAGGTCTAACTCATTAATCCTATCTTCATAAGGCTTATTGCGCAATGACGAAATAAGTTTCGTGGCACGACGCTGAACCCTTTCTAACCTATCAATATCCTCACGCAAGTACGGGCACCAAAACTGAACTGCATATTCTAAATGAGGCCTGACTAGGGACTTGTAAAGGGGCAATATAATATCCTTCGATTTAAATTCGAAATTACGCGCTATGAAACCTAACATCCTATTAGCTTTTGCGCAAGACTCCAGGCACTGGTTCCTAACCTTTAAATCCTTAGATACGCGTACGCCTAAATCTACTTCCTCGTCAACGCTCGCTAACTCCCTATCATCCATCGTATACGCGTAATTATTGTTGCAAGAACCTATATGCAAAACTTTACATTTGTCTACGTTAAATTGCATCTGCCACTTATCTGTCCACTCCATAATCCTATTTACATCGTCTTGAATCATATTTCTATCGTCCTCGTTAACAACCTTACCACCTATTTTAGTATCGTCCGCGAATTTTGACACGTTACTAGTCAATCCTACATCTATGTCGTTAATGTAAATTACGAATAGCAATGGGCCTAACACTGAACCCTGTGGGACACCGCTACCTACATCTAACCACCCTGATTCACTACCATTAACTACGACCCTCTGTCTCCTAGCACGAAGCCATTCTTCTAACCAGTTAGCTACCTGACCGCGTATACCGTGCGCTTTAACCTTCGCAATTAGTCTCCTATGCGGAACTGTATCGAACGCCTTTTTAAAATCTAAATAAATAACGTCAGCTGCTCTATGCAGCACGGTCTGTGTATAACATCTATACTCGTATATATACTGTATATATCATGGAGCTGAGTGATTTTTGCGGTGCAAACCTCAGTCGACTAAGGAACAACAAGACTAGTCTGTAGGCAAATATTTAATATACTCGTATAATCAGCGTTTTCGACAATTTCTAATGTCATATTCAGTGCTAAAAACAAGATATAGATATGTACAGTTGCCCGCATATGTAATGTTCCTCGCCTCATAGGCGACTCCGTACATGTGGCAACGTCGCAGTGTTAGTCAAGGTACCCCAACTGGAGGAAGGTGGGGTGAAGGGGGGACAACCGAGTCCAACAACATATAACAGATATATATGTGCAGTCATTGACATACAGGTAATTTTAATGTAATGTATATGTTCATAAAGATAAACAATTAATAAGATCGTGAACAGCGTTGAACTCCATGTAGTTTACTAGTCTTGTACAGTAATAAGGTTCCATTATGATTACTGCAAATCTATATGAACAGCTAGCACAATGCAACTTTTTATATACTCGTGAATTTCAACCAAAAATAGACATTACACAACCAACCACCACACTCCCTCATTCCCCTTCCCCACCCACCAGCCTCGCGTATATTAAATCATTATGTACTAATACTAATAAAGCTGTTTGTAGAGTCCGTGTGCAGCTGGAGAGGGAGAGGAGAGGATGGTAGAGAGAAGGAGAGAGCGAGGGAGACAGGCAGAGAGTGTGAATGAACAGATACTTAAATTGGCAAATAGCTTATCAATTGTTACACAAACTACCTGTAAAGAGTTTCGATTCAAATAACGGTAACTGATTATCAAAATCACATAATAATGTTACACACCGAGACCGTGAGCTGCTTCTGTATCCTTACAATAATAATCTACGGTTATACTAGCATAAACATATATTTATATATATATATATAGTACTTCAAAACTCATACAATATTATACTAATGTTTATGAAATGACGTTGATGGGCCAAACCGAGGTGTTGACACGGTTAGTGACATGATCTATGCTCATACCATATTTCTACACCGTATGACGAACACCAACTCTGAAAATGAATCCAGCTCAAGATAAAATTGCACAACGAGGCCGGATAATTGGTATGCGGGAAGCAGACCTCTCTGTAGCTGACCTAGCCATGGAACTGGGAATTTCGAAGCCTACTGTTCGACACTGGGTGCAGAGGTGGCAGGAGACTGGGAATCTGCTAGATCGTCCTAAGTGTGGGGCACCAAGAAAGACCACCCAAGAAGAAGACCGGAGAATAATCCACGAAGTTCAGAACGATCCTATTAACAACGCAGTCGCCATCCGGGAGACACTACATATGGGCGTGTCAGTGGACACCGTAAGGAGACGGTTGCATGAAGCAGGATCAGGGCCGGCCCCAGCTATGTGCGGCCTGTACGGCTGCACAGGGCCCCCATCAATTAGAGGGCCCCTCCAAAATTAATTTGTTCTTCGTATTTTTAGTTGCTAGGTATAGCATCACCAAACTTATTAAAACGACACAAAACCACACAAAAGAGTGTAAATAAGCAGCATAAATAAGCGTGTATTATGTTATTATATTTGTAGGCTACTTTTTGTCATTATATGTTCAGAACTGTCACTATTAAAATTCTTTTCGTTTAATTTTTTTCGTCTCTTTATGTACGTAATGTGGCGTGGGCGCGGCGTATACGATATTATTATCAGTGTTTCTGTTCGGGTATCAATCTATTTTTTGTGACGGTATATTTTTTGAGTTATTATACGGCATATATCAATTATATCTAATATATCAACTCTCTATTACATCATCAGTTTATTGATCATAATATCGAGACATATAACAAATAAATCTGACCATCCGTCACCTCAGCGGCGCCTCATGTGGTATTGCCATAGAGACGTCATCCGAAAATTTAAAACCGTGATCTGTCGCCACCAGACAGTTGGCAAGCAACTGTTTTATGGAAAAGTATGTTTCTCTCTCAGGTTTGAGCATAGTGCTTTAGTTTTGGTATATTTTCCTAAGTAGCTTTATTAATCAAATGCTATAATTGTATAAATCTATGCATGTCAAAGTAGAAAGTACTTTGTGTCGGAGATGCTTTCATATTTTTGGATGTAATTATTTCAAGAACGGTGCAATAGAAGTTGCTCGTTTATAACAAATGAAATTCGTGTGTTATTTTTAATTATTAGCATAAGAACATCAGCAACTGCTTTGTTGTGTTAGGGTTGTGTAAGGAATGGGGACCCCAACCATCTTGCACAGGGCCCCTCAGAAGCTAGGGCCGGCCCTGAGCAGGATATCACCACCGTACTCCTGCCGAAAAAGAGAGGTTCGAGGAACGACATCGTCAGACCAAGCTCTAGTTTGCTCGCCAGCATATAAATGATGATCTCTCATACTGGAGCAGAGTTATCTTCTCTGACGAGAAGACGTTTGTGTCTACAACTCACGGCCGTCTTCGGTGGTGGCAACAGGACAACACGAGATATGCACGCCAAAATATTTACGAAATGGCAAGGAGTTGGCACGTGACGGCGAATGTGTGGGGATGGATGCGCCTGCAAGGACTAGGAGAGCTGACTGAGATCCACTGGAGGTTTACGGCAGATCAATATATAGAGATCATGGAGGAGGTGACGCTACCTTCTGTACACTCGTATGCCTTGCCCTATCCTCAGCAGATTATCTTTATGCAGGTATGTTGTATTTGTGTGTTATAGAATATTATACTATTACTAGAGTAAGATTTATGTATTACATGCATTTGTACATCCGGTTTCCATATTTACATGGGACGAATAATCGTCATAAAATTGTTCTTTAACTCTTTCAGTACTATGACAACATGTTAGGATTTTATTATGGATAACTGCAGACTGTAATATTTGTATAACCGCACACAATTACATTTAGCTAGAAAAACTCCTAATACATAGGGGTTAAAATCTATCTCGAATAGTGGGTTACTGATGAAACGTATGGATGAGATATAATTCTACTTTTATTATTTAAAATCCATTTGCAGGACAACTCTCCCATCCACACCGCCAGGATTGTTAGAAGGTGGTTCGAGGAGCAGCGAAAACTAGAACTACTGGACTGGCCTAGTAAGGGGTGTGACCTCAACCCCATTGAGAACGTGTGGGGGAATGTGGTGAACTCGTGGGAGCCTGGGCAGGAGCGGACCAGCCGCCAGCTACTGGATCACACTATGGCTGAGTGGGAGATGTCCCGAAGGAACATTTGAGGGATTTGGTGAAGGAGGAAATTGCTGTTTGATCTCCTCCTGCCCTCGTAGCCAGTCACGCATGGCTGGTCAGGGACTTTGCACAGGAATCTTGTCCAGCTGGTTCTTGAAGTTATTCAGGTAGGTGTTTCTACTTCATTTCTAAGGTTAGGGACAAAGCCCTCAAGTATTTTCGATGTGTATATTATTGTGTACCGCTCTCGCCTTCTTTCGAGAGAGTAGAGTTTCAGGGATTATAGTCGACACCAGTAGTCTTCACCTTCCGTTTCTTCTATCTTAGACGTAAAAGTCCTCTATATAGCTTCAGTGTTCGCAATGTCTCGTTTTCTGTACGGGCTTGTGAGTACTGAGCAATACTCAATTACTGGTAGGACTAGGCTCTTCCATGATTTGAGCATGATGTTTGCTTTTCTGCTGCGGAAGCTCCTCTAGATGATTCCCATTATTTTTCTAGCCGTTATAATTTTGATGTTTTTGTGCTCTCTGAATTCTGTATCCGACGACATTATTACTCCCAGATCCGTGACTTGTAGATTTGGTGTTATCTGTTTGTCTTGCAGGTTTTGCACCTTTTATTCTGCAGTTCCTTGTTATTACCATATCTTAGAAGTTGGAATTTTTCTTCATTGAACTTCATATTGTTGTCTTCTGCCCACTGGAATAATGTTTCAATGTTGTTTTGTAATTTTCTAATGTCATCTTCGTTCAATATTTCCTTACATATCTTTGTGTCATCTGCGAAACATGATACAATACTGTCCTTAATATCTGCATCAGTATCTACAATCATTATTATGAACAACGAGGGAGCTAATACTGTCCCTTGTGCGAAAGAGCTCACGACTTCCGAGACTTCCGATTTAAGTCGTTTACCACCACTCTTTGTGTTCTTTGCGTCAAGAAATTAAATATCAATCGTCCTAGCTTTCCAGTAATTCCTGTATTCTTAAGTTTGTGTGCTATGATTCCAGGAGCGGCTCGCAGGTAAGCACTGTGGAACTGCAGCACCCCCATGATCTTATGATCTTTATATTTAAATATTTAAAATAGCCTCTCTGATTGTTTTTTTTCAATGAACTTTGAGTTTTTAAATCAGATTATATCCTTTTTTTCCTTAAACTATTTCAATGCCGAACGAATGAATCACGAAAGTAGCTTCAGCCTTCCCGTGGAACTGTGTACTTAACAGTTCCAGAGTTTGTTCGAAACGCTTGAAACCTCGGTGGCGGACGTACGAAGAGCGAGTCAGAATCGCGGGTTTAAGAGGATCCAAAGCACTGTGGACAGAGCAGTGCCGATTTGTTTGTTTGACGTGGTAGTTGTGTTGCTGTATCGTTTGCTAATTCGAAATTTAATTTCCGAATTGCATTTATCAAGGATTCGTTATCATTTATTTTTTGTCGTGAGATTGAAGTTAATTATATAATAATTGGATTATTTACAATATATAGCTTTCATTTCTTAGAATATTTTTTCGCAAGTGACTTTTTGTTTTTTGAAATTTTAACTAGGTGCCTATTCTATTATCATGGCTGCGCTAGCCCCAGAAGTGAGTCGAGTGACAGTGAGTAAAATTCAGTCTCGTAATTTTTCACAGTTATCTCTTCAAGAAAAAATAGCTATTAAAACTGAAGGACGCCCTACACCAGAAATTCAAATATCTCAGCCCGGAATAAGTAACAATAAGAAATATATTCGTAGTTTTAATTTAGAATGGTACCAAAGAAAAAGTTGGCTTTGTGGTTGTAAAGTTAAAAATGCATTATTTTGTTTCCCGTGTCTACTACTCGGTGGTGACTTGACGTGGACAAAAAGTGGTTTTACAAATATAAACAAAATGAAAGAAAAAACTGAAAAGCAGGAGCTCATAAAAATTCTTTTGACCATCCCCATGACTACATCCGAGGCCGAACGCTGCCATTCAACATTAAAAAGAATAAAGACGTTCTTAAGGAGCACTATGAATCAGGAAAGACTAAATGCTCTTGCAATGATTTCAATAGAGAAAAATTTGATCAACAGTACACAGAATTTCAATGAAAAAGTAATAGACCTTTTCGCTCAGAATAAAAACAGAAGAATGGAATTTGTTTATAAATAAAATTTTTGGCAAATTCGAAATTACCCGTTAAGCGTAAGTACCCTATAATTGATTTCATGATACTATTTTACTTATTTTTATGACTGAGTAGTGAGTAGTTATCTATTATCTATTCGACTTTCTCTCTCTCTCTCTCATATATATATATAATCGACACAATTTTTCGCAATTTCTGAGGCAGCACCCCCATAACTGAAAGTCACGAGCCGCCACTGTATGATTCCATAGTCAAATTTATCGAAGGCTTTAGCAAAGTCCGTATATATTACATCTACTGTATGTTTTATCCTCGCCACAATGTTTCCAGTATTTTCTCCTGGTGGTCTAGTAGCTGTGATTGGAATGATCTTCCAGCCTTGAAGCCATGTTGATTTGGGTTGTATAGGTCTTTTTATTGTAGGAAGTAGGTAGTTTTACCTCTAATTATGCGTTCAGAACACTTTATAAGGTGTGAGGTGAGAGCTACTGGCCGATAATTCTTAGGCATTGCACTGTTACCACTTTTAAATAGGGGGGCAATGTTCGCGTTCTTTAAGGGGAGTGGAATTTGTCCTGTGTCGAGTGATTTCCTCCATAGTAAGTATAGCGGTTTGGCAATACTCTCTTTAAATTTCTTCAGAAACGTGGCACTCCATGTGTCTGGCTCTGGCGCTGAATTGTCTCGCATCTGTGATAAAGCCGTAATTACATCTCCTTCCGTGAACTCGAAGTCCATTAATAGGTTTGTGCCGGAATTTGTTCATGGTTGATTTGTATCTATGTTGAAAAATTCGTCTGGGTTTTCCACTGCCATCTCGGACTGATGGGTGCTAAATTGTTCCCTAAGCAGTTTGGTTAATTTTTTCGGGTTATTTGTGTATTTGGCCTCCTCGTCTATCAACGGACCAATACTTTCCTTACACTGTATTTTCCTTTTCGCGAGCGACGTGTAGAAGTATTTTGGGTTATTTTTTCTGCTACCTTGTTTTCCTCCTCGTTTGTCTTATGTATGAATGTTTGTATTAGGTCCATTTCTATTTCGCTAAGTTTCCTCTCGAGTTTGAGTCTCTCTGCATCAGTTCTGCGTCTGTGGAGATGTTTTACGGTTTGTCTTGATTTTCCTCTCGAGTTTGCTACGTTTTCTTTTTTGTCTCTCTGGAATATGTTTCAGTATTATAGGTCTGGTTTCAGTCTCTATTATACAGGGTGCCCCATAAGTCCGGCATCATAGTAAAAATAATAAAAAAAGGCAAAACAAAAGCTTTTATTTACAGAACGTGCTCAATATGTCCAGTGTCCACCATTGTTTTCAATACACAAATTCAGACGTGATACCCAGTCAGCAAGCACACGGTGAATGATGTCAGGAGTAATGGTGTTACATGCCCCCCAATAATGCGCTGCCGCAAATGTTCAACACTTCTAATTTTCTCTGCGTATACCAGCGCTTTCAAGTGGCCCCAGAGATAAAAATCTAGTGGCGTGAGATCCTATGAGTAGAATTATCTGGATTCGTTCTTCCTTGCTCACAGACATTATGGCCTGTAGAAAGAGAAAAATATGAATTATGGTTTGTAGAAATAGAAAAATATGAATTTCTCCTATGATGCCGGACTTATGGGACACCCTGTACATAGTAATTCTTGTGGAGTCTTCTCGCGAAGTAGCAATTCCCAATTTACTTCCTTTAAATCTTTATTTACGTGAACAGCGTTGAACTCCATGTTCACTAGTCTTATACAGTAATAAGGTTCAATTATGATTACTGCAAATCTATATGAACAGATACCACAATCCAACTTTTTATATACTTTTTGAACCAAAAATAGACATTACACAACCATCCTCCACACTCTCTCATTCCCCTTCCCCACCCACCAGTCTCGCGTATATTAAATCATTATGTAACAATACTAATAAAGCTGTTTGTATAGTCCGTGTGCAACTTTAAACCTTTATTAACTTACGAATCTACACGAGTAATATATATATATATATATATATATATATATATATATATATATATATATATATATGTATGTATGTATTGGCATTGAGCGAGAAAAAGATTGAGACAGTGTGAGAGAGAGCGAGGTAGAGGGGCAGAGAGAGTTAGTGGGAAATGGCTTATCGACTGTTACACAAAGAACTTGTTAACAGTTTCGATCTGAATAACAGTAACTGATTATCAAATCATATAAGAATAATCCACGGTTATACTAACATAAATATATTTATATATACTTATAAATTCATAGAATATTATACTAATATTTGTGAAATGACGTTGATGGGCCAAACCGTGGTGTTGACATGGTTACTTGCTGTCGCCGTCCAGGAGAGCCTACATATGGGCGTGTCAGTGGAAACCGTAAGGTGACGGTTGCATGAAGCAGGATATCGCCACCGGTTTGTGGTTGATGCCTATTATATTAACAGTGTTTTCCAAAGTAAATGAATCTCTCGGTAAGGTAGTTTTGAAGCTCTCCATACTGAAACCTATTCATGTTAAATGGATTGTCTCTGCATGGGATAACCTACACAAAATGAGGAAGACCATTCGGAAGGGTTGGGAAATTAGCGGCATTCATGATATTCTTGTTTATAGTAATAATGCAGTATAATTTAAAATGTTTTTACTGATTTTACTTTACACTGTTTTATTACAATATACTGAATTTACTTTTTAAATAAAGTATTTTAATGATCTAAGTTTTAATTTTTTACTATCTTCCAAAGATCAGTGTAAATTGTCAAATTTTCGCCTGCTGGATATTTTCGCGTAAACTATATAGCCTACGCGAAAAACGCGAAAATTTCCTGCAGGCGAACATTTCGCATTCACTAGTATATAAAAAGTTCTATTGTAGTAGCTGTTCATTTAGATTTGTAGTAATCATAATGGGACCTTATTACTCTATAAGACTAGTAAACTACATGGAGTTGAACGCTGTTCACGACCATATTAATTGTTTATCTTTATGAACATAGACATTACATTATAATTACCTGTATTGACTGCACATTCAATTGTCTTTTAGATATATATGTCTGTTATATGTAGTTAAACTCGGTTGTCCCCCCTCCACCCCACCTTCGGTACTTGTAGGTTATCTTCCCCCCACGCTTGATCTGTCATCGTGGCAAATAGCATGAAGTCGCAGTAAATTCATTGTGGCTGAAAAAGCAATAATTAAATTGTGAAATTGTGCAAAGGATTGGTAATATCTACTGAAATAGATACTATTAAATATATAATTTGGCTCGTGTAATAATTAATTATTGATACGATTTATTTTTTAAACTAATTTATGGCCGAATTCTGAAGGATCGCCATTATGAAGTTAAGGATCACCTGGAGCTCAGGGCCCCCAGCCTTTTTTAGTTAGCCTTATAAGGCTAACTAACGGAAATATCACGACCTAACCTAACCAATCATCAAGGGCGTAGAGTTAACCTAATGATTGGTTAGGTTAGGTCGTGGTATTTTTGTTAGTTAGCGTTATAAGGCTAACTAAAGAAGGCTGGGGACCCTGATCTTCAGGTGACCCAAACTTAATGTAAGTTGTATAACAAATCAACAACCAATGTGCATCAAACATTCTAGAACGAAATGCTCGTTTGATTGCATGCTATTTGCTACGATGACAAATCAAGCGTGGGGGGGGGAGATAACCTACAAGTACCCCACCTTCCCCCAGTTCGGGTACCTTGACTAACAGTGTGGCGTTGTCACATGTACGGAGTCGCCTGTGAGGCGAGGAACATTACATACATTACATATGCGGCAACTGTACATATAGCGGAAAACCAAATATTAAGTTATAACAGATTTAAATATTGAAAGTTCATAAAAACTATAATTTAAAACAGTTACATGCAGTAATTATGTTACAAAATTAAAGTTCAAGTTGTTCGATTAAAAACAATAATAAAATATTACAAATAATACCGAAAAAGTGGCTTACCTTTGCTAGGATAGACCATAAATTTAAATAATTAACATATATTTGAAAATAATTTTGGGAGGCAAGAACAATATGATAAAATAAAATATAAAATCTCAAAATATATAAAACCGAAGAGAAATAAATCAGGTACAAGTTACCTGATCACAGACACAACAGAGAATGATGAATGAAAACGATTGATATGACATGCTGGAGGACGTGTTAAGTTGGTTAGATGGTAAGATTTACTGAAGGACATTGAGATTATGGAAGGGAGTATAAGGATTTATATCCAGTTTATGTTTCAAAATGAGTATTATTTCTAAGAAGGTCAGTTAGTGTTCATTAGCCTTTTGCAATTATTGAATAGTTATTAGGACTAACTAGGTGTCCTAACTGATGAGGATGGGTACGTATAAATGATTGTGATGGGTTTGTAAGATATTGTTAGTGCGACAGCTAACACCCCTATGCTCAACGATATGAACTTGGAATTGGCGTGTGGTCATGACAACATACAACAATGTGCAATCGTCACATCACATGTATATTTATAGATGACTGATAAGCACATGGGCTTTGGTATTTCATCTTTGAACCTAAAAAAAAGAGTGTAATTTTCACTCTTAAGTGAAAATATATTTAACATTAAATTTTCCTTTTTAATATAAGGCTCTCGGGTCCACAATAGGGAAATTATAAAATTTTAAGTTAATAAGGGTAATAAGTTTGGAATGTGAACCATTACCAGTAAATTTTGTGAAAATTTCTAATTCAGTATGAAGGAGGTGAAATTTAGAGCAAATCCCTTATGAACAGATCAAGAATGAGGTTGGTTTTATACTTGAGTGGTGTGAAGCTATCAAATTTCATTCCAAAGCCCGTGAAAGGGGGATTACTATAAAGTGATGTTACGAAATGACTATTATTACATATAATATTTATGTTCAGGAATGGTAAAGAATTATTGTTTTCAATTTCAGAAGTAAATTTCATGTACTGAATTTTATGTTCTGATTTTTAGTACTCAACTCACGAAAAAGCTCCGATTATTAAATGTTTGCCTACGGACAGTGGCGTAGCGCAGGAGAGTACCGCCAGGAACGACCCCATAAAAGGTCGCCGCCTTCCCCTCCCCCAAGACCCACCGCCCCAGCTATGGCGAAATTTACTGTCACTGCCCCAAGATGTATCTATTTCCTCCAAATATACCTTAAAATTTAAAGTTTTTCGAGGATTAAAACGACTAAAAGCAGATTAATTAGTTTATTTTTCGGTGCCAACTGTGCCCTCCACCCCACCTTCGGTACTTGTAGGTTATCTTCCCCCCACGCTTGATCTGTCATCGTGGCAAATAGCATGAAGTCGCAGTAAATTCATTGTGGCTGAAAAAGCAATAATTAAATTGTGAAATTGTGCAAAGGATTGGTAATATCTACTGAAATAGATACTATTAAATATATAATTTGGCTCGTGTAATAATTAATTATTGATACGATTTATTTTTTAAACTAATTTATGGCCGAATTCTGAAGGATCGCCATTATGAAGTTAAGGATCACCTGGAGCTCAGGGCCCCCAGCCTTTTTTAGTTAGCCTTATAAGGCTAACTAACGGAAATATCACGACCTAACCTAACCAATCATCAAGGGCGTAGAGTTAACCTAATGATTGGTTAGGTTAGGTCGTGGTATTTTTGTTAGTTAGCGTTATAAGGCTAACTAAAGAAGGCTGGGGACCCTGATCTTCAGGTGACCCAAACTTAATGTAAGTTGTATAACAAATCAACAACCAATGTGCATCAAACATTCTAGAACGAAATGCTCGTTTGATTGCATGCTATTTGCTACGATGACAAATCAAGCGTGGGGGGGGAGATAACCTACAAGTACCCCACCTTCCCCCAGTTCGGGTACCTTGACTAACAGTGTGGCGTTGTCACATGTACGGAGTCGCCTGTGAGGCGAGGAACATTACATACATTACATATGCGGCAACTGTACATATAGCGGAAAACCAAATATTAAGTTATAACAGATTTAAATATTGAAAGTTCATAAAAACTATAATTTAAAACAGTTACATGCAGTAATTATGTTACAAAATTAAAGTTCAAGTTGTTCGATTAAAAACAATAATAAAATATTACAAATAATACCGAAAAAGTGGCTTACCTTTGCTAGGATAGACCATAAATTTAAATAATTAACATATATTTGAAAATAATTTTGGGAGGCAAGAACAATATGATAAAATAAATATAAAATCTCAAAATATATAAAACCGAAGAGAAATAAATCAGGTACAAGTTACCTGATCACAGACACAACAGAGAATGATGAATGAAAACGATTGATATGACATGCTGGAGGACGTGTTAAGTTGGTTAGATGGTAAGATTTACTGAAGGACATTGAGATTAGGAAGGGAGTATAAGGATTTATATCCAGTTTATGTTTCAAAATGAGTATTATTTCTAAGAAGGTCAGTTAGTGTTCATTAGCCTTTGCAATTATTGAATAGTTATTAGGACTAACTAGGTGTCCTAACTGATGAGGATGGGTACGTATAAATGATTGTGATGGGTTTGTAAGATATTGTTAGTGCGACAGCTAACACCCCTATGCTCAACGATATGAACTTGGAATTGGCGTGTGGTCATGACAACATACAACAATGTGCAATCGTCACATCACATGTATATTTATAGATGACTGATAAGCACATGGGCTTTGGTATTTCATCTTTGAACCTAAAAAAAAGAGTGTAATTTCACTCTTAAGTGAAAATATATTTAACATTAAATTTTCCTTTTTAATATAAGGCTCTCGGGTCCACAATAGGGAAATTATAAAATTTTAAGTTAATGGGTAATAAGTTTGGAATGTGAACCATTACCAGTAAATTTTGTGAAAATTTCTAATTCAGTATGAAGGAGGTGAAATTTTAGAGCAAATCCCTTATGAACAGATCAAGAATGAGGTTGGTTTATACTTGAGTGTGTGAAGCTATCAAATTTCATTCCAAAGCCCGTGAAAGGGGGATTACTATAAAGTGATGTTACGAAATGACTATTATTACATATAATATTTATGTTCAGGAATGGTAAAGAATTATTGTTTTCAATTTCAGAAGTAAATTTCATGTACTGAATTTTATGTTCTGATTTTAGTACTCAACTCACGAAAAAGCTCCGATTATTAAATGTTTGCCTACGGACAGTGGCGTAGCGCAGGAGAGTACCGCCAGGAACGACCCCATAAAAGGTCGCCGCCTTCCCCTCCCCCAAGACCCACCGCCCCAGCTATGGCGAAATTTACTGTCACTGCCCCAAGATGTATCTATTTCCTCCAAATATACCTTAAAATTTAAAGTTTTTCGAGGATTAAAACGACTAAAAGCAGATTAATTAGTTTATTTTTCGGTGCCAACTGTGCCACGACAGTTAAATTTGTTCATTTTGCCCAGTGCTACTAGCTGTCATTTACACACTGATCCTGCGAGCTTTCAGGGCGGTGAATTCATCAATAATTGCGTTCAAGTTTATCACATCGGCGAGTTCTCGTTCAATCGAAAGAATCGAGAGGTTGACTTGCCGTTCTTGGGCCATCGCCGAGCAGAGGTAAGACTTGATTAGCTTCAATTTCAAAAAACTTTGCTCGTAGATAGCAATACTGACCGTAATGGTGAGGAAGGTCCTCAAGGTGATCATAAGATAGAGGAATGAGTCCTCAAACTCCTACTTGACGATCCACCTGATGAGGTTCATGGTCGTCCAGGAGTGGGCGTTCTTCTTCGTTCAATCTCGTTCTCGTAAGCAGTGATGTGTCACCGAAGACGCTTGATCTCTTCCTTCAGAGAAGTGGCGAGCTTTTGAATGGCGCTGTCGAGGGCAGCGTCGCACAGTGCCACAAATGGGTTAAAAAACGGTCAAAAACCAAAAATAACAAATTTAAGTAAATTCTATTAAAACCATTTCCACGTCAAAATAAAACACTTCTACTTACTGATTTAAGTATTTGAAATTTTATTCTCTTACATTAAGGCAAGAAAAATCTACGAAATAATATACATTGTCTTAAAATATCTTGGAGGGGACAAAATATGTTTGTTCTAACAACTTACTTGAAGTTACTATATCACAAAAATTGTCTGTAGTTTCATGTTCTGCTTAGTTCTATTGAAAGAATAAACAGTTTAGAACATTTTCATGCATATTTTTTTATTGAAAACTAAAAAGATAGCATTAATTAAAAAAACTATGGCAATATCATAGATTACAGATTAAATTGTTATTTAGAAAATGTGTAAAATTAGCAAAACAAAAAATGGGAGATTTTGGGGAATGTAATTTTTGTGTTAAACATTAATGCAACCTTTAAGTAAATCAAAGAAACAAAACTTTTTTGCGACTATTTGCGACTTTGCGTGTTAGAACATGTTTTTCATGTATTAACTAACTAAGTCTGCAAGAAGAGTGATGCGTGATTCCCAGTTACAGTGTTTCAGTATGCAGCTTCAGTACACAAAGTACTTCTACATGGAGGTTTGGTGATGAAAAATCATCTATATCCAATTGGTTCTTATTCAGAAGAATGCCAAGAATGTCTACATAAAGTAATAAGAAATGTTCGTCTCCATCATTCCAGAAAAACATCTCGACTGAATACTATGCAAGATCAAATTCATTATCTTTTAGTATCAAGCGATCCAGTCATTAGTACAGTTCGAAAAAAGAATAGAAACCCCAAATTGAGAGAGATGTCAGAAGAGGCACGTTCACTTTTAAAAGAGAGTGAAATATTAGAGAATTTAAATATTAGTTCTGATGAGGAAGATATGTTCTAAATATGAAGTTTTTGTAATTTTGTTTACACTATTTACACTTTTTTTCATATCAGTTGTCACACTTATTTTGGGTGAATTAATTTCATAAACTTTAAGAGGTATTACGATGTTTTTTATTTACCCCTTCTGATATAGTGGCAGGTTATCAAATAATGTTTTAAACAATAGATGTGTATAGTGATTAAAATGAAACCATACTTATTTTAGCATGTCATTTGACAAAATCTGCAAAACATAGGCCTAATTAACAATTATCTGTTTAGTATATTTTTAGTAATTTGAGAAACTTAAGAAACTACAGTAGGTCATAACCTATTGATTTGGAATATTATTATTATTTATAGAAAAATCACTCAATATGTCACTATTACATATATACAAAAGGTACTAAACATAATTTTTTATTAAAATAAATCATAATTAAACATTTCAACTACATAAAACTAAGTACAATTGAAAAAAATAATTTTTGCCGTTTTTTAACCCATTTGTGGCACTGTGGCGTCGTCCTGATCGAAGAGGAGCTCCGTGTTGGTAAATGGGCCAAATATCTCTTCGCTTCTTCGCGGAAGCGGTCAAGGATCTCCAATTGTTCACATCGAACCTCTTCTTCCACGGTGAGACCGGCGTCCGTAGCTTCCTCGCCAGCCATTCTCCAACTGCGTCTCACCCTTTGCTCAACCGAGATGTTGCAGAACGCTGTCGCCTGCTCTGATGATCAACCCCTCCCTCTCCTGATGAAAGAAGAGTGCCAAGGCGCTGAGCTTGGTCGACCAGACGTCAAGACCGAGACCGCCGGTCTTCTAAAGGAACATTGGGATATCATTTACCTTTTACAGAATCGGATGCCAGAAGCAGGGATAAGCGACGAAGATGTACTGCAGTTTGGACGACAGGAGGCTGGAAGCGTCAGATCTAGTGTCTGATGACTCGATGCGCCCATCGCGAAGGTCCTCTAGGGCTGTAATGATGTCTTCGAAACCTTCAAACACGCGGTCACCGCATCGAACTGGGAACACCATCGCGTTTCGCATGTGCGCTTGGTGGTTTTTGCTTTTCCGGGGAGGCGATTTTTGAAGACGTCCCACCGATGAGTAGAGGAGGAGAAGAAGGTGTAGACTCGGTCCAGAGTTCCGAAGAAAGTGATGGCATTGACGGAAATTTGAGCAACATGCACTCCGGCCAGATTCAGTGAGTGGTTGTTGCAGGGTACGAAGACAGCCTTGGGATTCCGATCTAAAATTCTCTTTCGTACTCTCGTGTTAACACCAACCATAGTGGGCGCATTATCGTAGCCTTGCCCCTTCATGTCTGCGATCTCCACCCGTCTTCCCCCAACGTTGACATGCTCTTGTCAGCCAGGGTTTGGGCGTTCTTTTTTTCGAGGACGATGAAACCAAGGAAAGATTTTTTTGACTTCACTTCGACAGTTTCGTTGTTGATCTTGACGTATCGGACCACATGTGACAGCTGGTCATGATGGGAAATGTCAGGAGTGCTGTCAAAAATCATAGTGCAGTACTTGTACTTCGCTTTGCCTATCTCATTCAGGATAGCGGGTCGATTACGCTGTTCAAGGAGGAGAATGAACTCTTTTTGGACCATGGGTGAGAGGGACGACGGTGTAGGGACTGGTTGTTTATGGACCCGAACGAGGTGTTCACGAATGACGGGTTCCTACTTGCCGAGGAGTTTAATCAGCTCCAGGAAGTTGCCGGCGTTGGTGAATGATTGGTCTTCCAGGTGTCCTCAGAGTGGAAGGTTCCGTTTTGCCAGATAAAGGATGCAGTCCAATTTTCTCTTCAAGGTCTCTCTCTCTCTTTCCACTTCTCTGTCTCTTTGTTTATGACGCGACAATTCTCATGGTCGATCATTGCTTCTCTTCCCAGCCTCATGCGAAGTTTAGTTCACTTCTGATTGGTCACTTCATGCACTGGACTGGCTTCATGCTCACTAACTACTGGATTCAACTTCCTCCTCACGTCCGATAAGGCTGTTCTCTGACCCAAAAAGACGGCAATAGAAACAAAAGGTGATGTCCAAAGACGGCGAGTACAAAAGCCACTTGTGCGTGTCATCGGTGCCGATCCCCATACGTATACGGCCTGTCATATTTAGAAGACCTATGAGATCCTCACCCGGATTTTGCTCGTCCCCCTATTCCGGCGAACCTTTTTCTTCTTCGTCGTTGTCGTTGGCGTCAGAATTGGGAGGAGAGTCCACAGCAGTGTCCTCACCAGGGGCCAAATTCTCCTCGCTGGTTTCCTCTCTCCGTTTGCTGCCGAAAGCAGTGTTATAATCTGGGACCCCTTCGTCATCGTTGGCTTCCTCTCTCCTATCGCTGTCGACTAGTGATGTAGGTCACATCCGCATCCGCGGAACATCCGCACATTTTATCGCATCCACATCCGCACTTTGGACTGCGGATGTCGTGCGGATGTGGACCGTTGAGATAAAACGTCATTAATAAGCGGAAATTATCAACTTCTACTATAATAATAGAACTAGTTCATTGTGCGCAAAAGTGATGCAAGCGACAAGACGAGAGGCTGTTCTTGTATGAAGTTACTCTCTTGCAACCTACTTAGATCCACGTTACAAAGCTAAGTTATTTTCACGTAGTACATTAGAACGAGTTAAATCATCACTTGGCAAAGCAGTTGAAGAGCTTCAATCTCTTGAATCTGTCGCTTCGCCACCCACCAAAAGAATAAAAGTTTCAATGACAGAACCAACACCTTCAACGAGCAAATCTATCACAGAATCTCTCTCTCAGTTTCTTGAGTCAAGCAGCAATGACGAGACCTACGCGATGTCAAAAGATGTAGTAAAAATGATCGAGAGCTATCACCAAGAAAAACGCCTGGCTGCATGTGACAATCCTATTAGTTGGTGGAAAAATACGCAGAATATCTATCCATACTTGAGTAAACTTGCAAGGAAACATTTAGCCTGTCCTCCAACAAACGTACCAAGCGAGAGATTATTTAGCAGTGCTGGATTAATATATGATGAAAAGAGAAACAGACTGGCAGCAGAAAAGGCAGAAAAATTAATGTTCCTTAAGCATAACCTTCCTATAATTAAGTTTGAATATTAAACGATGAACATCTTAGTTTACTTTATTTTAATTACTCATTTATAAATATGCCTAATAAAACTTTAAACTTAATATAAATAGTTATCAAGCTAATTAAAGATCTCTTTCTATAAGGGTGGAGGTTGGGGAAAGAGGTCGGTGAGGTGCATTTGAGTTGGGTTCACGTCCCGCATCCTGGTAACACAATTATGGTTTCTAATTGTGGCTGAAACTCGACAAAATATAACGAATTTATTTGCAGACGAATTCACAATTGATTTCTATATTAGTTAGATGCTTGATATTATTTTATATGTTCAGAGAAAAGTACAGCAATTATTGTACAATTAATCAATTATACTACATTATAGCTACAGCTCTCTCTATATAATAACTTATTATATACGTTAAACACAATAAATCTCGAATATATCCTAAAAAATAACGAAAATGTAGACATCCGCATCCGCATCCGCGGATGTCGAAATCAAACATCCTCATCCGCATCCGCGGATGTGAAAAAAATGACATCCGCTACATCACTACTGTCGACATCTCCATTGCGATCAGGAGGGGCGAAGAAGAATCTCTGAAAGGAGGTAGCTGCCTGCTTGTCTTCTCGTTGGCGAACTTTTCGCTGCCGTTTATTGGTCGCCCCACTCAAGCGGGGCTAAGGAAGCTTGTTCATTCTTGCCGGACGAAAAGAGTGTACCGCGCACGGCAAATCTGAAAACTATTAAGACATATATTAAGATATATGCATAATTTTTCAGAACATTTTCCAACAGAAAGTAACAAAAAATGTGGTATTGCTTGATTTCACCAACCCTGTCCCATTCTACCTATCTCCCGTATGCAGACCCTTTGTTTCCACGGGGAAAAATTAAGATTGATGCAGACTGATGCAACTAACAACAGCTAATTTCAACAAGATGATATTATTTTTCCAAGCATTACATCAGGGTTCTCAAGTGTCCTTATTTCTAAGATTTGTTCTTATTTTTGTCCTCAAGCCTTATTTATTTTTATTTGTTCTTATTTTATAATTTTTCAATTTTTCATTTGGCTAAAGTCAAAAAGCGGTCCTGTCAATGTTCTCACTGAGAGCGGGTGGAGTTTTATTTGTTTTGATTGGACAGAAATTTCAATTTTATTGTTATTGTTATCAGAATAAAATGTTAACAATATATTATGGATATTCTTAATTTTGAGACAGAATTCTTATTTTTTGGAGTTGAGTTTCTGATTTTTTTTTTTAGACTGAACCTTGCATTATACAGCGATCTCGAATTTAAAGTATGAGGTTGAAAACTGGGCTGCTTGGATGGGAAATTCTCAGTAAGGGGAACAAGCTAAACTTTTGTAAAGGATGTGTTGGTTTTCGTCGTCGTCGTCGTTGGGCCTAGGCAAGCTACGGCTTGGGACCGTAGCGCATCTATCCGGTATAGGTTAACCTGGATGATGTAGCCATAAGCACTGCCGCTGGTTAAGTACCAACCAGTGATTATCTCAATAGCCGTATTGAGTCCGTTAGGCGAAACTGCGACAGTACCAAGGATGGAAAATATAACCCTTGGATTTCTATTCTTTATTTGCAAAATGGACATGGTATTAGATTAAAATAATTATTTGAATATAAATAATTAGCTGACAATTGTGATATATAATTAATTATGTTTACATACAATAAAATAATACAGTATACATAAAATTAGTATTAATGTGGTTTACAATTGAATTATGATGGGTAACTAATTTAAAATGAATTTATAGCTATTCCGAAATTCAAGACGGTAAAATTAACATTTATCTTGAAACTAAAATAAGAGTATTCACTACACACTCCCCCACCAGAGAGGAAGTTCAAAGAGTTCCGAACGACACAGATTTCCCCTGGACCTTTTTGGTAGCTACATGTACCTCGCTTAAGGTTGATTCCAAAAACGCAGGCTTAAGACGATCGATAGAAACCTTGTCGACCTTGGAACCGCGCTGGATGAGAAATGATTTGCGCGTACGTCGGAGAACTTCATAGGGCCCGTCATATGGACATTGGAGAGGCCGTTTTGGGACAGGTACACGAACGAAAACGTGGGTGCAAGACTGGAGGGCTGGGGAAACAAAGATGTTCTGTTGGCTAGTCAATCGAGGGGGAACAGGCTGAAGGGACTGCATGTGAGAGGAAAGTGTTTGAGCGAATTCCGTAGGATCACATGACTTATCCCCTGCAGTGAAGTAGCCACCTGGTAGCCGCAGTGTTGTTCCATAGACTAGTTCAGCCGCTGTAGTCTTCAGATCACTCTTAAATGCAGAGCGAATACCAAGCAACACGAGTGGAAGCTTATCCATCCAATGGGAGTCTTCGTGACACATAAGGGATGACTTCAGCTGGCGATGGAAGCGTTCGACGAGGCCGTTAGCTTGCGGATGATACGCACAGGTATGCGCATGTACTGTACCCAACAAGCTGGTAAACTTCTTCCAAAGCGAAGACTCAAATTGGCGACCTTGGTCAGTGATGACTTTTGTCGGCAATCCAAATCTTGATACCCATCCATGAAGAAAGGCTCTTGCAACAGTGTCCGCTTGGATATCAGGAAGTGGGATGGCTTCAGGCCATCTGGAAAAGCGGTCGAGACAGGTGAGCAGATAACGTTGGCCTTGAATCACTGGAAGAGGGCCAACAATGTCTACATGAATTACCTCAAATCGCTGGGATGGGGGCGGAAATGCGTCAAAGGGGGACCTGGTGTGCCTTTGGACTTTGGCACGCTGGCAGGCAAGGCACGTTTTGGTCCAATGTTTGACATCCTTCCGCATCGAGGGCCAAACAAAGCGAGAGGTAACCAGGTGTTGCGAAGCACGGATACCAGGATGGGAGGGCTTATGAAGATCCGTGAAGACTGCTTGTCTGTGACATGGAGGGACATAAGGGCGAATAGCAGCTGTTGATACGTCGCAATAGAGGGGCACAGACAATCCTGGCATACTCATTTTCTTGAGGGAAAGTGAGTGAGTGGAGTCTTCTCTGAGCAGGTCTTGTAGTTCCGTATCCTTATCTTGATCCTGTGCAATAGCATTCCACAGTGTAGAGCTAAGGGTAACAGAAGTAATCTCTATTCTTGAAAGTGCATCCGCTGGAGTGTTCAAGACACCTTTGATGTGGCGGATATCTGTGGTAAATTGCGAGATATAATCGAGTTGCCTGATGACTCTGGGAGAGTGGTTACAGCTGTTTTTATTGAAGACAGTGACCAAAGGTTTGTGGTCGGTAAAAACACAAAACTCTCGGCCTTCAAGGAAATGTTGAAAATGCTTCACGTTTAAGTAAATAGCAAGAAGTTCACGTCCGAAAGCACTATAACGCGTTTGGGCTGGCTGCAGCTTTTTCGAGTAAAACGCGATGGGTGCTTGTTGACCGTTAATGGTTTGTTCCAACACCCCCGATCGCAACATCTGATGCATCGACCGTCAGAGTTAGGGGGGCATCACTATTAGGAAATGACAGAGACAATGCACTATTGATAGCATTTTTGGCATTGTCGAACGCCTGTAAACTATCGCTACACCATACCAATTTCGTTACCTTGCGTTTGTGTGTGATCATAGCGTGTAGAGGAGCAAGAACACTGGCACAGTTTTTAATGAACTTGTGGTAATAATTTACCAAACCTAGAAACCGACGTAACTCACGCTGATTATTTGGCATAGGGTAATTTTTTATCACTTCACACTTGTCCTGAAGGGGGGTAATTCCGTGCTGCGAAATCGTGTGACCAAGAAATTCCAAGGTTGGCTGTGCAAACACACACTTAGATGCATTAATAGTAACACCGTATTGTTCTAAGCGTTGAAAGAGGAGTGAAAGATGTTCCTTATGTTCCTCTTCCGTTGAGCTGGCCACAAGCAAATCATCGATGTAGGCATAAACAAAGTCTAAGCCTCTGGTGACCTCATCTATAAACCTCTGAAAGGTTTGCGCAGCATTCCGTAGCCCGAACGGCATCTTCACAAATTCGAATAACCCAAATGGTGTACAAACTGCAGTCTTGGGAATATCCGAAGGCTCTACGGGAATGTGGTGGAAAGCCTTAACGAGGTCTATTTTACTGAAGATAGATTTGCCGTGGAGAAGAGAAGTAAAGTCTTGGACATTTGGTACCGGATATCGGTCCGGGATGGTTGTCGAATTCAAAAACCGGTAATCCCCACATGGTCTCCAGTCTCCTGACTTCTTCTGGACCAGGTGTAGGGGAGAGGACCAACTGCTTTTGGAAGGTCTTATTATCCCAAGATCTATCATTAGCTGGAATTCCGATTTGGCAGCTTTCAGTTTGTCCGGGGCAAGACGTCTGGGTTTTGCAAACACAGGGGGACCTTTTGTTGTAATGTGATGGGTAATGGTGTGCTTAATGGTATCACCCATCTGCATCGGTTGAAGAATTCCTGGATATCGCTGGAAAAGGCACTGGTACATGGAATTAGGGGGAACGAGGGAAAGTGCAGAGTTCGAGGCGTCCGGAAGGGCAACCTGTTTGGCAAGAACAGAAAGCAGTGTGGCCTGGTCGCATAAGCGTCGCTTGTCAAGATCCACCAGGAGTTTGAAATGCTGGAGGAAGTCAGCGCCGATTATGGGATGCTGCACTTGAGCACAGATGAAAATCCACTTGAAGGATCGGTGAAGGCCCAAGTTTAGTTCACGCGACTGAGTACCGTACGTGGGTATGCGTGAACCGTTAGCAGCGTATAGAGGCGGAGATTCCGAGTGCGTATGACCAGATTTTTGAGGGAATACACTGACTGACGCTCCGGTATCGACCAAGAAATTGACACCAGAGTTCCTGTCCTTTATGAATAACAGGTTGGCAGTGCGAGTACTAGACGCCATTAGGACTCGCTGCTGGGGTTTTCCGACGAAAAATTGCAAGGGGAGATGCACTTCCTAGCCTTCTTTTCAAATTTAGAGTGGTAGAAGCAGATCTTCACGGAACTCGAACGATGCCTCTTCGTAAATCTTGACCGAGAATGGCTTCTTTGCCGTTGATTTTGTAGCAGAAAACAAACGTGGTTGAGTTGTTGACTTAACTCTTCCACTTTCAACTCCAGTTCCGATTGTGTGTTCACGTTGTTGACCGGAGCTGTGTCAATCTCCACTACTTTGTCGGCAGTTTCTGCTAGTTTATCAACTGGAGTAGCAGGATCCATAGTGGCCAAGACACGCTGAGCTGATGGAGGAAGTTTCTGCAAGAACAACTGTCTAAAGATGTCCTTATCGAAGGTTTGTGCGCGTTCGCCTAGAGCGCACTACATAGCCCTCAGCATTTGAGTGGGCTTACGGTCTCCAAGTTCTTCTTTTGAGATTAACTGATGTAGTTTCTCACGCTCGGAGACAGTGGTGCGGCACAGGATGGCAGACTTCAGATCGTTGTATGGGTCCTCACTCGTGGAAGTAGACACGATGACGTCACGGACTTCAGAGATGATGCTCGCTGGTAGAGAGGACAAAACATGATCGTATTTTGTCCTGCTAGCGGTGATCCTTCCCAAGTTGAATTGTGATTCCACTTGGTGGAACCAAATAAATGGATCACCCGGCCAGAAGACGGGGAGCTTTACGCTCAAGTGGGAGATGGCACCAGCGTCGTCAGGCATCTTCTCCTATGCTTGCTGACGTACAAGCAAGACGACAAGTTACCAACGAAGGAGTGGAGGTTGAGACGAGCGCAGGCACAGAGCGCACGGGCAGGGGTGAGGGGCAGAGGGCACGAGCGACGTTACAGTCTGGTCCTAGTCGCTCGGGTGAAGGGGGTGATGGGCACGAACGACGTTATAGTCTAGTCCTAGTCGTTCGGGTAAAAGGGGGGAATCCAACTCCGGGGTCACCAATTGTTGGTTTTCGTCGTCGTCGTCGTCGTTGGGCCTAGGCAAGCTACGGCTTGGGACCGTAGCGCATCTATCCGGTATAGGTTAACCTGGATGATGTAGCCATAAGCACTGCCGCTGGTTAAGTGCCAACCAGTGATTATCTCACTAGCCGTATTGAGTCCGTTAGGCGAAACTGCGACAGTACCAAGGATGGAAAATTTAACCCTTGGATTTCTATTCTTTATTTGCAAAATGGACATGGTATTAGATTAAAATAATTATTTGAATATAAATAATTAACTGACAATTGTGATATATAATTAATTATGTTTACATACAATAAAATAATACAGTATACATAAAATTAGTATTAATGTGGTTTACAATTGAATTATGATGGGTAACTAATTTAAAATGAATTTATAGCTATTCCGAAATTCAAGACGGTAAAATTAACATTTATCTTGAAACTAAAATAAGAGTATTCACTACAGATGATATGAGGCATCGTTAACCTACCAGAATGCCGCTTGGACCTGCGGCCCCTTTAGCTCCCCCCCCTTCACTACGCCACTCCTACGTAGTTGTCTTGTTGCCCCATATATATATATATATATATATATATATATATATACATATGGGAATCTACGAGTGCAAAAGGGGGTCACTTTCTCCCTCCCTGTATTTCCTATTCATTTTTTGCAAGCAAACCAGAAATAAAAACGTTGCAATAAAAATCTCAGCTGCGTGAAGAATGAAACGTTATTGTACATCTGCCTCGTAGGACATTAAAAAATGCCTAAAAAGTTGAGTTTTGGAACAGGTGGCTTGCGTGCCCTTTTTTTTTCTTTTGTCCTATTGATCCACGGGGACGATATAAAGGTTTACTGATTACATTAAATTCAAAGCTATATTTCAGAGTACTTCTCGAGTTATATTATTCAAATAGTAATTTTAATTATTGGATTCAGTTTGTTATCAATAATACACGACGCGACAGAAGTGATCATGTCCGGCCACAGTCGTCACATGAGTGAAACTACAAAGCGGAAATTGCAACAAGAAAGAGAGGAATCAGTAAGAAAATTACCAAGAATTGACAAATTTTTTACTTCGGAAAGAGACTGAAGGACGACAAAAGCAAGAGCAACATAAATATCTTGAATTAGAGATCGTTGAAGAACCACCAGGAGAAGAATGTGCAGAACAAAGAGAGGAAGAAGCGGAGAGAAAGGAACCCGACATTGTGTTTGAAGATCCTGGGGTATGGCCGAAAACTTTAATCCAAAAGCAAAGTGAAGTTGACTTTCCGATCAAAAAGGATCCCACCTATTGCCAACATGAATATGGTCCGCTGGAAAATTCGCGCAGAGAACAAAGTAATCGAAGCAGGTATTTCTCTAAAACATTATTTAAGTTATTTTACGAAAGAAAGGCATGAATGACCATGGCCCTCATCAGGTGGATCGTCAAGTGGGAGTTTCAGGGCTCATTCTTCTATCTTATAATCACTTTGAGGACTTTCCTCACCATGACGATCAGCGTCACCACCTACGAGCGGAGCTTTTCGAAACTGAAGCTGATCAAGTCTTACTTCTGCTCGGCGATGGCCCATGAACGGCTGGTCAACCTCTCGATTTTTACGATCAAACGTCAACTCGCCAATGCAATCAACGTTGACGCAGTTATTGACGAATTCACCTCCCTGAAAGCGCGCAGGATCAATATGTGATTGACAGCTAGGGACACTGGGCAAAATGAACAAATTTAACTGTAGTGGCACAGTTGACACTGATAAATAAACTGTTTAATCTGTTTTTAGTCGTTTTAATCCTCGAAAAAACTTTAAATTTTAATGTATATTTGGAAGAAATCGATACATCTTGGGGCAATGACAGTGAATTTTGCCGTAGCTGGGACTTGGGTCTTCGGGAGGGAGAAGACGACTTTTTTCGGGTCGGCCCTGGCGGCACTTTCCTGCCCTACGCAACTGCTTTTGACAGTTTACAAAGGCAAACATTCTTTTTTAAAGCTTACATTGAAAAATCGGCTATGCTCAACTATGAGCTAAGATCGGCTGAATGTAGGACCTACTTGCTTCTCTGAAATTTGAGCATGAGACCACAAAATCTTTCCAGTTCAAAGACATCAAAGACAAATTTGCTTCAGATAATCCCGAAAACAAAAATGGTATATAATTTTTAAGTTTCTCTTCCTGTTCTTGTTCCACATAAGTATGAAAATTCTGTCATTACTGGAAATACGATTTATTTGCTGTATATATTTATTAGCACTAACAGGTTTTATCTCTGTTGTCTGTTATTTATTTTCTCTAATATATAGTTGTATCGAAAAATATTGTTTTTATACTTATAGGCACGTAGGTGGGGTTAAAAAGGCAAATTTTTAAATTACGTAGTATTTAAAACAACAAATTCAATTTAATATTTTTATAATGTTAAGGGCCTCAGAATTATGGTTGGCGTAGGGCCTCTTCTTAGTTTAACCCGGCACCATACACTTCACGATTCATTTCCAGTAATCTCGTTTCACACCTGTTAACAAATCTTGTCACTGATCCACTTAATTCAGTCTCTGATTCATCCAGATATAAAATATATAACAACCCTTAATTCACATTAATCAGAATCTTCAAAACATTGTGATCACAACAATTCAAAGTAAACTGTACATGAGCAGCCAATATTAACTACAGTATTGTATTAACTAATCCCTCATATTTAATATTGAAATATAATTGATGAAACATTTTAATGTTTTCAATGTTACTAAAATAATTTTTCCCCCTCTACAGATCCATTAACCTTCGGGTTACTTTTCATACTGCAAAATTAAGATCTGCCAAGATCAACTGTTTGGTTGAAACAAAACTGCTAAAATTTCAGTTGAAGACCGCCGAAGAATTGCGTTTTTGTATAAAGAAGAAAAAACATTGAGTGAAATAGTTCGCATCACTCAAAAAGTAAAAGAATCCCAGCAACTTAGACAATCTGTGGAAGGTCTTCGAAGAAGCGTGGAACACCATACCACAAAAAGTTTATAACAAGATTATTGGAAAGTGTCCCAAGAAGAATTTTAGCCGTTTTAAAGGGAAAGGGTGGACACCCTCGCTATTAGTTTATATCAAGCTATATTTTATATAAACATGATTACTTAAATTTCATTTTTATTTCATTAAAAATGTATTTGTATTGAATACAAAGTTTTAGTTTCTTTATGCATCAGAATGGAAAAATACAATATGTTTAAGACTTTTTCACAGCAAAGATGCGAATCATGAAGATGAGACACCATCTGTCTGTCCTGTCTGTTTATATTTTTGTCTGTTTTATATTCATTTATGCAAGCCAAAACGTTAATCCGCATTAAATTTAGCATAACTACTAAGGGAGAACCAGGAAGGATTTAGTAACACACCCAGTCCTCCCAGTTACTCCATTGGTTGTGTTTCGTGGGAGCTTTTGCTGCGCCAGGCGTAGTGGACATTCTACAGGGTGTTCCATTTAAATTAAACCATAAAGAGTAATTAATAATGTCTTTTTGGATCACTTTAACATATTGCTTCCCAGGAACCTCTCTTTAACATATTGCTTCCCAGGAACCTCTCTTTAACATATTGCTTCCCAGTGTTAATCACTTTAACATATTGCTTCCCAGTGTTAATCACTTTAACATATTGCTTCCCAAAAATAGACATTACACAACCAATTACAGTTACATTACAATAGTTTATAATATTTAGTGATTAGCTAGTCGAGAAAATGTAAATTTATGGACAACTTAACTTATTATGCTTTGCCATTTTTTGTGAATGTAAAATATTTGGATCACCTAAAGATCAGGGCCCCCAGCCTTCTTTAGTTAGCTTTATAAGGCTAACTAACGAAAATATCACGACCTCACCTAACCAATTGTTAGGTCAACTGTACGCCCTTGATGATTGGTTAGGTTAGGTCGATATATTTTCGTTAGTTAGCCTGGATTACCAACCTCTTTCTAACCAACCAACCTTTCTCTTTTTAACATATTGCTTCCCAGTGTTAATCACTTTAACATATTGCTTCCCAGGAGAGATCACTTTAACATATTGCTTCCCGAATGCTTTGGGAAGCAATATGTTAAAGTGATCCGTCTTTTTTTCAGATTTGTGAGGGTAAACGTAATAAAAGGTAATAATAAGGTAATAAAGGCAAAGGTAATAAAGGTAATAAAGATAAATAAAAGTAATAAAGGTACCAATTTTCTTCCCAGTCTTTATTACTCCCATGTTCCCATTTAAATGGGAGTAATAAAGATTGGAAAGGATATTGGTACCTTTATTACCTTTATTTATCTTTATTACTTTTATTAACTTAGCTTACTTTTATCACTTTTACCCTTATTACGTTTACCCTCACACATCTGGAAAAAAAAGCATTTTTAATTACTCTCTCTGGTTCCATTTAAATGGAATACCCTGTAGTATATATATATACAGGGCGTCCCAAAAAAATGTATACACACTTTAACAGCTGATAGCTCAATTGATGTTTCTTTCTTTCCAAGTTAAACCCATTAGAATTAATAATGGCAGTCAGACTAAGCTTTGAACAAAGGAAATTCATTCTAAAATGCTACTGGAAGTGTGAAAACGCAGTTGAAGTGCAAAGACAGTTTAGGAGGGAGTTTCAAACAGATCCACCAACGCGACTTACCATCACTCGAATTAGAGATAAGTTTGAAGCCGATGGAACTGTTCAGAATGTCCACAAGAAGCGTTCCGGAAGACCACGGACATCGACAAGCCCCACAAAGCAAGAAAGAGTACTGGAAACGTATCACCAAAGTCCAAGAAAATCTGTGCGGCAAGCGAGTCGTGAGGTAGGAATTTCAGAATCGTCTGTCCAACGCATTTTGAAGCGCTGTCAATGGAAAAGTTACATTCCAAGATTAGTCCATGCTATTAATGAAGATGATGATCCGGACCGAAGAGTGGAGTATTGCGAGTGGTACTTGGCACGATGTGGATGTGGATTGGACGAAGGGGTTTCGTAGAATACCCTCCGCGTTCACCAGACCTCACACCACTAGACTTTTTTTTATGGGGATACTTAAAAGACAAAGTCTACGCTATAAAACCTGCAACAATCGCTGAATTGAGAGCAGCCATTGAACGAGAATGCACACAAATACCAAACGAAATGTTTCGTGATGTTTGCGATTCCATTGCTTCGCGTTATCAGCAGTGCCTGGACCAGAACGGACGTCAGTTTGAAAACAGGCGTTGACAAAACAATTAAATAATGTCTGTAGATTCTATTACATTTTGAAAATGAAATGTATTTTAATAAACACTGCCTTTATATATTTAAAGTGTGTATACATTTTTTTGGGACGCCCTGTATATATATATATATATATTATATATATATATATATATTACACAGGGTGGCGCAAAAGTTGCACATCATAGGAATTTTCAGTGTTGATTAGAATATATATTTTTTTTTTCTTTTCGGTAGGGGATGGCTGCAAAATTAACAACAGACGAGAGGGTGAGCTTCGTTTTAATGTATGGAATACCAGTACTACAAATCGATGAATCGGTACAGAATTTAAATTCTGTACCGATTCAGCGATTTGTTGTGTGCGGGGGGGGGCGTAGTCAACTTAGCATAAGTGAGGTCAAGTGTGTGATAATTCACAGATAAAGTGGAGTAAATTTTTGTGAGGTAACACTTTTGATACTGTTGGTTTACGTCGTCGTCGTCGTCGGCCTAGGCAAGCTACGGCTTGGGACCGTAGCGCATCTATCCGGTATAGGTTAACCTGGATGATGTAGCCATAAGCACTGCCGCTAGTTAAGTGCCAACCAGTGATTATCTCACTAGCCGTATTGAGTCCGTTAGGCGAAACTGCGACAGTACCAAAGGTGGAAAATATAACCTTTGGTTTTCTATTGTTTATTTGTAAAATGGACATGGTATTAGATTAAAATAAATATTTGAATATAAATAATTAACTGACAATTGTGATATATAATTAATTATGTTTACATACAATAAAATAATATAGTATACATAAAATTAGTATTAATGTGGTTCACAATTGAATTATAATGGGGTAACTAATTTAAAATGAATTTATACTATTCCGAAATTCAAGACAGTAAAATTAACATTTATCTTGAAACTAAAATAAGAGTATTCACTACACACTCCCCCACCAGAGAGGAAGTTCAAAGAGTTCCGAACGACACAGATTTCCGCTGGACCTTTTTGGTAGCTACTTGTACCTCACTTAAGGTTGATTCCAAAAACGCAGGCTTAAGACGATCGATAGAAACCTTGTCGACCTTGGAACCGCGCTGGATGAGAAATGATTTGCGCGTACGTCGGAGAACTTCATAGGGCCCGTCATATGGACATTGGAGAGGCCGTTTTGGGACAGGTACACGAACGAAAACGTGGGTGCAAGATTGGAGGGCTGGGGAAACAAAGATGTTCTGTTGGCTAGTCAATCGAGGGGGAACAGGCTGAAGGGACTGCATGTGAGAGGAAAGTGTTTGAGCGAATTCCGTAGGATCACATGACTTATCCCCTGCAGTGAAGTAGCCACCTGGTAGCCGCAGTGTTGTTCCATAGACTAGTTCAGCCGCTGTAGTCTTCAGATCACTCTTAAATGCAGAGCGAATACCAAGCAACACGAGTGGAAGCTTATCCATCCAATGGGAGTCTTCGTGACACATAAGGGATGACTTCAGCTGGCGATGGAAGCGTTCGACGAGGCCGTTAGCTTGCGGATGATACGCACAGGTATGCGCATGTACTGTACCCAACAAGCTGGTAAACTTCTTCCAAAGCGAAGACTCAAATTGGCGACCTTGGTCAGTGATGACTTTTGTCGGCAATCCAAATCTTGATACCCATCCATGAAGAAAGGCTCTTGCAACAGTGTCCGCTTGGATATCAGGAAGTGGGATGGCTTCAGGCCATCTGGAAAAGCGGTCGAGACAGGTGAGCAGATAACGTTGGCCTTGAATCACTGGAAGAGGGCCAACAATGTCTACATGAATTACCTCAAATCGCTGGGATGGGGCGGAAATGCGTCAAAGGGGGACCTGGTGTGCCTTTGGACTTTGGCACGCTGGCAGGCAAGGCACGTTTTGGTCCAATGTTTGACATCCTTCCGCATCGAGGGCCAAACAAAGCGAGAGGTAACCAGGTGTTGCGAAGCACGGATACCAGGATGGGAGGGCTTATGAAGATCCGTGAAGACTGCTTGTCTGTGACATGGAGGGACATAAGGGCGAATAGCAGCTGTTGATACGTCGCAATAGAGGGGCACAGACAATCCTGGCATACTCATTTTCTTGAGGGAAAGTGAGTGAGTGGAGTCTTCTCTGAGCAGGTCTTGTAGTTCCGTATCCTTATCTTGATCCTGTGCAATAGCATTCCACAGTGTAGAGCTAAGGGTAACAGAAGTAATCTCTATTCTTGAAAGTGCATCCGCTGGAGTGTTCAAGACACCTTTGATGTGGCGGATATCTGTGGTAAATTGCGAGATATAATCGAGTTGCCTGATGACTCTGGGAGAGTGGTTACAGCTGTTTTTATTGAAGACAGTGACCAAAGGTTTGTGGTCGGTAAAAACACAAAACTCTCGGCCTTCAAGGAAATGTTGAAAATACTTCACGTTTAAGTAAATAGCAAGAAGTTCACGTCCGAAAGCACTATAACGCGTTTGGGCTGGCTGCAGCTTTTTCGAGTAAAACGCGATGGGTGCTTGTTGACCGTTAATGGTTTGTTCCAACACTCCACCGATCGCAACATCTGATGCATCGACCGTCAGAGTTAGGGGGGCATCACTGATAGGAAATGACAGAGACAATGCACTATTGATAGCATTTTTGGCATTGTCGAACGCCTGTAAACTATCGCTACACCATACCAATTTCGTTACCTTGCGTTTGTGTGTGATCATAGCGTGTAGAGGAGCAAGAACACTGGCACAGTTTTTAATGAACTTGTGGTAATAATTTACCAAACCTAGAAACCGCCGTAACTCACGCTGATTACTTGGCATAGGGTAATTTTTTATCACTTCACACTTGTCCTGAAGGGGGTAATTCCGTGCTGCGAAATCGTGTGACCAAGAAATTCCAAGGTTGGCTGTGCAAACACACACTTAGATGCATTAATAGTAACACCGTATTGTTCTAAGCGTTGAAAGAGGAGTGAAAGATGTTCCTTATGTTCCTCTTCCGTTGAGCTGGCCACAAGCAAATCATCGATGTAGGCATAAACAAAGTCTAAGCCTCTGGTGACCTCATCTATAAACCTCTGAAAGGTTTGCGCAGCATTCCGTAGCCCGAACGGCATCTTCAAAAATTCGAATAACCCAAATGGTGTACAAACTGCAGTCTTGGGAATATCCGAAGGCTCTACGGGAATGTGGTGGAAAGCCTTAACGAGATCTATTTTACTGAAGATAGATTTGCCGTGGAGAAGAGAAGTAAAGTCTTGGACATTTGGTACCGGATATCGGTCCGGGATGGTTGTCGAATTCAAAAACCGGTAATCCCCACATGGTCTCCAGTCTCCTGACTTCTTCTGGACCAGGTGTAGGGGAGAGGACCAACTGCTTTTGGAAGGTCTTATTATCCCAAGATCCATCATAAGCTGGAATTCCGATTTGGCAGCTTTCAGTTTGTCCGGGGCAAGACGTCTGGGTTTTGCAAACACAGGGGGACCTTTTGTTGTAATGTGATGGGTAATGGTGTGCTTAATGGTATCACCCATCTGCATCGGTTGAAGAATTCCTGGATATCGCTGGAAAAGGCACTGGTACATGGAATTAGGGGGAACGAGGGAAAGTGCAGAGTTCGAGGCGTCCGGAAGGGCAACCTGTTTGGCAAGAACAGAAAGCAGTGTGGCCTGGTCGCATAAGCGTCGCTTGTCAAGATCCACAGGAGTTTGAAATGCTGGAGGAAGTCAGCGCCGATTATGGGATGCTGCACTTGAGCACAGATGAAAATCCACTTGAAGGATCGGTGAAGGCCCAAGTTTAGTTCACGCGACTGAGTACCGTACGTGGGTATGCGTGAACCGTTAGCAGCGTATAGAGGCGGAGATTCCGAGTGCGTATGACCAGATTTTGAGGGAATACACTGACTGACGCTCCGGTATCAACCAAGAAATTGACACCAGAGTTCCTGTCCTTTATGAATAACAGGTTGGCAGTGCGAGTACTAGACGCCATTAGGACTCGCTGCTGGGGTTTTCCGACGAAAAATTGCAAGGGGAGATGCACTTCCTAGCCTTCTTTCCAAATTTCGAGTGGTAGAAGCAGATCTTCCCGGAACTCGAACGATGCCTCTTCGTAAATCTTGACCGAGAATGGCTTCTTTGCCGTTGAATTTGTAGCAGAGAACAAACGTGGTTGAGTTGTTGACTTAACTCTTTCACTTTCAACTCCAGTTCCGATTGTGTGTTCACGTTGTTGACCGGAGCTGTGTCAATCTCCACTACTTTGTCGGCAGTTTCTGCTAGTTTATCAACTGGAGTAGCAGGATCCATAGTGGCCAAGACACGCTGAGCTGATGGAGGAAGTTTCTGCAAGAACAACTGTCTAAAGATGTCCTTATCGAAGGTTTGTGCGCGTTCGCCTAGAGCGCACTGCATAGCCCTCAGCATTTGAGTGGGCTTACGGTCTCCAAGTTCTTCTTTTGAGATTAACTGATGTAGTTTCTCACGCTCGGAGACAGTGGTGCGGCACAGGATGGCAGACTTCAGATCGTTGTACGGGTCCTCACTCGTGGAAGTAGATACGATGACGTCACGGACTTCAGAGATGATGCTCGCTGGTAGAGAGGACAAAACATGATCGTATTTTGTCCTGCTAGCGGTGATCCTTCCCAAGTTGAATTGTGATTCCACCTGGTGGAACCAAATAAATGGATCACCCGGCCAGAAGACGGGGAGCTTTACGCTCAAGTGGGAGATGGCACCAGCGTCGTCAGGCATCTTCTCCTATGCTTGCTAACGTACAAGCAAGACGACAAGTTCCCAACGAAGGAGTGGAGGTTGAGACGAGCGCAGGCACAGAGCGCACGGGCAGGGGTGAGGGGCAGAGGGCACGAGCGACATTACAGTCTGGTCCTAGTCGCTCGGGTGAAGGGGTGATGGGCACGAACGACGTTACAGTCTGGTCCTAGTCGCTCGGGTGAAGGGGGTGGTGGGCACGAACGACGTTACAGTCTAGTCCTAGTCGTTCGGGTAGAAGGGGTAATCCAGCTCCGGGGTCACCAATTGTTGGTTTACGTCGTCGTCGTCGTCGGCCTAGGCAAGCTACGGCTTGGGACCGTAGCGCATCTATCCGGTATAGGTTAACCTGGATGATGTAGCCATAAGCACTGCCGCTAGTTAAGTGCCAACCAGTGATTATCTCACTAGCCGTATTGAGTCCGTTAGGCGAAACTGCGACAGTACCAAAGGTGGAAAATATAACCTTTGGTTTTCTATTGTTTATTTGTAAAATGGACATGGTATTAGATTAAAATAAATATTTGAATATAAATAATTAACTGACAATTGTGATATATAATTAATTATGTTTACATACAATAAAATAATATAGTATACATAAAATTAGTATTAATGTGGTTCACAATTGAATTATAATGGGGTAACTAATTTAAAATGAATTTATACTATTCCGAAATTCAAGACAGTAAAATTAACATTTATCTTGAAACTAAAATAAGAGTATTCACTACAATACCATACAATATTAAAAAAATTATGTTAAAAAAGGAAGAAACATTTTTTTTGCCGGAAAAAGATACGCGGGTCCTGATTAGGTTATGTTACGATCGGGATAGTTAATTAAAAATTGGCTTGGTTAGCCTACACTGGATTAGCAAGTAATTCACTATTTAATGACTCAACAGAAACACACTTCGAACCCTCAATTGCGTCCGAAACAGTTATCATGCCTTTCTTGGTTCGATGGCACTAAGGTTATATTAGGTTAAATTTGATTTTATTAATTAGTTTTTTAGATTTATGGATTTAATAAAAAAGTCGGTACCTCGCTCATATGGGGATGCATGCGCGTGTGTATCTGTGTGTGTGTTAGCATACATACTGCTTATAAAAGAGTGCTTGATTCAAATTAACTGTAACTGAATTCAAAATCGTACAAAATCGGTTTGAAGTTGTGTTCACTGTGTGTAATAGGATTAAATATCAAGTTAACAAACCACTCTTCTGAAAAATAAAGGGAATAGCAATTGAAAGCCCCTTTTAAAATATAATACAGTATCTCGTTAAAATAGAAATGTGCTGACACAAAGTGAATTCTTAAAAATTAAGTGTATATATACAGGGTGTCCATAAATGTTTACCCTGAAAACAGTATGCTCTCATGTTTTAATGACGAATCTTACATCCGTTTTCTTTTTACAGGTGATCTCGTACACGCATAGAGTTTCTGTGCTGGTGTGTTTCGTCTACCGCATTCGCCGCTAGGAGCGCTGTAGTAGCTGTTCAGTTAAGATGGCGTCTTATTTGGGGATCGGAAAACCCACGTGCCGTAAGGGAGCATATTCGGGGCAGTCCGAAGATCAATGTCTGGTATGGACTAATGCATGACCAGATAATTGGTCCTTCCTTCTTCGCTGAGAACACTGTTTCCGCAACTGTGTACCTGGATATGCTCACCAATTACGCCATCCCCCAGCTGCAGGACAGGCAGCCAATTGTCAACTTCCAACAAGATGGGGCACCCCCTCATTGGGCGCATGTTGTTCGTGAAACTCTCGACGCAACATTTCCAAATCGATGGATTGGCAGGGACGGGCCAATCCCATGGCCTCCAAGATCACCAGACATTACCCCGCTGGATTTCTTTCTCTGGGGTCATGTTAAAGATTTGGTTTATGCAACAGTTGTTCCAGATATCAGGACATTGCGAGAACGTATTACGGATGCAATTCCAACAGTTAACCCACAAATGTTGGAAAATGTGTGGCGTGAGTGTGAATACCGTTTAGACATTTTACGTGCCACTAGGGGTGCACATGTGGAAGCTTATTAAGTTCATTAACTATGTATCAAAACTTTGTATGTTTATCTACTTATGATTAAAACTGTGTTTGAATACGAGTTTATTTAAAGGTTATAGCATGCTTTAATCAGGGTAATCATTTATGGACACCCTATATATATATATATAGTGGCCTACGGATCACCAATTTGATGTGGCCAAGAAAGTAGGCTTACTATAATTTATGAGAGATTGAGATTGAGATTGAGAATGAGGGATTTTTCTCCATAGGTTTGTATTGGGGAGTAATTCACTGCGTGCAATTCGGTTTCCCAACTGGGTCCTGGGATGCAAACGATCTTGAAGGGAGGGTGGGAGGATGCTAACTTCGGCGCCGGTATCCACCAAAAACTGCAGCTTGGAGTGGGCGTCGGTAACGAAAAAGAAGCGGACGCCGGGGAAGCCTTGAGCATTAGACGCCGTTAATGCTCGGCTGATAGGTTTCCCGCCTGGCGACAAGGAGCGGTGCACTTTCGTGCTTGATCACCGAATTTCCGGTGATACCAGCATATGCCCTCTTCGTCGGAAGAGGTGGGAGTGTGGGAACGGGAACGTGGTCGTGGGTTGCGGAGCTGGTATTCGGGGGTGCGTGGTCGGCTTCTGCTGCGTGCCTTCAGGTCACGTACATCGCGGAGGAGGCTTTCCATCATCACCGCCATCTTCGTGATGGGCTCCTCGAGGCGGGTGTTGTCGAGAACAGGTGGGTGGGGGGTTCCTGAGGCATGTTCCTTGCTTGAAAACGTGTTATCATGTACCGGAGAAAAACAGTAAGTATGGGCACGAAAAAAGTACAAAACACGGATGCTGATAGGCCTATTGAGACGCGCTTTGAATTACTGTACCGTATTTAAATGAAAAGTTATTTCATATGGTTACAGAAAAATTTAAACTGTCCCTAAAAGCTAAACACAAAGATCACTGTGAAAAAATAATAACGTTCTGTCACTCCGGGGTTACCCAATTTCTAGTGGCCTACGGATCACCAATTTGATGTGGCCAAGAAAGTAGGCTTACTATAATTTATGAATTAAATTGAAATGAGTAATTAGGGGTCACCAGCTTGGGCCTAGATCCCAAACAAACAATATTTAATAAGGAGAGAGAAATTACTTTGTTGTTTTGTGTCTAATTAGGAAAATAAATCAATTATTTGTTCAGTGATTAACAATGGTGCTACTGTAGTATGCGGTCTACCGTTAAGTTTCTACTGTAGTATGCGGTCTACCATTAAGTTTCTACTGTAGTATGCGGTCTACCGTTCAAAATATTTAAAAGGAATTGAAAATGAATTGAAAGGAATTATAATTTAATTTACACAATTAAGGAATTATTAAAGAAGTTAAACATACTACTACCGCATACTTAACGGTAGACCGCATACTACAGTACGCCCTTGATGATTGGTTAGGTTAAGTCGTGATATTTTCGTTAGTTTTAACGAAAATATCACGACTTAACCTAACCAATCGTCAAGGGCGTACAATTAACCTAATAATAAAATAATAAGAAGATAAGAAGCTATAATTAAAAGGTAGACCGCCGAATCGTAGGTAGACCGCATACTACAGTAGCACCTTAACAATTCTCTAACGGTATTTATAGTGATTAACAATTCTCTAACGGTATTTATAGTGGTTAACAATTCTATAATGGTATTTATACTATGTTAAAGATGACTGATTAATAGCAATAAGAAATATACAGTCTAATTGTTAAGTAAATACACTAATTCAGGTAGGCTAATGAGATATGCAGAAGTGAACACACAATAAGTAATTAAGCCAATAATAACCGAAATAATGAAAGTACGGTATGGTACAGTAAATGGATTAGGTCGGTAAAAATGAAATGCATAAAAGAGCACATAAACAATCGGATGCAAAATAAGTAAGTTATATGAATGAACACAAAAACAAGGTAAATACACTAATTCAGGTAGGCTAACGAGATATGCAGAAGTGAACACAATAACAAGGTGATACAAAACTACAGTATTGGTACAAGTTCAGCAAAGTATACAAAGAGGAGGTGCTGAACAGAGTATATATAGAGAGGGAGAAAACTGTGGAGTTCCTGGTAAGAGGGGCACTGAGACCAGAGGACGAACGACTGGTAATAGCAGCACAGGACCAGGCATTGCGAACAAACTGGTTCAAAAAGAACATCGAGGGCAGAAATGAAAGCGAGATGTGCAGACTGTGCTCAAAGAGCCCAGAGACTGTAAGTCATATACTGTCGGGGTGTGAAGTACTCCTGCACAGAGGAAACTACACAGACAGACACAATGCAGTCTGCAAGCTAATCCACTTCAACCTGTGTAGGAAATACGAAATAAGGCTAGAAACTGAAAAGCACTGGGAACATATTCCACAAGGAATAGAAGACAGTGACAAAGTGCTGCTCCTATACGATCACGAGATACCAACTGACATCAGGGTATCAGGATGCAGGCCAGACATAGTGGTGAGAGAGAAGGAGGGTAATAAGTGCCTATTGGTGGAAGTAGGAGTCCCTGCAGACTGGAATGTGGCCAACTATGAAAGGGAAAAGGTATTAAAATACCAGAGACTCAAACATGAAATTAGGAGAATGTGGAATGTGGAACCTGAGATCATCCCAATTGTAGTAGGGGCAACAGGAGCGGTAAAGAAGTCCACAGTAGAGTTCCTGAACCAACTGCCCATAAATGTGACATCTGGAGAAATTGTAAGGGAGATATTAAGACACAGCACCTCCATCTTACGCCTAGTACTAGGCTGTACCTAGAAATTCCTTAGGGTTAAGGTTTAACCCCGGAAGCAAGAAACTCTCTCCATCTGGAGTAGAAGGGAAAAAACTAAAAAAGGGAAAGGAATAAGCCTACCGCGGTCTTAACGGAAGAGTTAGTTTGAAACGGTATTGAAGACACTTTTTAGGGTCTACACCAGAGGTCACCAATCTGGGCGGTAGCACCCACTAGTGGGCTCACATTAAAGGTAATTAAACATTTATTTCATTATTTATTTTATCGATTATGTTGACTTATTCTTTTTGATCTAAGGTGGGCGATAAGCTTTTTTAATTTTCAAAAAATCGTAAAAGTGGGCGGTGAACAAAAAAAAGGTTGGTGACCCCTGGTCTACGAGATTAGGCTGAGTTTGTGGACTTTCCAGCTTTGAATCCTGGATAGTCTAGCAAGACGTACCAAAACACTGTAGGCCGAATGAGGGGCGACTTAAATTTCAAGTTCTCGACCATCCAGCCTACAGTCCAGACCTGGCACCTTCGGATTTTTGCCTGTTTGGACCACTAAAAGACGCTTTGAGAGGTCAGCGACTCCAAGGCGATGATGACCTGAAGGAGGCGGTGCATGACTGGCTACGCACACAGCCAAACACATTCTTTTGTGATGGCATTAGGATGCTTGTAGATCGCTGGACTAAGTGCATTGAGAAACATGGAGACTATGTTGAGAAGTGATGTGTTTATAATCTATCAGATGTGAAAACAAAATTGTGAAAATAAAAAGTGCGGATACTTATTGAATTACCCTCATGTGTGTGTGTGTATATATATATATATATATATATAATTTTTTTTTTTTTTTTTTTTTTTATATATGTAGGGGATGATGATAATAATTATTGTCTGTCTGTCTGTTCTATGTTCGTTTATACACCCCTAAACGGCAAGGGTAATCTGCACCAAATTGTGAATATGCAATAAGAGACAACCATGGAAGGTTTTAGTCAAACATTCGCCTTTCAACCTCCACCCCTAGGTTGTGTTTTGGAAGTCTTTTGCTGCGCAAGGCGCAGCGGGTTTTCTAATATATATATATATATATATATATATATATATATATATATATATATATAAGCAAACAACCACAGGGAAAAGGAAAAGGAAACACGAAGTCCGAGCGCTTTCGTGATATATTCACATCTTCAGGGAGAAACAAAAAATAGAGAGTTTACAAAGTAAATGAGTTAAATATACAAGCAAAAAATTCCCAATCGGCAACTCAAATTATAGACCATAAAACCCTCTAAAGATTTTTTCAATAGATAACATAATCTGTAGGCTGCTAAATTACTGAATATAAAAACTATATAGATGAAATTAGACAAAAAAAACAGTACAGAGAACAAAAATTATTATGACGGTTATTAGAACTAGTATTTAATTAAAGCAGGCAATTAAGTGGCAAGAATTTAATGAAAACAAAGGGAATGGTGCCATCGTCTTACAGAATATTCCAAAATTTCTACAAACAGTCTGAAAAAAATTGTTTTCCCAATAGCCAACCAGTTGAAAAGTCCAATAAACCACCAAGAAACCACAGATTATATACGAAAGAAATATTACAATTAAAATGGACACATAAGAATGTTAACAGTTCTTAAAATAATATTTATTTATTTAACCAAGGCAAACCGTTAAGGGGCAAGAATGCGGTCAAGAAAACAATAGGCTCTTCGCCAACTTTCTAACAATGCACGAGTCTAATTTATACAGCCCAGGGCTAATATTAAGGACCAAGTCCGCATTATTCTTGATCACACTTGATTCAAGTATATTTCTGCTAACAATAGATTTACTAAACCTTAATTTGGATGCATTTTTCCAGTCACTGGGATGATTAGTATCTCTTACGTGAATGAAAATGGCGTTAGATTCCTGGCCAATTCTTATACTGTATTGATGCTGCTTAATACGTAACTTAAGGGTCTTACCAGTTTGGCCAATGTAACGTGTTATTCTGTGATTTTAGTGCATATATATATATATATATATATATATATATATATATATAATATACAATTGTAAACATTATTTTAAACATTATTTTTTGCAAGCAAAACAGACGGACTAACGCTCGAAAAAGCTCGAAATCGAGGCTATAGGCCAAGAATTGGCTAGTCCCAAATTTCAGTAGGTGCTAAACCATGTAATGGGCTTGGCCATATTTCAGATTTACTCTGCGAAATAATGCCGAAGCATTCGCGTGAAGACGAGTTATTATTAAAAAATTGTTGGTTAAAAAATGGTTGAGGAGCACGAAAATTACTTACAGAGTTCCTGAATAAGCCATGGACTAGAGCTATTTTGAATTATATCATAGACGAAGTGAAGGAAACTGGTGGTGTAGAACGTAGAAAGGGTAGTGGGAGGCATACTGTAGAACGGCTCGAAAGCAAGCAAACATCCATCTGACAGAAGTGTTCGGCGAATAGCAAAATTTGACCTAAACTTGAAGGCATACAAACGAGTTTCAGTACAAGCTTTAACTGACATTCATAAGCAAAAACGCTTGCTAAATTTTCAACAATTACTCGTTAGATTTCACCGCGCACAGTTCGTACGATATGGTTTAGTGATGAGAAAATATTTACAGTTAGTAATTAATAAACAGAATGATCGTGTATATGCCGCTGTCACAAGGAAACCTGATATAACACCTGAAAGGATGTTAAGAGAAACGCATAGATTTTCTCGTTAGTGTAATGATCGGTGCAGCATTTTAAAAACTCGGAAAGACAAGGATAGTTTTTGTAGAACCAGGAATAAGAATGCATTTGGAATATTACTGTAATCATGTTCTTGTTCCATATTTTCAAGATAATAGACAAATATGCGGCGATAACTTCGTTTTCAAGCAAGATGCCGCACCTTGTCATCGCGCTAGAGCCACAGTTGATTGCCTGAGACAAACAGCCCCTGGTTTCATAAAACCTGCAATGTAGCCGGCCAACAGGCCGGCTTTAAATCCATTGGACTATTCAGTGTGGGAAACACTGAAAGAAAAAGTGGATCACTTTAACATATTGCTTCCCAGGAACCTCTTTTTAGCATATTGCTTCCCAGTGTATATCACTTTAACGAGTGTAGAACAAAAGCCCTCTAGGACAAAAACCCCCTAGGACATTCGCCTCCGAACAGTCCTGCTTTAGGATCTTTTCCGTTTGGGTGCTAGCAGCGAATTTTAATGAAAATCGGTAGACTAATGTAGTTTTGGTTACTGATTTAAAAAATAGCTTTCTTTTTTTGGAGAAATGAAAAACAAACATGTTACAGTAGAGCACTTTAAATAATTAATGTGTTTTTAACGAAAATATCATAACTTAACCTAACCAATCGTCAAGGGCGTACAGTTGACCTAACCGGGCATTCAATTGACCTAACCGGGCATTCAATTGACCTAACTGGAAATTAATTCTTGATTTTTTCTGCTACTTTTACAGATCTGCCGGGATCCTTCAAAAGACGTATTCTTCGTAAAGTTGCACTTTTTACCGTTTGACCGACGCTTTTGGCAACGAAAGAACTGGGTATTTTTATCAAAGGAACACACTTTCCCACACTTAGAGCATTTTTTCATAAACAGTAGCAATTTGTGACTCTGGCTAAATTTAATAGTTTAAGCTACTGTAGTTAAAACGCACATTCATTATTTAAAGTGTTCTAACGTGTTTGTTTTTCATTTCTCCAATAAAAGAAAGTTATTTTTGAAATCAGTGACCAAAACCACATTTGTATACTGATTTTCATTAAAATTCGCTGCTAGGTGAAACTGATGCTTCAGATTAGATGTGACATCTGACTTGCCCTACCTAGCAATTTGTCCAGGGGGTTTTTGTCATAGAGGGCTTTTGTCCGGACCCGCACTTTAACATATTGCTTCCCAATATTTAGGATAAGGAGTACGATAAAAAATGTTCGCTTTAATAAAGTAAAGGCATAAAAGTAAATCATAACATGTTAAAATATTAGATTGAAAGTAAATTTATTAGAATTGTTTCGCTATATGGTCTTTTCTGTTTCATGTACTGTAAGGTCAACTGTATGCCCTTAACGATTGGTTAGGTTAAGTTGTGATATTTTCGTTAAAACTAACGAAAATATCACGACTTAACCTAACAATCATCAACCGACTTGTATAGTATATGTTATTTATTTAGTTATTGGGTTCAAAATCCCAGCTGAGCCGTGAACTGCCAAGTTCTAAAGGGCCAGTTCAACCTACAGCCCAAGTTAAGATAAAATTAAAAACTTACGGACTTGGAGGTCCAATTAGGTCCTACCTCAGGGTTGCTGACTCGATGTGGGCCTACCTTAGGCCTCAGTTGCATGAATTTAAGATAAAAACAAAAGGAGCACTATTGGTGGTCTTCTTTCTAAACCTTGCAACAACAACAACACAACCTGCACTGTTGCACGATGCAACAATCTTGTATCTAAACAACCAAACTGAATTGCAAGAGAGCTCTCTATAAGACCACACCCTGTAAGTACGGCATTCCACAAACGAGTAGAAAAGACGCGCAGCCCCCCAAAATGATGCCACAAGAGTGCCCAAACAATGATGCCACAAGAGCCCAAAAATGCTAGCTCTAAATTAAGTGAATTTTTCACTAACCTTACAATTATGAGATGGATATATATACACCTTAACTTAATATATACAAGCAATGCTGCATCAATCAGCTTAGTCATCATATCGCCTTGGGACAACAATGGTTCTTCCTCTTCTAGATTTTCTAACACTCCCCACCGAAGAGGCATTGTTGTCATTACCTTCTGCAAGGTTAGCCAAGCCTTCTCCATGAGGCTGTAACTATCTGTGTTTTTGCTGATTTCTAAAGCATAGAGTTTTTGTATAGGTCTCTTTAACTTTCCTCCTGAAGTCTTTACCAGTGCAGACCTAACTAAATTGTCTTTGCCAACAAACAACTCTTCAATTATGCCAAGATTCCAGCATTGCCTTGGTCTTTCATCCCCAATCATCACCACTTCTCCCACCTTGATACAATTTGCATTGGAGCCCTTTACCTTGCCTGATGGGTAATAATTGTGTTCTGGCAAGTATTCCATCTGCCACCTCTTCCATAACTGATCTTGTAGCTCTTCAAGGTACCTGAACCGTCTGGTTAACTCTCCTTGAGTGCTCTGGATAGGATGCAAGTCTTCTGGCACACTGGGGCTTGATGTTAATCGTTTACCACAAAGAAAATGATTTGGTGTCAATGGCTCTGCATCCTGCATACTGTTATAAACAAAAGTGATAGGCCTACTGTTCACCATTGCTTCTACTTCACATAAAACAGTGCAGAATTCTTCTTTGCTCAAATGAGCATTAGCTAAAAGTTTCTTTAATGGACACTTTACACTTCTCACTAGCCTTTCCAAAAATCCTCTCCACCATGGTGCTCCTTCAACAATAAACTCCCACTGTACCCCTTGGTGTGAAAGGTATGATTGGAATCCTTCCTCTTTTAGCAAGGACCAAACTTCTTGGAGTTCCTTTGCAGCCTTTTTGAAGGTTTTTGCATTATCCGATATGATTTTATTTGGGAAACCCCTTCTGTTCACAAACCTTTTAAAGGCCAAAAGAAATACATCACTACTTAAGTTGCTTACCAACTCCAAATGGATTGCTCTGGTGGTAGCACATGTGAAAAGACATATATAACCTTTGTTAGACTCCCCTTGCTCATACACATAGACTGGACCTGCGAAGTCTACTCCCACTACATCAAATGGGGCAGTATAGACACACCGTTCTCTTGGAAGTGGAGCCACCTTTGCATAATAAGGCTTTGCGCTCCAACGCTTGCAAACCACACATTTATGCAAGACCTTTTTTACTACTTGTCTAATTTTGGGAATCCAAAACTGTTGTCTGATCTCTATTATCACTTCTCTAACTCCAGCATGTAACAGCTTATGATGAGTATCCAGGATCAAAAGGTCCACAAAGTGCCCCCCAGAAGGTAGCAAAATTGGATGCCTTTTCTCCTCTGGAAGCCCAGAAAACTGTAGTCTACCTCCTACTCTCAATAAATCCTGATCCTAAAACACATCCAAACCCTTGAGAGCAGAATGTGTTGGTAGAACCTGTAATGGACGGCTGGTGAGCAATTCCCTCTCTTCACCAAATTTTTCCTTCTGCACATATACCACCCAGTATTTCCTGGCTTGCTGAATCTCCTTACTGTTCAGAATTCCTTCCCTTCTTGTTTCTCCTTTAATATTGTTGGTAAATCTATATACCCATGCTGTCACTCTTAACAACCTTTTCAGACTGCTAATGTCCTCAAGCCTCAATATGGGGTCCTGCTGCATAACTTGACAACTGTTCACAGTGCATTTTCTCACTTCACTCACCCATGCTTCTTTAGCCTGGCATTCTCCTACAATAGGCTGATTAGAAGGCCAGTTTTCACTTCCAAGTTTTAGCCACTCTGGCCCATTCCACCACAAACTTGACTGTGCAAGATCTTTCACTGAAATTCCTCGTGTTGGTAAATCAGCGGGGTTTTGGGTGCCTGGACAATGCTTCCATTGCTTGGGATCTGTGTGCGCTTGAATTTCCTCCACCCTATTGGCAACAAATGGTTTCCATTTCCTTGCCTGGCTTCTTAACTGGTGCCAAACTATAGTGGAGTCTGTCCAATAATAGCTTGGAATTTCATAGAGGGCCAAAGACTTTTGCACTGTAACTGCAAGCCGACTAGTAATAACTGCACCCATCAATTCCAACCTTGGAACAGAAAGCCTTTTCAAAGGTGCTACTCTGCTCTTTGCAGCAACCAACCTGCAACTTACTTCCTCTTGCAATGCGCCTCTTATATAAATACAAGTTGCATAGGCTTCCTCACTTGCATCACAAAAGATGTGCAGCTCCAAATTGTCTGGACTATTGTTCAACTCTCCAAAGTACCATCTTGGGATTTCAATGTCTCCAAGATGTGCCAATTCTTTGAACCAATATTTCCACCTTACCACCATATGATCAGGTAACTCTTGGTCCCAACCAAGTCCAATTTCCCAGAGGCTCTGAAACCAAATTTTTGACTTTATCACAAATGGAGCCAGGAATCCAAGAGGATCAAAGACCTTTGAAGCCAAACTAAGAGCTGTACGTTTTGTCCACCTTGTCTCATTCTCAGCCAGCTCTACTAAAGATTTCCCATTGAAGGTAAACAAATCATCTCCTTGCTGCCAAACAATGCCTAGCACCTTTGCGTCTATTGCCCACAACTCCTTAATACCAGAATCCTCAATACTTTCTGCTGCATCAGGTACTACACAGGACTGACTCATAAACTCTTGTAATTGAGAATGATTGGTCTGCCATTTTCTAAGCTCCATGCCAGCCTCCCTCATTATAGCTCTAGCCTCCATGAATATCTGTTTAGCCATTTCTGTATTATCCACGGAACACAGCAAATCATCAACATAAAAATTTTTCCTTATGTGTTCAATAGTGTTAGGATAGACTTCAGAATATTTCTTAAAATGGTACTGCATAGTAGCTGCCAACAGGAATGGACTAGAGCTGAGGCCAAACAACACTGACTTCATTCTATATGCTTGAACCTTAGGTTCATTTTCCAACAAGTCTTTCGTATCCACCCACAGATACCTTACTGCATCTCTGTCCTCTGGTTTTAACTTTATCCGCAAAAAGGCTTGCTTCACATCTGCAGTCAATGCTACTCTACCAAACCTGAATCTCAGTAACAAGGAAAATAAATCTGCATTTAAATTTGGCCCAGCATCCAAACAGTCATTCAAGGACACATAGGCTGACCATATTTCCTTGAGACAAAAACGGGACATTGGGATGGCAAAAAAGGGACGGGGGTTATGTAATATTCTGTATTCATGAAAAAGTAAGTACATAAACCGGGACAAAATTGACATTTTTATTAAAACGACGGGACGGCCAGGAAATATAAAAAAACGGTACTGTCCCGTTCAAAACGGTACGTATGGTCAGCCTAAGGACACACCACCTTTGTCCTTGGCTGAGCCATCAAAAACTACCCTCAGTTTGGTGGTAGTTTTGTCTCGCCGTACCACTGCATGGTGTAGCAGATAATGTGCCTCCTGGCTCACCAGCTCACCTTGCACCCTTTCAGCATAGCCCTCTCTTACATAGCTTAGGATGGCCTCATTGTATTCAATTAACAACTCATTTTTTCTTAGCCTGTACAATGAAGTCTCCAACCTCTTAGCTAGCTGAAGGTTTGAACCGGGTTTGCAAGAATCCTTCCAAGGGAGGCCAACTTCATAGCAACCATCTCTAAACCCAATCCCTTTTTCAAATTGCTCTAAAACATCATTGTTCACTGTACTTGCCTGTTTGTCCTTTATGCCAATGGATTCAAGTTCCCAAAATGCTTTCAAATGCCTTTCCAAACCATGGCTGTTCTCCTCAATCTTAACAAAAAGAGCCTTAACTTCCATTTCATTGCAATAGCTACCATGTAGCATCCAGCCTAGCTTACTTTCAATAGCTACCGGGCCTCGAGATGTGCGGACAATATTACCAGTGATGAAGTCCCAATAATAGTCAGCTCCAATCAAAAGACTAATATCTTCTGTTCCTTCAAACTTATTATTGCCCAAATTAATTCCTTTAACTTGCAATTCTTGGACACATGCCATATCTAAACAAGTAGTGACTGGAGCACAAAGTTCCTCAATCTCTACAGCTTGGACCTTGATAGTGGGACTTTGCGGTAACAACCCCTTAACCAGAACTTCTACCTTCTTAAATTTGGTTCGGTTTTGAACGGAATCCCCAAACCCAGAAATTCTTAAATTTTCCCTCTTAAGTTCTTTAAACTTCAATTTTCTGGAAATTCTGGTCTTAATAAACCTACACTGGCTACCACTATCAAACAACACTCTTTCAGTAGCTTCTCCATCATTCCCAATTAATAAGGCTGCAGTTGTTTGCAATAATCCCCCTTTACTTTTACTCCCTTTCATGGCAGTGGCATGTGCCACTGATGTCTCTACTTCTGGGGTAGGCCTACTAGGAGTGTTTTCACACAATAATGGCTGATGCCTGCCATGACATTTTTTGCACAAAATTTTAAACTTACAAAACCTTGCTCTGTGACCTTTCAAAAAACATTTAAAACATGCTGTGGACTTAGTTACCCTGTCATTTCTCTCCTCAAAAGGTAAAGCCTCAGCCACCTCACATTTATATGACTTGTGGTTGCCTTCGCAAAATATGCATTCCTTGATTCCCTTTAATTTATTCTCAGAGGATGCATGTAGAGCTGATACTGTACCTGGGCTATTCCTTTTTGTAGAAACCTTGGTGCTGTGCCTGCCTTTGTCCCCTTGTTTAACATCCCATTGTGCAAACTCATTTCCCTCTCGTCTTGCTAATTCTGTGCCTAAAAGACTTAATATCTGCTGAAGGGGGATGTACACATGTTCTGTAGAGTGTCCCCTACTTAATTCAAGCAAAATTGAGCTAGGCAATTTAGACTCTAGTATAGTAACCAACATTATACCATACCTTTCCATTCCTACACCCAAGTTGTCCAGGGACCTAGTTCTAACTTCAAATTCATCATATAACTGCAGTAACTCCTTGACACTATTGGGATTATTAACAGGAGGTATAGCTAAAAGTTCACGGAGGTGGCTTTTAATTAAGATCTCTGGCTTACCAAACCGTTTCTTTAATATATCCCAAGCCACAGTATAATTAGCCTCTGTTAATGCTAATCCTGCTATTGTCTTTGCTGCCTCCCCTTCCAAGAGGGACTGCAAACAATTAAACTTTTCCACCGCACTTAACACTTGACTAGAATGAACTGCTGATTGAAAACTGTCTGCCCATCCTTGCCATTCCTGAATACTCCCACAAAATGTTTTGAGTACAAGCCTCGGTAATTGAACTGCAGATCTGTTAACCTTAACTTCACAAACACCATTTGTTGAGTGTTGTGTTTCATTATTAGACCTGGTCTCTAACTGTACTGAGCTGCTAAACTCCTTTCCTCGGTGGCCTACTTTAATTATATCATCAATAATCTCTTCAAAGTAAATTAATTATGTTATTTTCTATTTCATCCTCTTCTATAAGAGCCTCAATTTTAACATTTACTTCACTGAGAGCAACCTTTTTAGTTTCTAATATGGAAAGCTGCGCAGTCACTAAGCTTAAATCCTCTTGCTCTATGGCAGAATCTATAGTGGCAATGACCTTCGTAATTAGACCTTTGTAGGCGCTTCTCCTTTTTTTAAGTTCAATTCAGATGCACTCATCTTCAATGCAAACAACAATTGGGCTCAATGCCAAATGAGCTGAATTGGCAAAAATACTTAACCAAACTGATCAAACGCAAATTTTGCTTTTTTCAAATAAACTGAATTGCTGGGTGAGGTACTAACCAACCACCAGTATGGAATACCAAATTTTCCACCCAAGTAACTGGCGCACCGAAGTCTGCAACCTTCGCCTACGAATAATAAACCAAAATTAACCAAACCGGTAAAAATGTAGGCCAAAAACAACGACAGACGAGTGGCCAAGTTTCGCAATTGGGCGACCAAACTTTCTACCCTGGGACCTTAACTCAATAATGCTCAACCCGTCTAGGCCTAACTTGGGCTACAATTTGCACAATCAGAACTTTGCCGAAAAATAGTCACTGACTCAGTCTTGGGCTAGAATCCGGTTCTGAAGGACCATGTTATTTATTTAGTATTGGGTTCAAAATCCCAGCTGAGCCGTGAACGGCCAAGTTCTAAAGGGCCAGTTCAACCTACAGCCCAAGTTAAGATAAAATTAAAAACTTACGGACTTGGAGGTCCAATTAGGTCCTACCTCAGGGTTGCTGACTCGATGTGGGCCTACCTTAGGCCTCAGTTGCATGAATTTAAGATAAAAACAAAAAGGGGCACTATTGGTGGTCTTCTTTCTAAACCTTGCAACAACAACAACACAACCTGCACTGTTGCACGATGCAACAATCTTGTATCTAAACAACCAAACTGAATTGCAAGAGAGCTCTCTATAAGACCACACCCTGTAAGTACGGCATTCCACAAACGAGTAGAAAAGACGCGCAGCCCCCCAAAATGATGCCACAAGAGTGCCCAAACAATGATGCCACAAGAGCCCAAAAATGCTAGTTCTAAATTAAGTGAATTTTTCACTAACCTTACAATTATGAGATGGATATATATACACCTTAACTTAATATATACAAGCAATGCTGCATCAATCAGCTTAGTCATCATATCGCCTTGGGACAACAATGGTTCTTCCTCTTCTAGATTTTCTAACAGTATAATACCAAGAAAGAACTGAGCAAGTTTATAACTTTGTTAGCATTTATAGCTTTGTTTGCGGTCGGTAGGTTATCTCCTAGATTACCAACCTCTTTCTAACCAACGAACCTTTCTCTTTTTAACATTTTGCTTCCCAGTGTTAATCACTTTAACATATTGCTTCCCAGGAGGGATCACTTTAACATATTGCTTCCCAGGAGGGATCACTTTAACATATTGCTTCCCAGGAGGGATCACTTTAACATATTGCTTCCCAGGAGGGATCACTTTAACATATTGCTTCCTGAATGCTTTGGGAAGCAATATGTTAAAGTGATCCGAAAAAGTTTACCGCCCTGGTCATTAAATCCGAAATGTTCAACAACTTAGAGCTACAATCGTGGACAAATGGCGTAGCATATGGCAACGATTTCTGAACAGTGATATCGACGAGTGGCGAATGCGGCTTGAGCTCTATAGGGATAATGACGGAGGGTATTTTGAACATCTCTTGTCATGATGTGTAAGATAAATGATCCTATACTGAAAAAAAGCTGGGATCACCTGAAGATCAGGGCCCCCAGCCTTCTCTAGTTAGCCTTATAAGGCTAACTAACGAAAATATCACGACCTAACCTAACCAATCGTTAGGTCAACTGTACGCCCTTGACGATTGATTAGGCTAGGTCGTGATGTTTTCGTTAGCCTTATAAAGCTAACTAAAGAAGGCTGGGGGCTCTGATCTTCAGGTGATCTAAAGGCTGTTTTAAAGTTTGGTTACATTATTTGGATCAATGAAAGAAAGCCACCCCTAGCCTTCTTTAGTTAGCTTTATAAGGCTAACTAACGAAAATATCACGACCTAACCTAACCAATCGTTAGGTCAACTGTACGCCCTTGACGACTGGTTAGGATAGGTCGTTATATTTTCGTTAGTTAGCCTTATAAAGCTAACTAAAGAAGGCTGGGGTGGCTTTCTTTCATTGATCCCATTATTTGTTTAAAGTAAACATTTAAAATAGTGATCTTGTTTTTTTATCATATCCGGTATATATATATATATATATATATATATATATACAGGGTCTGTCAAAAAAAACTAAGCCAATTTGAAATCTCTATAAAATGCACAATTTGATAGAGATTTCAAATATTTTTTAAACTAAATAAATAAAAGGCTCATAAATAATCTGTGATAATTTTTTAAACTTTATTTTAAATATTTTAGGAGTTATGCGGTTATTTCTACAGATTGCGAAAATTTCAGTTTTTCTCATTATGTAATATCTTCTTTTTTCTCTTTTTCAGAATTTGTTTAGATTTAAAAATTTTCGTGAATACCTCTAAATATGTGATTCTCACATGAAGATAAAATAATTATAAAGCATTATAGAGTTGAAAAAGGTTATAGTGCAAGGAAATTACTTTCTGAATTCGATTATAAAGGATGGACTAGATCGGGTTTAGATTACTTATTGAGAACTATCGATGAAACAGGAAGCATTGAAAGGAAGGTTGGTAGTGGGCGACCAAAATCAGTTAGAGTAGATGAAAATATTCAGAAAGTGGAGGAACGTATCCTTAGTCAAGAGGATCGACCTGGTAGCCACATGACACCTGCTCAAATATCAAAAGAACTAGAAATATCAGAATCAAGCGTAAGAAGGATTATTAAATCTGATCTGCAATTTAAACCATTTAAAAGAGTGCATGGACAAAGATTGTCAGAAGTAAACTGTCAGAAAAGAGTTGAGAAATCCAAACGTATTTTACGTATAATAACTGAAGATAAACTTTCCAAGACATTTTTTACGGATGAAAAACGTTTTACGGTAGAGCCACCAAGAAACTCACAAAATGACTGGGTTTATTCTGATGTTGCGAAGAAAAATGAAATCCAAGATGAAAGACTGTACGCAACAAGGAGTCACTTTTCTTCTAGCGTCAAGGTTTCTGTTGGAGTGTCCAAGTTGGGAAAACTTCAATATTTTTTATTAAGCCAGGAGTGAAAATTAATGCTCAATATTATTCAAATACCCTGCTTGAGAAAATGCTTCCAGAAATGAGAAACTTGGCTAGTCAAGGTTACTTTATTTTTCAACAAGATGGTGCAACATCACATACTGCCAAAACAACCATCGAATATTTGAAAAAGAATGTGCCTGAATTTCTGGAACCGAATAATTGGCCACCTAACAGCCCTGACCTAAACCCTGTAGACTACGGAATATGGGAAAACTTGGCAGAGAGAGTGTATGGGAACAGAACAATGGATGTCAATCATTTGCGTGAGTTGATTATCGCAAAATGGGCAGAGCTCCCCCAAGAGCAAATAAATCGAGCAATAGACAAATTCAGACCAATATTAAAAAAAGTGATAGAAATGCAAGGGAATCATATTGAACAGTTCTTTTAATTTTATTAAACTAAAAATTATCTACAGTATATTGTAAAAAAAATTTTCATTTTAAGTAGGAGAATCTCACTTTTTAGTTAATTATTAATAAAATTAACAATTCTGAAGATATCGTCATAAAAATTTAAAAGATAATAGGTGATTACCTATACATTATTGTGTAAAAAATTCAACTTAATTAGATAAATGGTTTTGTTTTAATAAAGGTTTGAATTTGGCTTAGTTTTTTTTGACAGACCTTGTATATATATTATATATATATGGATCTTTTCCGTTTGACTGCCGCCATTGAAACATAATTAAACTTTTTATATTCTTTATAAGGCTAACTAACAAAAATATCACGACCTAACCTAACCAATCGTCAAGGTCGTACAGTTGACCTAACGATTGGTTAGGTTAGGTGGTGATATTTTCGTTAGTTAGCCTTATAAGGCTAAGTAAAGAAGGCTGGGGGCACTCACCTCTTATGTTTCAATGGCGGCAGTCAAACGGAAAAGATCCATATATATATACTGTATATCAGGGATGGGGAATGAATATGAATTGGAATCAATAAACTGATAAAACTGAATTTTTTTAAAGCTGAAATCGAAAAAAACTGAAATCGAAGCTGAAACTGAAATAAAATAAACTGAAAAACTGAAAACTGAAATAGAAATCGATATTTTTGGTTAAGTTTCATAAATTAAAGAGATTTTAAAGAAGTTAAGATATTTTTTATTCAAATTTACTAACACGAGACACAAGACACAACTTGTCAAACAAAAAAAAACATTCGGTTATTGAGACGTGATAGAAAAGTTTTTGATTCATATATACGGAGCAAGTGTAGTTTACGTTCCCCTACATTATCCTGATATAGTTTGCTTTCCCCCAACTTTGTCCGCGTGTACCTAATCAAATAAAATGTTAAAACTAACGAAAATATTACGACCTAACCTAACCAATCGTCAATTTATATATATATATATATATATATATATATATATATATATATATATATATATATATATATATATATATATATATATATATATATAAGACGATTGGTTAGGTTAAGTCGTAATATTTTTGTTAGTTTTAACGTTTAATTTGATGGACTCATTTAAAAAATGTCTCCTAAAGATCCTAGTGTAGTTTACGTTCCCCAACTTTGAGCTAGTGTAGTTTGTGTCCCCTTCTGCGTCAGGGGGATGTAAACTACACTTGCTCCATTTATACACTTCGTCTCATCCCTTAAGACTAGCTCTGAAGATATATAGATATAGAAAAATTAATCTTACTTACGAAGAATAACAACTGCGCCTTACAGTATGATATGAAATCAACTCAATAGAAAAAAGCTTCAAAAGGAATATATAACTCAAAAATATGAATATTAAATATTGGATCAAGTAAAGATAAGCACCCCAGTCTTCTTTAATTAGCCTTATAAGGCTAACTAACGAAAATATCACGACCTAACCTAACCAATCGTTAATTCAACTGTACGCCCTTGACGATTGGTTAGGTTAGGTCGTGATATTTTCGTTAGTTAGCCTTATAAGGCTAATTAAAGAAGGCTGGGGGTGCTTATCTTTACTTGATCCTAAATATTTGAGTTTACTGCATTTAAGAAAATGTCGAAATAATTCATGAACTGAAAGTAAAAAAACTGAAATCGAAATCGAAAATCGAACTTATATATATATATATATATATATATATATATATATGTGTGTGTGTGTGTGTGTGTGTGTGTGTAAAAATGAACAATGAATAACTCCTACATCCATATAATTCTTATATTCATTCATATAATTCTTTTGTTCATTCGTATATTTATATAATCCTTATATTTTTATTCATATATTCATTTTTACATATTAAGCCCAAAATCGTATCACGCTGACACGAGTTTGGATAAAACTTTGATTTGCTTTCTATTTTATAATTGGTGAATTATTTCTTTGTAAGCTACGTACTCATTTTGTATGTAGACCAAAACCGTATAACGCTGACACAACTTTGGATACATTTTTTATTTGTTTTCAATTTTATAATTGGTGAATTATTTCTCTTTAAACAACTTGATCATTTTCGTAGACTTAGCTTAATAATGTAATCTTGTTCATTTCCTGTATACCTTCTCTCTTCGTTGTAAAAGATGAAGTCATGTCCTGCTTAACGTTTAATTCTTAATCTTAAGCCTTTCATTTTTGCCCATGTGCATGTTTGTTTGTAATTCGTGATGGGAAGGCATATTTCAATTTCCATTTTTAGTTAACTCGGCAGATCATGATAACATCAGATCTGTCAATATGCAGTTTAAAATAAAAATACCGCTTCCTCTTGCTTACCAGTTTAGAGATTGCTTCAGCAAAAATATTTGTTTTGTCTTTAAATGTTTTGTAAAGTAAATCAGTCTATTGGAAAAAAAAAAAAATCAATTCAGCATTAAATAATAATGACGTCAGTAGGAAGGTCAGTATAAAAGCCCATAAAATTTCTCCAATGTTCATTCTGACTAGACTGATCTAACTTAGAGGCTGAGCATTACCAGTAACATTTTAGCAATAAATTACCGTAAGAAAAAGTCTTTCTCTTCTCTTTCGAGCCTTGCTCTCTTCAGAGAACTTAGTCTTAAATAGAGAAAAATAATTTCCCAATACGTTATAAGAATCGGGGAACCTTCAGAGAATTTAGTCTTAAATAGAGAAAAATAATTTCCCGATACGTTATAAGAAGAATCGGGGAACCTTTAGAGAAATTAGTTAAGCCTCACAGAATCCTCCGATCCATTACAAGAAGAAATCGGAGAGTAGTATAGAAGAAACTACTGCGAGTAACATAATTTCCCGATATGTTATAAGAAGAATCGGGAAACCTTCAGATAATTTAGTTAGGCCTCACAGAATCCTCCGATCCATTACAAAAAGAAATCGGAGAGTAGTATAAGAGAAACTTCTGCGATTTTCTATACGGTATCAGCTACTCCAAAGTAACAAATCCGTTGCTGCCACCTAACCAGAACCCCTGTCAACTTCGAACCGACCAAGGCCATAGACGGAGGGGTTAACAACTGGCGACCCTGCATCAGGATTCTTCCAGTCTTCCAGACCCTGGAAATAGAATAACTGGTGACCTCTGCATCAGGATTCTTCCACTCTTCCAGACCCTGGAAATAGAAGAACTGGCGATCCCCATTCTTCATCCAGGAACAAGTAGCCAGCAAGACACGTCTTCAGGATACGTCTTCAAGAATTTCGCCGTAGGAATCTTGTTAAGTACAGACCTTTTTTTTTTTTTTAAGTAATCTCTAAACATTTGAGAAGTCAGTATTATTAACAGTTAATAATGAGTATCAAGCCAGACTTAATAAGAAACACAATGAACATTCACTACACCAGTGATACATTTCTTTTTATTGAAAGTTATTTTCACTATTATAGTTCGTATAGAATAATTTTATTTTATGTACCAAACATAATATTACTGTATCTTCGCGTACATTCGAGTGAAATGTTTTTCACATTTTTTATTTTTGTTTACAATTTTTTTCAAATTATTGAATTGAATTGACTTGCAATTATTGTGCAATTATTGTGCATTATTTGTGTATTTCTTGGAGAGAGAAAGAGGTAGTTTATAGAGATAGTTTATAGAGATACTTGATAACAGTTCAAGTCAGTCGGTTGCATCCAGAGGGACAACCGCCCCAGAGAATTATAGAGATACTTGATAGCAGTTCAAGTTAATTAGTTTCAAGTTAGTCATTTTCAAGTTAGTCAGTTTCAAGTCAGTCAGTTTCAAGTGCAGTCAATTTCAAGTGCAGTCAGTTTCAAGGCAGTCAATTTAATTCAACCTTCTTTTTTTGTTGTAAGAAGGAAATTGACAGATTTGTCTCTTTTTGCATGCAGTATATGCGTATATAAATATATAGGTGAAATATATATTTTATTGTTGTAACAAAAAAAACGGTTTCTGCAAAGTATCTGGTCAATTTTTTTTTTTTTAAATGGGTATGAAATTTTTTTTATTATTTGAATTGTCTCGCATTGTTATAACAGAAAACGGAATTTTGGATTGATTTTCATTTTTATAATGGACTTCTAAATTAATTGTACCTAACTTGTATATATATATAATATATATATATATATATAGTTCGTGCGTGCGATTGTTTGTTGACTCGTGAAAAGGATTTTTTTTTCCTTTTTTCTCTCGCTCTTTCGCGTCAGTAAGCAAATTTTTTTTCTTTTCATTCTTGGTACACAAATAGTTTTTTTTTTTTGTGCTTTTTCGATTTAAATTAAAATGAGTCCGTACAATTCGAGTAATATGTCGAAATCGACAGGCAAGTTTTGCATCTTCATTTGCTATGACTTTATTAAGTGTTTATTTAAACCGAAATAGGTAATATCATCCTTAAGTTTTTTTCGTTTCAATTCTGTTGTATTTACGGTATTAGGGATAAGTTTTCTTTCTTGTTTTTCTTTGTTTCGCTTCGCCTTCCTCATTTGTAAGTCCATTTTTCTGTCCTTTGTCGTTTTTTCGAAGAAAATGGATAGATATAATTATTTGACGAGTAATATCCCTAAGGTTCCAATTTTTAAGGAGAGAGAATACGGTGAATTAGTAACCCCGTACGTGGACGAATAGTTTGACGCATTAGAAGGATATTATGTTCATTATAACGTTCGCGATGATATCGCGAAGATTCGGATGGTTATGCACTTCTTAGACGATACAGAGGGTTGCGCAAGGAACGTCTTGCACCCATTCTTGTTGGAAAGTTTTACTACCTGGAACGCTTTTCGAAATTATACTACTAAAGTGTTCCAACCGGTTTGCTACAGCAATGAAATAAATGCGACTACATTAAGGAAGACGGGATTGTCGGAAGCTTTCTGGATCTCGCGCAAAACCACCGATGACGCAGACGATGAAGTATGTTCGTATATTTCGGAAGCGCCTTCTTGGGCTCACAACATAGTGCTTTTTGACGAGAGCTCACAAATTTTCCTGAAAACTTCTGTCAACAACCAAGCGGTTGTGGCTCTTGTTGACGACTGCTGTCAGGCGAATTACATTAAATAAGACGTATACAAGAAACTACTGATGACGCCTACGAGAAATTTCGATTTGCGTTCTCGCTTGACCTGCATTGATGATGGTTGGGAAGAATACAGTACCGGAGAAATTATTCTTCCTATTGAGTTTCATTCAGTTCCTTATCTGACCCCATTTGTGGTCATATCTGAAGGAGACGGATGGAGATTTAATCCTGGGATGAATTTCTTTATTACGCACGATTTCTAGGTGGCCAATAGAGAAGCAGGCCTAATTCGAGGAGAGAACCCACCTTTCGAGTATGTGTGTCACCCCTACTTTTCGCTCTTTTCGACTGAGGGTGAAAGAATTGTTTCGGAGAACCCGAATGACTCCCTATAACCAGTTCAAAATAAAGAGGAACTGCTATTAGATGGGGAAGATTCTTCATCAATCGTCAATTGTTCCGTTCCAGTTCCGGCGAACGAGGAACTAGAAAGCCAACATACCTTTGGTAATTTTGAGCACGAAGGCTCGAATGTCTTCACAGTAGACCCCTGTGACTCCATCGAGAGCGAGTCACCCTCTTCGGTTACAGTTAGGCAGGAACTTGAAGTTCCCAGAGTTTCGGTTATTCCAAATAAATCTGAAGACTCATCTCCTTTGAGTTCTGGGTTGGTCATTTCGCTTGAATCCCTATTTAAGGAAGATGACTTGATTCTGTTTTCAAAGGTAGAGGATTTTCCACCCAATTCCGAGACTAAGCCTACAGGTGCTGGGAGCGAACCCGAACCTACTCCGCCGTCGGAAGTTGTTCGTACGGAAAGGCAAGCGCGGAATACACTTGTCCATCCAGTTAGTTTGTGTAGCATGCACAATACGCTCGGTGTCCTCAGTACGACGAGAGAAGTGCCCTATGAAAAGGTTGTATCAAACCCCACGACGGAAGCGCTCTATGAAGAAACTGTCCCAGACATCACGAGGGAAGTTCTCGATGAGGGGAATTTTCCGAGGGATCCCCCTTCTTCCGCTAATTTACGCGAGGGCACGGAGAACTCGCCTATGTCCCTCGGACATGATGCAAGCTCGGCTTATGACCTCGAGTCTCATTGTCTTAATGAGGTTCAAATCTTGCCACGCGCCAACAACGCGTCTTTGACGAATTCGGAAGAGAATTGCCACTCTTCTCTTCCCACCAAAGGGAGTGACGCATCTTTGCATTGCTCTACAGGACAACGTTCATTCGATTCTGTACTTTTTAATCAGAAGGTTTGGAAAATGAAATTTTGCAGTACCATTTCAGACACCTGCAGAAAATCTTCTTTCTCCTACTAAACAGAAGACTTATCTTCCTTCTGTTTCCTGTCCGATGGAACAGAATACTAATTTTTCTCCTGTCTCCTTGTTGGCCCTTCCTCAGGTCAAACCACGGATCAAGAACCTCGGCATTGACCATAACCTTCCTTCTCGTCCTCTAAATGTTCCTTTCTACCACCATATAACAGCTTCTGGGAATACTTATGTTCAGAATTCATCGGCTTTCTTCGTTCTTGTCATCTTAATCTGTGTTTCAAGTCCTTTCTTACCCTTCTCTATCCCTATTATCTCGCAGCCCGATAGGCCACCGCCCTTCAAAGCTATCTCCAAGATTGGCCCCACTCGTTCAGACTCCTGCCTGTTCCTGAATATTCCATTGGTCAGAATTTTCTGGAGCCATCTGCCACTTTGATTTCAGAAATGGAACTTCCATCACTAAGGTCACTCGCGTAGCTCCAAAAGGACCGAATACATGAAACGAAGAACAGTAATCATAACGTCGGCTTACAACAATTACAAATTGTTTCTTTAACCGTACTTCCAGTTCCAGAGCAATGTCCACACGTAAACCTTTCACTGCACAATACCTTGAAATTTTATACCTTCCACGCTATAGAGTTTAGTCAATTCCAAAGTTCTAAAAAAGTTCTCAAACTACCCGTATCCGTTCAAAACCTTGCAGAAATCGTATCAATTTCACTTAAGTACTTTTCCAATAGTTCAATGAAATTCATTTCTCTCAAATTTTGTTCTCATATGTAAAGTTGATAAAAATCGCGTTTGATTTAAAAGTGTATGCACATGGTGAACTTAGACCAGTGTAAAAAGTGGCCCTTGACAAATCAGACTCCAAGCTCAAGGACACACAAGTGACCGTTAACTATAAGTGTTCAGTAGTGCATAAGTATCTATTTTAGTGTAAAATTTAACTGATAAATATAGTGGATTAAGTACGAAGTAGATGTATTTTATTTAACTATTTCTTTTTTCCTTATGGACCATTACAGCCAACTACTTCTTTAACTATTCTTTGTCTCCGTATAACACTACATCCAACTGCTGTTGTTTGAGAGGATATTCAAACTCACCCCGTAGTTCCAACTCAAATTTAACAATATCATTGTCTAAATTAATGTAGGAATCCCTTTTTTCTGTATGCATAAATGAAAGTATTAATCTTTGAATTCTTAATATTTTATAACTCGCCTCGATGCCCCAATGGATCACTTGGCCTCTTTCTTAACCCTAACGACACCAGTGTGCCAAATCTATAATCTTAAACAGAGATTCCTAAATTCTAAATGTTCTTTACGGCTAATATAAATCACATAAAGGAGTTAAAGTGTAGAACCAAAATTATATGAATTCCTCTGCTAATATCATTGTTAGACAACCTTTGCAACCTTAAGAATCTTTTGTAAACGTGGCACCATGGGAATTTCTCCAGGGCAAAGTGCAAACACTTTGAGAGGGCAGTCGAAACCTCACCCCTTTTGCGAGTGCGTGCCTCGCCCTTTGGGCAGCCGGTTCGGCTCAGGTCCTTGGTTCGTTAATAACTCTCTAAGCAAGTGTCGTGTTAAGGATTTGATTTTCTAATTACTGTGCATTCTAACCTAACCACCCCGATTTATGTTGTGTATATAAATCTGTATTATAAAAAACCATTTGTTATCATCTAGTTGGAATCAGTAAGGGTGTTATATTATTGTATTAATATCATTCTAGAGTGGAGAGCCCTGTAAAAATGAACAATGAATAACTCCTACATCCATATAATTCTTATATTCATTCCTATAATTCCTATGTTCATTCGTATACTTCGTATACTTATATAATCCTTATATTCTTATTCATATATTCATTTTTGCATATTAAACCCAAAATCGTATCACGCTGACACGAGTTTGGATAAAACTTTGATTTGCTTTCTATTTTATAATTGGTGAATTATTTCTTTGTAAACTACGTACTCATTTTATATATAGACCAAAATCGTATAACACTGACAACTTTGGATACATTTTTTATTTGCTTTCTATTTTGTAATTGGTGAATTATTCCTCTGTAAACAACTTGATCATTTTCGTAGACTTAGCTTAATAATGTAATCTTGTTCATTTCCTGTATACCTTCTCTCTTCGTTGTAAAAGATGAAGTCATGTCCTGCTTAACGTTTAATTCTTAATCTTAAGCCTTTCATTTTTGCCCATGTGCATGTTTGTTTGTAATTCGTGATGGGAAGGCATATTTCAATCTCCATTTTTAGTTAACTCGGCAGATCATGATAACATCAGATCTGTCAATATGCAGTTTAAAATAAAAATACTGCTTCCTCTTGCTTACCAGTTTAGAGATTGCTTCAGCAAAAATATTTGTTTTGTCTTTAAATGTTTTGTAAAGTAAATCAGCCTATTGGAAAAAAAAAAAATCAATTCAGCATTAAATAATAATGACGTCAGTAGGAAGGTCAGTATAAAAGCCCATAAAGTTTCTCCAATGCTCATTCTGACTAGACTGATCTATCTTAGAGGCTGAGCATTACCAGTAACATTTTAGCAGTAAATTACCGTAAGAAAAAGTCTTTATCTTCTCCTTCGAGCCTTGCTCTCTTCAGAGAACTTAGTCTTAAATAGAGAAAAATAATTTCCCAATACGTTATAAGAAGAATCGGGGAACCTTCAGAGAATTTAGTCTTAAATAGAGAAAAATAATTTCCCGATCCGTTATAAGAAGAATCGGGGAACCTTTAGAGAATTTAGTTAAGCCTCACAGAATCCTCCGATCCATTACAAGAAGAAATCGGAGAGTAGTATAGAAGAAACTACTGCGAGTAACATAATTTCCCGATGCGTTATAAGAAGAATCGGGGAACCTTCAGATAATTTAGTTAGGCCTCACAGAATCCTCCGATCTATTACAAGAAGAAATCGGAGAGTAGTATAAGAGAAACTTCTGCGATTTCCTAACGGCATCAGCTACTCCAGAGTAACAAATCCGTTGCTGCCACCTAACCAGAACCCCTGTGAACTTCGAACCGACCAAGGCCATAGACGGAGGGGTTAACATATTTTTATTGTATATATATATATATATATATATATATACATATATACACACCCTGATATAGAGGGTGCTTCAAAAAAATTTACCGTTTATATGGCCCTAATATGTCATTGCTTGCACTTATAGCTTTTTTTATGTAAGTATTTGTGTGTGCTTATTTACTTGTTTTGTCTTCCAAGGAAAAGGGGAATGCCAGATGAATATAGAGTATAGTTACCTAACCTAGCCAAACCTAACCTAAAAAAAAAAAATATATATATATATACCTGATAACCTCATAGCAGTTCCGTGCGTTGGTCTGTTCACACGAAGATCAAGCTGGTGGCCCCCACCTCTAGGCCTGGCCGGGTGGAAGGGCGAGTTGCTCTTTTGCGATATCCATCCCACATAGCCATGCACACCCGACTCAATTGGGACCCTCCTGAGCCAGGCGTATAGTCTTTATTTGAAGAATGTTACACTAAGATCAGTAATGTTCCTGATCTTCTTCGGAAGCTCGTTGAATAGTGTTGGCCCTATGACAACTAAGCTATTTTTATTTAGAGTTGAGGGTGTTCTTTGTCTGGCTTTTAGTTTGGAAACACTACACATTCCATCTTTCCTATTTTCCACTGTTCTTTGGGTGGTTACTGGGTTCAGCTTGAGATTAGGTGCCATTTTTTCCATTATTTTCCACGTGTAAATCATGGTGTGTCTCTTTCTTCTTCCTTCCAGTAAATATAGATTTAATTTACGAGTCTTTCCCAGTAGTTGAGTTCTTTGCAGCCGTCAATCTTGGCAGTGAAATTTCTTTGAATTTCCTCCAGTTTATTAAATGCTTCCTTTTAAATGCGAAGTCAAAACAGCAGTATTCAAGTTTTAGTATGATCAGCGTTTTCAGCAGGGGAATCATTACTTGCTTGTCCTTTCTTTTAAAGGTTCTCAGTACCTGCAGCGCGACTCATTCTGTTTTGTTTATCGCTATCTGATTTTGTGTCTCAAATTTCGCATCATCGGTAGTTATAACCCCTAGATCTATTGCTTTCTTGCTTCTCTGAATTTCCTGTCTATCTAGGAGAGTATATGCTGACTGTTTTAGCTCCTCGCTTCTCCCATATTTCAAGTTCTGAAATTTCTCGGTGTTAAATTTCATGGTGTTGTCCTCTGACCATTTGTATGATATATTCTGTTCGTGTCCCTCTATAGGGCCTCCACCTCTTCTGCATTACTGAGTTTTCTTCTGATTTTTGTATCGTCTGTAAAGGATGTTACTATACTGTTGTTGGTTACTTCATTGTCTATATCTGTTAGCATGATAATGAATACTGTTCCTTGTAGTACAGTACTGAGCTACGTACTTCCAATTCTGATGGTCATATACCTCGGATTTTTTATTCTTCTTCGGATACCTCGAATTTTTATTCTCACATGTTTCATTTTATGTACTATTACACCATGATCACATTTGTCAAACGCTTTAGCAGAATCCGCGTACATGATATCGTAGTTTTCATTGCTTTCAAGTGCGTCTATGATATTGTTATAATGTTCCCTTGGTTGTAATAGGCATGATCTTTCTGATCGGAATCCATACTGGTTCTCATTGAACCTTTCCAGTTTCTCCAAGAAGTCTTAGGTTTTCTCTCGAGCTATTCTTCCAAATATTTTGTTGAGATGGGACGTCAGTGATACTGGTCTGTAGTTTCTTTGCTTGAGATATATGCCCTCCTAATTTATATAGGGGCAATGTTTGCTCTTTTCAAGATGCTCGGTATTTCTCCCGTGTCCAAGAGTCTTCTCCATATCCAGTGTAGGGATATTTAGGGAATTCAGTATAAGGAATTCAGTTTTACAGTTTTTAATGAGTAAGGCATTCCATTTTTATGACCTGCAGCTGAAAGTGATTTCATTTGTTCTACAGCTTGCGCTATATCTTCTGGGGTAAAGTCAAAATCTGTTCTACAATCTCTGCAATTTCTCTTCAAAGAATGCATCTCTGTCAGGTCTACTTTTTCACTTTTCGGGGTACTGAAAATTGATTCGTACTGAGCTCGCAATGTTCCAGATATTCCTTTTAAATCGTCGGTGAGTTCATTATTTCCTTTCTTTAAGGGTCCGACAGTGGCGCGCGTTTTTGTTTTCCTTTTCGCATAGCGATAGAAGTATTTTGGGTTTTCCTTTATTACTTCCACTGCATTTTCCTCCTCTCTCTCTGTATGGCCCTTAATGAGGGACTGTATTTCCCTATGGATACTATCCAGTTTTTCTTGTATTCCTTCCCTGGTATTGTTGTCTATGCAATTATTTTACATTAATTGTCTTTCATTTGTGGAAAATTTGCTCGCTTTTGTCTCTCGAAACAATTCCTCTTTCCTTTTGGGCGTGCTTTTTTTGGCTGCGTCTTTTCTTCCAGGGTTAGCAATTTGTCAGTTCCATTATCCTGTAAAACTGTCTCCCACTCCACAGTATTTGTGTTATGTGCGATCTGATTTCTTCCCGATTTATGTTCTTGGAGTTTAGGTTAAAAATTTCACATTTCCTTCTCTCCTCAGTATGAGAATTTTCTTTTCAGGCCTTTTTTGATGTAGGAAGGAGGGCCAAAGAGAGAATGCCCACAAAAACTGCCCCCCCCCCCCCATAGAAGAGGAAGAGAGCCAAAATCAAGGTCCAAGGTTTTCGAGATACCTGAACACTCTACGTTTGAAAGAGTGAAGGTCACAGACAGGGGAAAAGATGAATTGAGGAAGACTGTTCCAGAGTTGACCACTTGACTAGACGAAAGATTGACAATACCTATTAACCGTTGCATTAGAGAGTTGGACAGAAAAGAAATGAGAATGTGTCGAAAGTTTAGCATTGCGTAGTCTCCTTGAAAGAGGAGGCATGCAGTTAGAGTTCAGAAAAGCAGTGTCCGTTATAATAGTGACAGTAAAGACAGAATGAAGCAACATTCTGGCAAAGAGAGAGGGGGATTGAAATAGTTAGTAAGAGGCGGGGAAGTGATGAAACGAAAAGCCTTTGATTCCACCCGGATTAAGCCACCTCACACATGAGAAACGTATTCCAGACAGGGGCGGACAAGACCCCGGTACAGAGAGAGCAACTGAGTAGTGGTGAAGAAACTGCGGAGCAAGAACAGCACACTTAACCTCTTAGAAACTGTTTTAGAAAGAGTGAAAATGTGATCTTTCCATAAAAGATCACGAGAAAAGGAAATACCAAAAATGTTAAGAGAAGAGGAGGGATTGTGTTGTGTATTGTTGAAGGTAAGGGGATAGTCGTGTGGAAGACTGTGAAGAGTAGACAGGTGGAGGAACTGAGTTTTTGAGGCATTGAAAGTCACAAGGTTTTCTCTGTCCCAATCAGATCAGAGTGAGGTGTCTGCCGTCCTACGCTAATCATGGAGTGACTGTTGAGAGGGACGCTTTGGGAAGCGAGTAGAGAAGTGAAGAGTTGAATCATCGGTATAGGAGTGGATACGACAGGAAGTGCGATTTAATAGATCATTAATAAATAAAAGGAAAAGAGTGGGTGACAGAACAGAACCATGACGAACACCACTGTTAATAGTTTTAGGGGAAGACTAGTGGCCATCTACAACCACAACTGTAAATTGGCCAGAAAGGAAATTAGAGATGAAGACACAGATAAAAGGCTAGAAACCTAAAGAGGGCAGTTTGGAGGTTAAAGATTTGTGCCAGACTCTGTCAAAAGCATTTGATATCACTAGCGCAATAACAAAGGTCTCACCGAAATCCCAAAAGGAGGATAGCGAAGAGTCAGAGAAATACTCATGGAGATCGCCCGTAGACCGTCCCTTACGTAACCCATACTGATGATCTGAAATAAGGTTATGAGAAGTGATGTGTTTGAGAATCTTCCTATTGAGAATAGATTCAAAAACTTTAGAAAAGCAAGGAAAAAGGCAATTGGACGATAGTTGGAAGGTTGAGAGCGGTCACCCTTTTCTGCGACAGGCTGAATGAAAGCGAACTTCTAGCAGTAAGGAAAAGTACCAGATGACAGATTTAGACAAAAGCGTTTGCCGAGGCAGGGTGTCAGCATAGAAGCACAGTTCTTGAGAACAACAGGAGGGACACCAACAAGACCGTAGGCCTTCCTAGAGTTGAGCCCAGAGAGGGCAGAATAAACATCTTTGGAAGAGATCCTAATTTCAGACATAATTAAGTCGGAGGGAGAAGAAGATGGTGGAACAGCACCGGAATCATCCACAGTTGAGTTGGAGGCAAAGGTTTGAGCGAAGAGTTCAGCTTTATCAGGAGAAGAGACGGCAACTTCTTTCGAAGGAGGAGATTGTAGACACCACTCGACCAGGCAAGTAGGCTACTCCGTGGGAGACGTTAGGCAGGAGATAGGGAGGCTGGAACTCCCGTTTCTCTTGTCACTGTCTTCCTTAGCTGATCTTTTTCCGTGTCTCATCTCCCCTGTGAGGAGTCGAGCGTGTTCTCAAGCACACCCTTCTTCCTCTATTCCTCACTACATTTACATGCATCTTACACACTACACATTCTTTTCAAAATTAAAAAAGAATGGTATAGTTTTTAACAGCCTTGGAGTACTTGAGTGCGACTATCTTCTTTCCCTTCTTTGGGAAGGAGATTTTTGCGAGCATTCGCCCTTGGCCCCTCCTTCCTGCATAAAAGAAAAACTGAGCCGTCGGAATGAAAAAGAGGAGAGAAAGAAAGTTTTTTGGAGAGTTTTCTGGCTATGTGCTAGAAACAGCGAGAAGAATTAGAATTAGATAGGTTTTCACATTTTTGTCTGATGAAGTTATTTTTGGCGAGTCGAAGCAAAGATTTTGCACGATTCCAGGAAGAAAATAAGCTGAATGAGTGTCAGGAGTTAAATGACTACGGCACCTTCTGAAAGCCGCCTCTTTGTTGCGGATAGCATGAGAGCAATCAAGTTTAAACCAAGGATTTTTTTTGGCGTTAGTAGTTGGAATAAAATATGGAGTGTACGCCTTCATGCTCGAGGTAATCACTTCCGTGATGGGCTCAGTCACTTGGATGGGCCCCTGCCACGGAACCAGTAATCATCCCATGGGAAATCAGAGAAGTACTGCCTAGGGGCCCCCCAATTAGCAGCGTCAAAGTGCCAAAGTGCATCCGCTTGGGAGGATCCAAAGGCCAAACTCGAGTGATAGGACAGGAAACGGATATAAGACTGTGGTCAGAGGAACTCAACGGGGAAAAAAGTTTGTCGGAGTGAGAGGAAGGATGTGTAGGGAAAAATAAATCCAAAATGTTGGGCTTACCCCAAAAAGGTGATCATGGGATACGAGTAGGGTTCTGTACAATCTGCTCTTGGTCATTCAGAATAGAAAATTTGTAAACTAGTTCACCAGGGATGTCAGCAAAATGGAAGGAAGGCCAAAGATGGTGGTGAACATCGAAATCTCCTAAAACAGAGATTTCACGAAATGAGAGTGAGACAGAATGTATTCTACTTTGGAAGTGAGGTAGTGAAAGAGTTTTGGATAGTCAACAGAATTAGAAGAAAGGTAGACAGCGCAGATATATTTAGTTTGAGATTGGCATGTAAGCTGTAGCCAGATTGTGTAGAATTCGGAGGATTCAAGTTCTGGAATTGGAGAGCAAGTTAGGTCGTTGCTTATGTATACGCAACATCCACCGTTGAATGTAGAGAAAGTAGGAGGGTACAGAAAAGGGGTTGCTCTCAGTCGTCCTAAACACCCGAGTTTCAGTGAGGAAGAGAAGGTGAGGTTTATAGGAGTAGAGTTTGCGTTCAACAGATTGAAAATTTGAGAAAAGTCCACGAATCTTGCAGAAGTTTATGAAAAGTGAATCAGGTAGAGGCCCATTACAGCTCGAATAGGCAGTAGCAGAACCAGCCCTGCTGCCCGGGCCTGTGTTTCAGGTATCGGCAGAAGTGAGGACATTTATGTGACATGCTCTCTGTGATGTCCTCTTAAACTCATTAACTCTTTACACATCAATAAAATTTTGCAGTACTCTGGACAGAATATTTCTTAAAATATGAGAAATTTCTCGTTCAAATGATGCCTTTATTTCTCCTATTGGTTGTGGATTCTGTTTACTTTAAACACTTTATCGTTTAAATAATTTGATAGATAAAAGTTACAGGGGTTTAAATTTTATGATGTTTGTCCCCATGATATTTTTTTATTATAAACCGCAGAAAATCGGTTGGACAGGACTGTTCCGTCGAAAGTATCATGTAAGTATCACGAGCTGAGAGAACTTCACACAGAGCATGTTTTGCACCAGGGAACTAATTCCCCTTGTGGTCCTCGTGGGAGAAGACGCAGTAAATATTCCATGTTTTTATTTCAGTTAATAAAAATAACACAAACATTTTGAAGTGTCAGATGTTTAAAAAATCATCCGATATATTCTACAGTTTATATACTGATTAATAAAAAAAGAAATGATCAACCATTTTTTGCCCCCTTTATTTTTCAGACACTAGAGTATATATAAATTTATTTAATATTAGATACAGTCACTAATAATTATATAATTAGTATAAAACCAAAGCACATGCAGTATATTTCTCATTAAGAATCTTTAAAAAAAACTGTGGTATTTCCTTAACTCATTAATATTCAATTTATATCAAACCTAAATTAAAAATTAAAATGAGACGATTTTAAACCGTAAAGATGAATTTATAATCAAAATAGTCGAAATCGTCCAAAATTAAAAAAAATGAATTAATAAGCGTTCACTATAACTACTGCTCAACAATTATGCAAATCAGCATAAGAGGAAATTAGCTAATAAACTTTAATTAATTATATAAAGAGGGGCATCCGTACATAAATTTAATTCTTTACCAGATTTCAAAATTGCAGAATGTTCACTCTGTGCTTTCATTTCATTGTTTTAATTAAAATGATGAAAGATGTTAGAATTTTTTGTTTTTGTTTTTTGATTAACTTATTTTTATCGGTGTTAATTGTTGCTCGCCAATTTCCTATTACTTAATTAATTAATTTTCAGCCTAATTTATTACACTTGATTTGTATGGTTATCTACAGTGGTGGCCATAAGTCACGCATCACCCCATCAATTTAAAAAAAAAAATTGTTTTAACGTAATTTAGTAAAATACCAAAACTACTGTAAATGGTAGGAAAGATGTATTTAGAAACTACTCAAGCATACAAAACATAGTATTGAATTGCGGTCAGTATTTCGTACATTTACCCTTTTTTCTCAACACTTCGGCGATACGTCGTGGAATGGAATTTACCAGTATTTCGCAATACTCCGGCGTAATTTCCTGCGCCCACACCTTCTTTATGGCTTCAAGCAAATCAGTCAATGATGTAGGATTGTGACAGATAACTTTTTCTTCAACGGTTCACCGGCAGTTCTTCTCTATCGGGTTTAAATCGGGCGAGTTTCTCGGCCAAGGCCCGATCAGCTGAAAACCCGAATTTCGGGGCCAATCAGAGACGGCTTTGGTGCGGTGACATGGCACTCTGTCTTGTTGGAAAAACGCTGTATGGTGCATCTCCATAAACAGCGGCAACTTCTCCTGCAGGATATTTAGGTTTTTCTAACAAGACGGAGCGCCATGTCACCTCACCAATTGGCTCCGAAATTCGGGTTTTCAGCTGATCGGGCCTTGGCCGGGAAACTCGCCCGATTTAAACCCTATAGAGAACTGCTGGCGAACTGTCAAAGAAAAAGTTACCTGTCACAATCCTACATCAATGACTGATTTGCTTGAAGCCATAAAGAAGGTGTGGGCGCAGGAAATTACGCCGGAGTATTGCGAAATACTGGTAAATTCCATGCCACGACGTATCGCCGAAGTGCTGAAAAAAAGGGTAAATATACGAAATACTGACCGCAATTCAATAGTATGTTTTGTATGCTTGAGTAGTTTCTAAATACATCTTTTCTACCATTTACAGTAATTTTGGTATTTTACTTTTACGTTAAAACATTTTTTTTTAAATTGATGGGGTGATGCATGACGTATGGCCACCACTGTATACTATATTTTCTCATTTTGCTCGTTCATAAAATTAAATTATAATACCAAATACGCATATACTGTCTGTATATATATATATATATATATGCTGTATATATATATATATCTTTAACCTTTGCCTTTGGTTAGCTTCCGCCCGAATTGTTCATTCTGACGAAGGTCAAGCTTTTCACTCCACCTTAGATCTACAGTTTAACGTGGAATCCGAACCACGCCCCATCAGCAGCCCAGCGTCTTGACCACTAGGCCACCTAGGGTACCCATTTATCTACCAACCACTTTCTTTATTGTGTGGAAGGATGAACAGCTGGGTTTTGCTGCGCGCCGGCTGCCGTCGGGTCTCGAACCCGGGGCCGATGGATTCGTAGTCAGCGACGCTAACCACTACACTACCGAGGCGCATTCCTTTATATATATATATATATATATATAATATATACAGACACGTTTATTTATATATATATATATACACACACACACGTTTATATATATATATAACGTAAAGAACGACGCTTGTATAGGAGATATTCCGCGCAAGACGAGAGAGAGAGAACGAAACAAATGAAAAAATGAGGTAACCACCCGGGAATCGAACCCGGGATCTTCCGATTGTCGGTCAGATGCGATACCATTACACCATGGGCCTCACTCTTCCAAATGCCGTAATTCTTCTACATACTCGCAGAAACCAATGCCCCAAGGGGGCACCTCTCGCATGCCGTAACATTATATACATTCAACTGCAAAGAACACGCAGTATAAATAACGTAAAGAACGACGCTTGTGTAGGAGATATTCCGCGCAAGACGAGAGAGAGAGAGAACGAAACAAATGAAAAAATGAGGTAACCACCCGGGAATCGAACCCGGGATCTTCCGATTGCCGGTCAGATGCAATGTATATATATATATATATATATATATATATATATATATATATATATATATACACCTTTGGTTACCTTTGGTTAGCTTCCACCCGTATTGTTCATTCTGACGAAGGTCAAGCTTTTCAGTCCACCTACAGTTTAACGTGAAATCCGAACCACGCCCCACCAGCAGCTCAGCGTCTTAACCACTCGGCCACCTAGGGTACCCATTTATCTACTAGCCACTCTCTTTATTGTGTGGAAGGATGAACAGCTGCGTTTTGCTGCTAGCCGGCTGCCGTTACCGGGTCTCGATCCCGGGGCCGATGGATTCGTAGTCAGCGACGCTAACCACTACACCACGACAGAACCTCGACGGAAAATTAAAACACAAAATAGTGCTCAAGCGCTTTCGTCCATTGACATCCTCAGCAACGCTGAAACTATGATAATTAAACTTTCAGAAGGTACCTTCGCCATCCAACTGCTGACTCTCACTTACCTTATTTTTCTTCCCGGAATCGTGCAAAATCTGTTCTTCGACTCGCCAAAAATAACTTCATCCGACAAAAATGTGAAAATCTATCTAATTCTAATTCCTCTCGCTCTTTCTGACATCCACCTGAAAACCTCTCCAACAACTTTACTTCTTCTTTCCCTCCTATTTTCCATTCCGGCGGCTCAGTTGCCGTCTCTTCTCCAGATAAAGCTGAACACTTCTCTCAAACTTTCGCCTCCAACTCAACTATGGACGATTCCGGTGCTGTTGCTCCATCTCCTCGTCACTTTGATTTAATTATGTCTGAAATTAGAATATCTTCGGGAGATATTTTTCTTGCCCTATCTGGACACAGTTCTAGGAAGGCGTGCGGTTCTGATGATCACTTCTGTTGTTCTCAAGAACTGTGTTTCTGTGCTAACACCTTTCCTGGACAAATTCGTTCGTATTTGTCTTTCATCTGGTACTCTTCCTTCTTGCTTGAAGTTCACTTTTATTTAGCCTGTCCCAGAGAGAGATGACTGGTCACAATCCTCGAACTATCGTCCATTTGCTTGCCTTTCTAAACATTCTGAATCTGTCCTTCATAGACAAATTCTTAAAAACATCACTTCTCAGTTTTCATTGACATACGGTCTACTGGCGATCTTCTTGCATATTTCTTTAAAACTTGGTCAGGCTCCTTTCGGGATTTCGGTGAAACCTTTGCTCTTGCGTTAGACATATTAAAAGCTTTTGATAGAGTTTGGCCCAAATCTTCAATTTCGAAATTGCCCTCCTTCGGTTTCTATCCTTCTCTCTGTGCCTTCCTCTCCATTTTTTTTTTTTTGCGGGCATTCGCCCTTGGCCCTCCTTCCTGTATAATATGTGTATATATATATATATATATATATATATATATATATATATATATATATATATACACACATTTCAACTGCAAAGAACACGCAGTATAAATAACGTAAAGAACGACGCTTGTATAGGAGAACATTCCGCGCAAGATGAGAAGAGATCTTGCGCGGGATGTTCTCCTATACAAGCGTCGTTCTTTACGTTATTTATACTGCGTGTTCTTTGCAGTTGAAATGTATATATAGATACAGCATGCGGGAGGTGCCCCCCTCGGGGCATTGGTTTCTGCGCGTATGTAGAGGAATTACGACTTCTGATCGATTGAGGACCATGGTGTAGTGGTTATCATATTTGACCGGCAATCGGAAGATCCCGGGTTCGATTCCCGGGTGGTTACCTCATTTTTTAATTTGTTCGTTCTCTCTTCTCATCTTGCGCGGAATGTTCTCCTATACAAGCGTCGTTCTTTACGATATATATATATATATATATTTATATATATATATATATATATATATATATATATATATATATATATATATATACACATATAAAATAAATAATTTAGGGTGATGCAGAAGTGGGGGAGTAAAATTTTTTTGTTTCAAATTTTTGAGATACCCTCTCATTTGGTTTGATTTGGTGGAAAAATGATCCTGGGGAAATTTCGGGTCAAAATTCGAATATTTGGAGGTCGCGCCCGCCATTTGAAAATTTGCTGATTTCCATGACACCCAGGAGGTACAGCAAGCGTCACGTTACTTTTTTTTTGAGTGGAAGTTCCCCAGGAGGCCTATCATACCACCTTCCTCTTTTCCATTTGTTCATAAAACAGATACAATGCAATAGATATTTACAATAGATACATAGAATGGATATACTCGTAAATTTTACTGTTGCGTCAAAGATACGAGAGTTTTCTTAGTTTTGTCCGGAAGCTTCTTCCTATAATTTGATACAACTTGCAGTAGATATTGCTTCTGTTGTTCATCATTGGTAATTAATTTGTTATAATCTTCAATCAATTTCACTCCTCTTTCAGCAATATCATTAACAACTTTCATGTGATTCACTACGTTCTTTGCAACCCAATAACTCTCATCGAGAAGCCAATCTTCTACTGGTTTGCTCAAGAACGTTGAAGACAATCCGAGTATACTGAAGAAGGACTTTGTGTTAGCAGTTACAAAATCTTCAAGCTGCTTATTGTCAATAGTTTTGATGTCTATTTGTGTCTTCTTTGGAGGATCTGGCTCCGAAGATTTTGTAAGAGCCTCCTTCATTTTTCTTTTGGTGTCAAAGCTGATTTTATCATCAAAGAAAGCCAATGCGATCAACTCTTCTGAGAGATACCACAAATGATTCTTGAATTTTTCTAAAGCAGCATTTGCTAGTTGTTCATTTGTGCTTTTGTAGCTGTGAAGATTCTTGAGAAGACTCAGATCATTTCGTGGAGCACTTGCTGCGCAGGGTGCTGAAAACCAATGCTAAATATAAATTGAAACAGAAAACCAACAAATTTCTTTTAGATTTCTTTCTTCTATTGCTGTTATTTTGAACTGACTTTTGAACATAAAGATTTTCATCGAATAAATGACTTTCGCCATCCAACGGGCTCTATGATAAGCCCCAGGCTTCCTGAATTTTATTCCAGTCGTTGGAGTACCGCCAAGCAAGATGATTGTCAGTTCCAATAACTCTCTGTAATCGTCGCGAGGTTGATCTTCATTGATTTTTCTTGCTGCAAAGTTGATGATTTCCTCTTTTTCCTTTTGTGGATAATTTTCTAATTTATCGTATGAAGTTAGATTAATCTTATTCCAGTTTGTTTTGAATCTTTTGAATAACTGAATGTCAGGGCCTGATGAAGCCTGTAATGCAAGGGATACCACTGCTTCCAACATGATTTCAAGGATATGGTGTCGACAAGGACACCACAACAAATCTTTCTCCATTTTCTGTTCAATTAGGACACAAGCTCCGTTTTTACGACATGTGATCGATGCAGTTGTATCGAAACACATGCCTTTTACCTTATCTATTAGATTCCAATCAATGATCGCCTGATGTACTGCATTTGCAGTATCCTTTCCTGTGCCATGATCTATTTTTGGCACTCCAAGCAGTTGATCTTCTCCACTGCCAGAGATTAGGACTGGCAACCGATCAACAACCTCATTCCCAGTAATGTCTTCGAAGAGTTTGCCATCCCAATGAACAATCAAGGGTTTGTCAGCTTGAAATTCTTCTTTCAAGTTTTCACTGAACTTCTTTCTTGATTTCTGTCTTGCCCTGCGAATCGATGAGTAGCTAACATTGTAATTCTCTGGATCTTTTCCAACATTTGCGATCGTTGGAATAATTATTAAAGAGGCTGATCGGTCGCTGATCTTAGCAACATCCAATGAGGAAAGCAGATTTTCATTCATAATCTTGAATTGTTTTCTTGGAAGGCCTCTTTTGGATGTTGAGGGCTGTTCCAGATGTACTTCTTCTTCCGTAGATGCAGGTGAATCACTGCAGGAACTGCTGCTGCTTGCAAGAACAACTGTTTCATCAAATGCACTTGATTCACGTAACCTTTTCTTATCCATTTTTTCATGTCTCTTCGCAGCTTCCTTTCGACGTTTTTCTTCATCCTTATCAAATGCCATCATTTTACCCTTTCGACCTTCGCTTTGTAGCCGTAGAAACTCTCTATCTTCTTCGATAGTTATTAACTCGTTAGCATTTGCATGCGCAATATCAAAGAGTCCATCCAATTTTTCTTTCCATGTATTCTCTTTCTCTATTGAAAACTTCGATTTTTTTCCTTTGCTCTTCTTCAGCCCTTGCCACTCATCATACAGTTTATTTAATTTCTTCACAACATTACATTTCTGGGTTGTTGGTATTCCTGCTCTCTGCCACACTTCCAATACATCATTAACGGTTGAAGTTAATGCTTCTCTGACAGTTTCATTCTTGACATGTTTATAATTCATGAATAAGGAAATTACTTCTTTCTTTGATGGAAGCTTACTTTGATTCAATTTATCTATTTGTTGACCGATCAGCCAGATATCTGTTGAGCTTCTTGATCTCATTTTCGTCACAATTAAGATACAGGAAATAGAAGAGAAATTGAGGCGGAGAGACTCACTGATATAGCACCTCTCCCGGACACTGCCACAAGCACACTGCGATACCGATTTCCTTGAACGCTGTTTGCTGTTTGCTGTTTGCTCATATACGCATCACCTACCACTCTACCTGCAGCAAACCTGCACAAAACCTGCAACCTGCAACAAACCTGCAACAAAAATAAGAACAAATTCAAAAAATTTGATTTTACTCTAATTTTTTGTAATTTTCAAATTTTTAATTGGCGGGCGCGACCTCTGGATGTTATTTGTTTGACCTGGAATTTCTCACAGGGTGTTTTTGTGACAAATTGGAACAAATGAGGGGGTATCCCTAAAACTCTCCACGATGGTCATGATTTGTGCATCATCCTAAATTTATTATTATATATATATATATATATTATTAGGGTGTGCCAATTACATAGAAGTGAATTTTTAATTTTATTTTTTTCAAACGACCAGGGTATATTATTGTTCAATTTAATGTAGAAATGCAACACAAAAACATTGATGGAGCTGCATCAATATTTAGGACTTGCTCAACAGCATTTAATGTTACAGTATTTAGCTACCGTATGTTTTTAGTAATTTGTCAAGTTCTGCACATTATGTTTCTTGGTAAAGCATTCTTTCTTATATAAGTATTTCACATAAGTGGAGTTATAGAGCTACTGAACAAGTATTAGTCACACATTCTCTACACGTCTGTACAGGTTTAAACGTAAACAAACAAGGAAAGCAGCTATGCACCAGTTGGCACACATGACACGTCAGTCGTTGTTCTCAAGCACTGCTGGTGGGTTGTGTTAAACTGTTTTTCTGCTCAGCCACATACAGTAATTGTTCAGTTTTTTTGCTTTTAGTGTCTACCAAGAATTGCAATGAAAACAAGACGCTACAGTGATATTTGGTTAGTTGGTAAATGTGAAGAAAAATTTAGTGCTGCAAAGTTACCATCAAGGCGTGATGTACTAAAAGTGTTATTTAATTTTCATACTGATAAACAAATGAGTCTGAAGGAAAGTGTTAAGAAAACTGTTCGTTTAATTTTGCCGATTTGGGAAAGAGCACGTATACCTACAACAACTGAATTACATGTGCGTGAGAGAGTTGTACGTCTTCATAAAGAATGGCAGTCACTCAAAAAAAACATAAATAGATCAACATCTACTGAAAGCAAGAAACGTGATATTTTTGGCGAGTCACTGGATGATTTATTTGATATTGCACACCAGGATGCCATGAGTTTGATTAAGATTGAGGAAGATCGCTTATTCTTACAAGGTCAAAGAGAAAAAGGCCGTCGTGGATCAATGATAGGAGTAGACATGAAACTTTCAAAGAAAGAAGCTAGCAGAATTGAGCGATCACTAGCATATGAAAGGCAAAAAGAGAAACAGAAATATTTGCAGGAAGCATATACATCAGCAGCAGCAACAATTAATGAATCGATAGAATTAGAATCATCAGGAGAATCATCTGATAAAAGTGATCATGCTGATTTTGATCAAGAGATTGCTCATAAGGCTGTTTTGTCTAGGTGTTCTAACAGAGGTCGTGTTCAAGTTGTTACGCAAGTAGTTGCTGCAGCACTAGATCGAACAAAAATAAGTAGCAGAAATGCTGTTCACGTTTTCTCAGCAATGGCTTCATCTAATTTGCTCAGAGCTCCCAGAAGTGAGTTACAGATTAGCCACAGAACAATTCATCGAGCCAGAAACAAACATCGTGAATCTTTAGCAGCAGAAATTCGAGCATCTTTTGATCCAAAAGTACCCCTTACTCTCCACTGGGATGGAAAAATTATGGATGATTATACTGGAGCTGTTCAGAAGACTGTAGAGCGTTTACCAATTTTAGTGTCTGGTAAAGATATTACAAATTTACTTGCTGTTCCAAAGTTCAATACTGGGAATGCTTCTGGTATTGCTGATGCTTGTCTGACAGAAATAAGAAAATGGGGACTAGAAAATAGAATAGTTGCATTGTGTTTTGACACTGCACCAACTAATACTGGATTGAAAGGTGGGGTTTGCCTTAAAATTGAAACAGAATTAGAGAAAGATCTGCTGAGTCTTGCATGCCGCCATCACATATTTGAAATTATGTTAGAGAAAGTATTTTCTCTGCATGATGCTGGTAGGTCACGACATTTGATTGAGTGAGGCCCGTGGTGTAATGGTTATCATATCTGACCGGCAATCGGAAGATCCCGGGTTCGATTCCCGGGTGGTTACCTCATTTTTTCATTTGTTTCGTTCTTTCGCTCTCATCTTGCGCGGAATATTCTCCTATACAAAGCGTCGTTCTTTACGTTAATTATACTGCGTGTTTGCAGTTATAATGTATATAATGTTACGGCATGCTGGAGGTGCCCCTTTGGGGCATTGGTTTCTGCGCGCATGTAGAGGAATTACGACATTTGATTGAGTGAGGCCCGTGGTGTAATGGTTATCATATCTGACCGGCAATCGGAAGATCCCGGGTTCGATTCCCGGGTGGTTACCTCATTTTTTCATTTGTTTCGTTCTTTCGCTCTCATCTTGCGCGGAATATTCTCCTATACAAAGCGTCGTTCTTTACATATATATATATATATATATATATATTATATATTTTTTTTTATTGGGGTTGTTTAACCTCCTTCGCAACATCTAAGGTTATATGACGGAGGGGACCTTCAGCTTTATGTGGGATCCGAACCACGGGTCGCTACATAATCTAGCCGCGGAGGACGGTCTCCCATCCAACTACTACCCAGACCCAATATCGCTTAACTTCGCTGATCTCCGGGAAGCGGTTACGACATTGGCCACGACGTAACCCACATATTATTTATATATATATGAACACCTTTACAATGAAACTAACAATATTTTTAAGAGTTTTAATAAATAAATACATCATTAAATTTACTTGGTTACCTTTCAATTTTATAATTGCAAGTCAAATGTCCGATCATTCACAGCTGAAGTAATTGCAATATATTTCACCCTTTTATCATTTCATTTCATGACTCGTCCGGGTCATGAAACGTTAAACCTGTGATTCATTGAGAAGCTTCATAAATCAATTTACGAGACTTTCAATAATTTTGAAAAAAATCATGACAATAATGGAAAACTGAAATTACTCTGATAAAATTTTTACATAAAAGTTTTTATAAAAAGTAATTTTCGTCATCTCAAACTTGTAAATCTTTGTTGCGCTAATGTTGAGCTTCCAATTTATTTATAATCTCCTCCAATCAATCCTGGTTAAAAACCTTTTTGGGAAACGTTCCCGCAACATTTTTAATGGGCTAATATTAAGTTTCGGGGACACCAGACTTCGGCCATCTGCTCATTTTATACTTCGAGCTGGTCAGAGTAACTCTTACATTTGGATAAGGTTACGCTAGTCAGGGTAAGCATAAATGGACCCGACCCAGTTGTCCCCACTGGAATGTTCAGAGTGTACCCGCCTTTAAATGAACACTCCCTTTAAGCTCTGTTTTATATATCACACTTTACTAAACTTTTAGCTATATTTTTTGTATTTGATTGATGATTAGGGCCTATGCCTACCCATTTTTAATATTAAAATATATAGTAGTCTTTCTTTAATCTTTGTAAACTACTTGAGTATTTGTCAAGTTAGTGTCGAATTGAAAAAAAAAGATAGAAAAGAAAGAAGTTCAAAGAACCAATTTCATAAATTTTTGTTAAATTTGTCATTTTTTTTTTTTTTTTTTTCTTACCAGGCGCCTGGTAGACCTAAAGCGGTCTGTCAGTTGGGAGCCCTCGGACGAGACTCCTCCATGCCTCACGATCTCCACACATCAAGTTCGCCCGTTGGAGACTGATTCCACACTTCTCGACAGCACTCTTGATGTTATCCATCCATCGGATCTTGGGTCTTCCAACTGGTCTTCTGTTTTGAGGGGCCCATTCCAGCATTCTTCTTGCTGTTCTTTCCATCGGCATTCGTTGGACATGCCCGTACCATCTCAGTTGGTTCCTCTCAATATTCTCATTAACCGAAGTTACACCCAATCGCCTTCTTATTTCAGTGTTCCTTATTTTATCCAATCTACTTACTCCGTCTATCAATCTCAGGACCCTCATTTCAGCTGCTTGCAGTTTTCCCCTCGTCCTTGTAGTTAGGGCCCAAGTCTCGCTGCCGTATAGTAAGATTGGTTTCAATATTGTTGAGTATATATGCGTCTTTACCTTTTTAGGGATGTTTTGATCTTTCAATAGGGGGTACAGGAAGAAAACATTTCTGCTATATTTGGCAATTCTTTCATTCACCTCTGCATCCATACCCGCATCATTTGCTATCACACTACCAAGGTATTTAAATGTGTCCGTCTTTTTCATTTCCCTTCCCCTAACAAAGATTCTAACCTCGTTCGCTCCCCTCGTTACCACCATATATTCAGTTTTATCATAATTCAGTTTCAGTCCATACTCCCTCAATCTCTCATCCCACCTCTGCATAATTCTCTCCAGGGATTGTGCTGTGTTAGTCCCAACAGCCACATCATCAGCATATCCAAAAATTTCTATTTCCTCTTCAATTTCCTCAGTTATGTGTTCCATAACCCTGTTGATGTAGGCAATAAATAAAATGGGTGATAGAACACTCCCTTGTTTAACTCCTGTACTTACATCAAACCACTCCTCCGACCCCACCACCGTGCTCTGGGAGACCCTATATGTGCTCATTACTGCTCTCAGAAGCTTGGGTGGCACTCTCTCACTCAAAACCACCCACAGCTTCTCCCTTGGCACACTATCAAATGCCTTCTCCAGATCTAAAAACCATATGAAGCGGTCCAAATTGAATTCTCGTATCTTCTCAAGATATTGTCTTATGGCTGAAATTTGATCTATAGTATTCCGGCCTGCACGAAAGCCACATTGATACCCCAGTAACCCAGGTTCCAGTATGTTTCGTATTCTATGTTCCAAAATCCTTTCATATATTTTCTCCACATGACACATCAAAGATATGCCACGGTAGTTTTGACATTCCTGCTCACTTCCCTTCTTTTTATATATAGGACATATAATTGCTCTGCCCCAATCTGCCGGTACAATTCCCTGCGACCACACCACTCGGAAAATGCTTAGCAGCCAGTCCACAGCAGGATCACCAGCTGCTTTTAGTGTTTCTGTGACAATTGCATCCGGTCCGGGAGCTTTATTATTCTTCATCCTCTTTAGTGCTTGAATAACCTCCTCTCTAGTGATCTCTCTGTCCCCCTCATGTTCCTCATGATTTACCCGCTCCTCCCGTCTCACCTCATCATATTGGTTCTCGTTATTCAAAAGATGTCTAAAGTATTCGTTCCAGCGTGCGGCCACCTCGCTTTTATCAGTGAGGACTTCACCATGTGCATTTTTAATCGCCATTGTTGTTTTCTTGTTTTTTCCATTTTTATACTTCTTAGCCATGCTATACAGTAACTTCTTCGAGCCTTGAAAATCCTCTTCTAAGTCTCTACCTATTTTCTCCCACACAGAGCGTTTCGCTCTTCTTTTAACCTCGTTGGTGTGTTTTCTCATTTGGACATATTCTTGCCTTTTTTGCTCATTTCTATCCTTAAGCCATCTCCTAAAAGCACGCATCTTATTTGTCACTGCCTCCTTTACCTCCTGGGTCCACCATGCCGTCTTTTTCTTTTTTAACCCACCAACTACCCTTTTTCCAATCACCTCTCGCTGTATTCCTTCCATCGTTCTCCTAAACTCAACCCAAACCTCCTCCACTATTTCCGTAGCTACCCTTTGTCCGAAAGCCTCCTCAGTTCTAGTTCTAATCTCTTCCAGTTTTTCTGGTATATTCTCCGTGCACACTCTTCTCCTTCTAGGCTTTTTAATATTTTGTGGTGCTGGAAGCAAAATTTTGGCTTTAACAAGTCTATGATCCGAGTCAAAAGACACAGATGGTACTACTCTTACATCTTTCACCAATGACTTTTTATCCACCACAATAAAGTCTATCTGAGACTTCTTATCCGAGACTTATCTGAGACTTATATATATATATATTGATAGGTTTGTTTCTAGGAAACCTTAAACGTATAATGAAAAGAAAGACCAAGGAAGCAACATACAGCATGACTTTAATATGAATCCGACGTTTCGAGGGATACAACCCTCACCTTCAGAGTAAATTCTAAAATTATAAAACGTAAATGATAAGTAAAATTTTAAAACAGTTACAAAATAAAAAAATTATGAAATAGATCTTACATTAAAACATTCAAAGAGATAAATTATAAATTATAAAATTATAAAAAGTAAAAGATGAGTAATTTATAATTTCTCTTTGAATGTCTTAAAGTAAGATTTATTTCATAATTATTTTATTCTGTAACTGTTTTAAAATTTTACTTATCTTTTACGTTTTATAATTTTAGAATTTATTCGGATCACCTGAAGATCAGGGCCCCCAGCCTTCTTTAGTTAGCTTTATAAGGCTAACTAATGAAAATATCACGACCAAACCTAACCAATCGTCAAGGGCGTACAGTTGACCTAACGATTGGTTAGGTTAGGTCGTGATATTTTCGTTAGTTAGCCTTATAAGGCTAACTAAAGAAGGCTGGGGGCCCTGATCTTCAGGTGATCCATTTATTCTGAAGATGAGGGTTGTATCCCTTGAAACGTCGCCTTCATATTAAAGTCATGCTGTATGTTGCTTCTCTTGTCTTCTTTTTCATTATATATATATATGGGATGAATTTCACAATTAAACACTTGAAATGAAGAAATGAATGAATGATGCAAATTCACAAGTTCACAACCCACACCCCTGACGAAGTGTACTGCTGAATACACGAAAGACCTTGGAATAATTTTTTCTTTTTCCTTGTGAGTTTGCAACATATATACAAGTATATGTATATATAAATGGACATTAAAAAACATGTCACTTCAAATAGTAAATCTTGTCTAAACTTAATACCCATTTAAGAAGATTTTAAACAATTGCTTTGTCCCAGAACAGGATTACACATTATGAAGACTGACAAACTATTGTGTCTCCCTTTCGCTTACGTCACTTCGCAATTCTTTGGTTTAATTCTTTCGCTCCGAGTGTGGCATATAAACTACAAGTCCAATTTGCGCTCAGATCTGGGTGTGGTAAATAAACCAACTCCTAATCTTTTCTGAACTCCGGTTGTAGTTTATAAACCAAGGGTATATCCCTCTCTTTCCACCCTCTTGATTGAAAATAAGGGGATATATGAATTATAATTCGAATTCAATAATTCGAATTCATATAATTCACTTCAAAGCCATGCCAGTAGCTAAGTGGCTAATATGTTTAATTTGAATTACGATGCTGTTCGATGACCGGTTAAAATTAATTACTAATCTACTAGGACATATCGTTGTTTAAATATGCTACATCATATTTATACATCACTCATTAATCAAACCATTACTTTAAAAGCACAATAAGGTATAAATGTCTAACACGTGTCGGTCGTTAATTTATTTCAAAACTTTTAAAAGAAAACTGCGAATTATTATACAGTATAAAACTTAGGAATTGCAGAATTACATTACATTAATAGGTTAAATTTTTTTGTTACACGTTCACTATATATTTTTATAGCAGAAGCAGAGGGGTAACTAATTTATTTTTACATTTGCAGGATCTTTTCCAAATGGAAAACCCCACGGGATTTAGCTGAAAATTTGTATACTAATAAATTTTTATATTCTAATAACGAAAATGACATTATTTTCCTGGAGAAATATGCACAACATACGAAAAAAATTGCATTTATATGGGCACAAGTTTGCATGGCGCATGACCGTTATCTAAATTATGCAGTTATGTAGTGGGTTTTACAAAATAAAACGCAGATAATATCATTTATTTATTAACATTTGCAATATTTAATAATATTTTAATAAATAAATCTTGGAGCTATTGAAGAATAGAGACCCCAGCCTTCTTTAGTTAGCTTTATAAGGCTAACTAACGAAAATATCATGACCTAACCTAACCAATCGTCAAGGGCGTACAGTTAACCTAACGATTGGTTAGGTTAGGTCGTGATATTTTCGTTAGTTAGCCTTATAAGCCTAACTAAAGAAGGCTGGGGTCCCTATTCTTCAATAGCTCCTAAATCTTCATTTGCATACCTTTTTCTCCATACGAACTCGCATAAACAGTAATTTTTTGTTGTTATTAATGTTTATTTGTTGCCTGCTTAGACCTAGTTTAGTCTGAATATTATTGTTGTAGTGTGAGCATATGATGATGCAGCGCTGTGATGTATTTACTTGGGAGTTGCCCAAGGGTGTACAGTTGACCTACCCGACCATTCAATTGACCTAACCGGGCATTCATTTAACCGGGGGCCACACAGCAACCTCGTGTCCGGGCGTCATGAGCGGTGTAAACTAGATAACGGTCATGTGCCATGCAAACTAGTACATACAGTATATAAATGCAATTTTTTTTGTATGTTGCGCATATTTCTCCAGGAAAATAATGTCATTTTCGTTATTAGAATATAAAAATTTATTAGCATACAAATTTTCAGCTAAATCCCGTGGGGATTTAGCAAATCCCATTTGCATTTCGTAGATATATTACATTCAAATAATGGATCACCTGAAGATCAGGGCCCCCAGCATTCCTTAGTTAGCCTTATAAGGCTAACGAACGAAAATATAACGACCTAACCTAACCAATCGTTAGGTCAACTATACGCCCTTGACGATTGGTTAGGTTAGGTCGTGATATTTTCGTTAGTTAGCCTTAGAAAGCTAACTAAAGAAGGCTGGAGGCCATGATCTTCAGGTGATCCCAAATAATTATTGTTTACACAATTAAACAGCTGATTTTAGGATAAATACTGGAAAAAGACCAGCGGATGTTTTTTTTTGGGGGGGGGGGCATAAAAATAGGTTTTTCTGATGTATTTTGTGGTGCTCTGTTCAAATATAAACTTCATTTCACTCGCAAATAACTCTAGGTTAGGTTAGTTTAGGTTAGGCTAAGTTAAGTTAGGATAGATTTCTTCATACAATTTTCAGTGTTCTTTTCTAATATCAATGTATTTTTGTCAGAAATGCTCTCACTGAAAATTTTTGGGGAAACCTAACCTAACCAAACCTAGAATTATTGTTGATTCGTAACAATTACGTTGTTGCAGGAGATTTAAATATTGCTCTCACAAAAGAACATTCGAATAATAATGCAAGCTTCGTTCATAACATCATGATTGCAAGTGGTTTTAAATTAGTTACTATAAAGCCAACTAGACTTGACAATGACATTAGAAATTGCGACTCTGCTAGATCAGATGTGGGTGTGATTCCCGCTCGACTGTATTTCGGAGATAATTATATTAAATATTACAGATCACTTGCCGACATACACCATGCTAATCACCTATTGCTTAGCAAAGGAAACTATAAAAGTTGACTATACATTGTACAGATATAACAACAAATTAAAGTTCCTTAGAGAAATAACTTTTTACTGGACTAGAATAAATGAAAGTAACCAGGACATTGAAACAAAATTTCAAGCATTTTCAACAAAATAATGGATATATTCAACATGAACTTACCTCTTAAATCAAAAGTAATAGCTAAAACTAAATGCATACAACAAACAGTAGTTCACCCTAGCACTCATTGTGAGTATTAAACGCAAGCATACTCTCTTTAAATTATGGAAAACTATTATTACCGAACAGACATACAAACATTACTGGAACAGATTAATGCAGTCATTAAAAAAACAAAAGTAGATCATTACTGTTCAAAAATTGATGAACAAATATCGAATCCATAAAAGCTATGGAACACTTTGAAAGCGTTAATTAACACAAAGAAGGTTAAAACAAATCCTTTGTTCTCCCTCACACAAGGTGAAAATTCTTAGTGACCCCAAAGACCTAACAAATTTATTAAAAAATTTCTTTGCAAGTCTTCTTCTTCTTCTTCCGCAGCCTTATTAGCCCACTTCTATGTAGGGTCGCTGTTGCAGATCCTTCTTCTCCATTCACTTCTGTCTTGAGCCACCTCTTCCTCCAGTCCCTTTTCACTCATATCCTTCTTCAGTCTATCCCGCCACCCGATTTTCGGTCTACCTCTTCTCCTCGTGCCTGTAATTTCCATCCTCAGCATCCGTCGTCCCAAGTAGTATGGGCGCAAAAGGAGAGTGCAATGCAATTGCAAATGTTGATCAATGTTGCAAGAGTGCCAGAACCAGTGCCAGCCCCCCTTGTTGCAAGGCACCCCCCAAATAGGGAGGGGGTTGTTGCAAGAGTAACAAGGGTTATGCAACTTGGAGGCGGAGTTATCCCCCAAGAGAAAGAGAGAGAAGGAGAGAGAGGAAGAGAGGTGATCGCCTTGCAGGAGCCAAGCGCCTATTAAGACTTCAGCCGAGCGGCCGTTGTCTTATAGGCCCCTAATCAGCCAGTTGGCTTAATCAGCCAGTGCCTCCAGGCATTATCAGCTAGTTGGCACAGTGTATACTTCGTTTTGGCACGTACACACCCGTCCATACGCCCATAAAATATTACGCACACACGAATATATGCGCCGGGTTCGAGACCCGGTGGCGGCGAGTCCTTCCACGGTTGGTAGATAAATGGGAAACCAGGGTATCCTAATGATCCGTGTTAAACTGTAGGTTTAAACATCCTTTCACGAGTGGTAGATAAATGGGTAACCAGGGTTCCCTATCAGGGATCCCTCTCATGCGTTCTCTCTCTCTCTCTCTTATATATACACCCCGTTAAAAAGTAGGTCTAGGGCAGGTTGAAAAGTTTGACCTTCACCAGAATGAACAATTCGGACCGAAGCCATCGAAAGCAAAGGTGAAAAGTTTGACGTTCGCCAGAATGAACAATTCGGGCCGAAGCCATCGAAAGCAAAGGTGAGCCTATATATGTACAAATCTCTCTCTCTCTCTCTCTCTCTCTCTCTCTCTCTCTCTCTCTCTCTATATATATATATACCCCGTTAAAAAGTAGGTCTAGGGCGGGGGTGAAAAGTTTGACCTTCGCCAGAATGAACAATTCGGACCGAAGCCTTCGAAAGCAAAGGTGATCCTATATATGTACAAATCTCTCTCTTTCTCGCTCTCTCTCCCTCTCTCTCTCTTTCTCTCTCACTCTCTCGCTCGCTCGCTCTCTCTCCCTCTCGCTCTCTCTCTCTCTCGCTCTAAGTTGGAGTGTAAACATCCTTCCACGGTTGGCAGTTTTATTGTCTCGAGGCATCATAAACGCTAAACTTCACGCACAATTGACTCTCAGTTTAACGTTTATTTATATCCCGTTTAAAAGTATGCCTAATTTGGAGTGTAAAGCTTGAGGGAAATGGAGAGAAGGTTGGGCAGTATAAACGAAGTCCCTCCTGAACACTTCCTAATTAAACGAAGTAATCAGATGAACAATAGAAGGACATAAATATTTATGGAATATATATATATTCCATAAATATACAATTATATTAAACAGCGTTCTGTTCGAGATCATAAACTTTGGGGTTAATGACCTGCATCCACCACGCATCTCTGTCATTTTTTAAAATTTATTTATTGTATCGTTCGCGAAATCTGGGCCCCAATAAACTTTTACAGCTGGGAGAACGAGCTTCGCGCACTGATGAATTTTACCTTCATGGATAATTGATTCTGAAATTACCTTCCAGTTTGTGACGTTTTATATTTCAGAGGAAATAAATTTTTCCGAACCTATTTGAGATGGGGTACAATAAATAAATTTACAAACCAACCTCGTTAAGTTCCTCGTATAAATGCAGGCTTACCATACGTTCAAATCCCCATTCCCCAACCAACTCATCGCGGCAGAATACAAGATCAAAAACCAACGTGTTTCTCTCTCTACGGATCTGGAACGGGCAAGATATATTTGACACGCCCCAGATTTCACGGGGCAGCCAATCACAACCCTGTGGGCGGAGCCCAGGACCTGTGGTTGGAGTCTAGGCGGGCCAATACGTCAAGCCCCGTCCAAAATTCACTGATAGCCAATAGAAAGCTCGCGATTCGTGTGTTGTAGGTTAATCACAATCACAAGCCCGATTTATAAAAGGGGTCACTTCATCTCAGGACCCCATTTCAGTCGCTTTTTCGCTCAGTGCTTTTGAAATACCCCAGCATGAGCCAAGAATCGCTCTACAACTCTCCCGAATTGTTTGAAGATGAAGATTTCTACCCAACGACTGCGCTCCACCTTTTCAACGCTGTGAACCGGAACGCCCTACTTTCAACGCAATCCATCGCAGAAATTTGTGGCAGCGAGAACGATTTTCCCGCTAACGATTTTGCAGAGTTGTGTTTAATTTGTGATTTTATATGCACACCGCGGTTCATTCATTGCATGTATAAAAAAAATTTTAATTCGTAATAAAACGAAGTGAAAGGATATCTGCTTTGTGATCATAATTTGCTGGGCGTTTTCTTTTATTGCAACTCTCCCATATATATATATATATATATATATATATCGGTTGTAATATAACCTACCCTAGCGTAGCCTAACCGGGACATAATTTAGCGTAACCTAGCCTATATATATATCGGTCCAGGATTCTTTCTCGTTTATAATTTATTTAGTAATCTAATTTCCTTTTATTCTGAGTTTTTCTACAATGAAAAAATTAATCCCAGGGCTCTTTCTCATTTATAATAATATGTTCGGCATATATATATATATATATATATATATATATATATATATATAGTTACGATAGAAGTGTTCTTCGGGAACCTTATCCTCAATAGGAATATAAAGACAAGAGATGCGACTCTCAACATTTATCGGCCAAACGTTTCGGTCCACTCAGGGGCCATCTTCAGTGACTACATGAAAGCATCTAAAGACAATCTAAAGTATAACAAGTAAATACAAATGTCGAAAAATTCACTATACAAAATAAAACCTAATATAATAAGCAATTAGTTAAATAAATAGCTTTAAAAAATCTGGAATAGTAAGAGAATAAGACAATAAACGTAAAACTCATTAAAAATAAAACAAAAACTAAAATTTATTAAAATTTCAAAATTAAAAAAAAATTTAAAAAGGACAAACCTGAATGGTAAGAGTTGCAAATAACTGGAGAGAAAAGAGGAAAGGAGAAAGAACCTAAGTTACTGCGTTGTACTGAAAAGGTGTTAGTTGGTTGATTAGGAAGCAAATAATTTTATCGAGGAAAGGCTATCGTTTAGTTCTGGATTTAACTTCTTGATAAAAAGTGATTCTAAAATTTTGAGATCAAAAGAATTAAAAGCAGACGACAGAATCGTAAAAGAGTCATGGGGGCACGGGTGGCCATGGGTCTCTGAATGATGCCGGATAGCAAAGGATTCAGGAGTGGAAAGAGGGCGAGAAGTTCGATAAGAAAAACCCAAATGCTTTGAAATCCTAAGTTTTAACTGCAGGGCAGTCTGCCCTACATAGCGACTTTGGCAGGTCGCACATGTATATAGATAAATAACAAAGGATCTCAAAAGCACGGGGAGGTGATCTTTATGGCGAAAAAGAGATTGCAAAGAATTAGGATTGGAATTGATAATTATGAAGTCGCATTGAGGGAAGTGTCTGTCCAAAATAGAGTGGACATCTTTATTAAGTTGAAAAGTTAGTTGGTCTAAAAATGGAAGCTTAACATAAACCTTCTGTTTCGGAACCGAGGACTGAATTATTTTGGGCGAATATAAGTTATTTAAAAATTTTGAAATTAAAGTCTCAATAGTCGAAGTGCAATAAAAATTACAGTTAAAAATCTCTTAAGATACTGCATTTCTAAATTAAATGAAGACCAACTTGAACAGAGGTGATAAACTCTAAAAATACGACTTTTAATACTAGCCAGCTTAAAACTAAGTGGGATATTGCTAAAAAAAAATGAGTACCGAATTGAGTGGTTGTTTGTTTTTCTGTATACCTGAGTTGAGAAGCCTGTACTATGTTTATTTACGGTAACATCAAGAAACGAAATTCTATTGTATTGTTCTACTTCCATAGAGAATTTAATATTAGGATGCTTAGTATTAATGTAATTTAAAAATGAAGGGGCATGATCTTTATGCTTAAAAATCACAAAACAATCGTCGACATAACGTTTAAATAAAATAGGTTTAAAATCAGACGGATAACCCCTCAGCCACTTTTCCTCGTGAAAGCAAAGAAAACTATTAGCAAAAGACGGACCAAGGGGCGAACCCATTGCCATTCCCTCGAGCTGGTGGAAAAGTTCTTTATTAAAAAAGAAAATGGTATCTTGGACTGATAACTTTAAAAGTTTTGAAAACACTTGTTTGCTTAATCCCAAAATGTCATTGGTGGAACCAAACAAAGAATTTATAATAATATCACAAGTTTCTAATACAGGCACATTGGTAAACAAAGACTGACCATCAAAGGAAGCCATAAAACAATCCATAAATTTCAACTTGGTAACACAATCAACAAACTCAAAAGAATCTCGCAAAGTGAGTTGACTACGTGTGAGAGGGTCTATGATTGGGACCAAAAATTTTGCGAGGTTATAACTTCGAGTATTTATGGCTGGAAGAATGGGGTGAAGCGGAACTCCAGGTTTATGGGTCTTAGGTAGGCCATAAACTACCCCTGTCCTACAGTTTCACAATATATTTAAATGGATCAGTCTGCAGTTTCAAAAAGTTGGTAGAATCAGAAAGTACATTATACATTTTATTTAAATAAACTTGTCTGTCTAAGACAACAACACCTTTTCCCTTATCAGGCTTACAAATAAATACATTCTTATCCCTCCGCAAGTTCGTGAGAACTTTAAAATCACTAAAACTAAAAACTGGACAAAAAACCTTAAACCTATCAAACTTATAGTAGAACTTGCTTGCTAAAAGCTTAATATCTTCCATATATATATATATATATATATATATATATATATATATATATATACAGGGTGTCCCAGGAGGAAATGTCAAGAATGCACCATTTCACTCTCTGGGTATTTCTAAGTAGAAAGTATTATATCGACATGTGCCTGATTCCCAACCGTTACCGAGATACAGGCCTCTACATTTGGGTAACTAAAACATAATAAAAAGCCGATCTTAGATAATATTCAATGACATTTAATGATACATTGGCAACTGTGCAGATCCTCACATTATTTATTTACATTATTTATTTAGGTACATCTTAACACCTGCTCACTGAGTCACGTTTCTTTTCAGGGTGTGTTGTGTACTCTGCAAACGTGGAGGTGCAGTGCTCAAGCAACATTTCAAGCCATGCCGGCAGTTTTCTCGAAAGAAGAATACGCAGACATGTTATTTGTGTATGGGTTTTGCAATGGTTTACTTTTTGTAAACCACAAGTGTCATTAAATAGTATCTAAGATCGCCTTTTTATTATGTTTTAATTACCCAAATGTAGAGGCCTGTATCTCGGTAACGGTTGGGAATCAGACCCATGTCGATATAATACTTTCTACTTAGAAATACCCAAAGAGTGAAATGGTGCATTCTTGACATTTCCTCCTGGGACACCCTATATATATATATATATACACATAAGGTGGAGCTTTAATAATACATTTTTCGATAATTTAAAAATTTAAAGACAGCACCGCAGTAGGATTTTAGAAATATTAAAAACTTTTAAGATTATCCCGATGCTTACTTCTGAAAACTGTCAGGATATCTGCTTTGTGATTACAATATGCCAGGCGTCCTAATCGGCATTTTCCCTTATTGTATCTCTTTAATTAAACTAGTTTAATTTTACTTAACGTTATTTCATTCAGTATGAACTAATCATGTTAACTTCTCATTAAAGGAGCGAAACGGAACTTGATCGTGTTATAGCTACTTTTCGTTTTAATGAAAGGGGAATAAATGATATGGATGCTTTACCGCACAGCCAACCCAGCGAGCTGAACACAGAGGTCAATGTATTGGCTCACATCCTGTCCAACGAATGCCAGGTCGTCGAGGAACTAATGTAAGTATTTTTGGAGTTAAGAACAAAACACATTGTATTTTCATTTAATTTATTAAATGGTAGAAAACATGTACAAAGTTTCCATTAAGTAAGTCTTAATGGCGACAAATAGGCCTTTACACAATATAGATACACACCTTTACATAATACAGCGGGTGCTAACATATGGGAACTTTTTTTATTTGTCTGCATACCATTTTATCATTCATTTCAGTGTCGCACAAATCGAATAATTTAAAAAAATTTATAAATCTCTTCCCATGTGACATGTGCATGAGAAATGAGAGGCAATATACGCCGCACGTGTTACTATAATATCCTTGCAAGCGATACGGGTTCCATACAGTCTCAGGTACATGTATCTGCTCGATAAATTGTACAATCACAGGATCATTCCAGGGCTGAGTGGGGAGAAAGTCAAAATAGTACATTCTCTCCCTACTTTTGAAATAGATTGTAAACCAATGAATCCCCTCACCCCCAGAATGTCGGTGTTCACGATAATCCCGTACCAGTTTCACGTAGTTGGCAATTTCAATATTTCATTCTTCGCAAACACGCCGACAAATTTGGAGCGTGTGAGCCAGTCACTTTTCTTTACTCTCTGGAGTGTATTCGTGTCCATTTTAGAAGTCTCTGACCACGTTCCTGAAACGGTCAACTTCTATTAGTGCTTATGATTCGAGGTACACGAGTACACTAATAAGCGCGTCCTTAGGCTTGGCAAATTCCAACCTGACTGAGATATTCCATCTGTTGTGGACTTAAGTGCATATTTATACTAGCAGACAAGTCAAGCGTAATATCAAGTGAATAAATGTTAAATTCTTCAAAAAATCTTTCTGCGTTACACCAAACCCAAGTTCGTCACAGGCACCTGCATTATGAGCCAGACTACTATAAGCTCTCGCGCAGAGCGGGAACGTAGCGTCTGATGAGTAGTCCGTAATCATAGTCCCTCCCAAAGCGATGCCATTTACGTATAAAGTAATATTTTTAAGGCCGAAATTCTCGAATTTAAAGGCACTCTTTTTATATTTTCCACCCATCAAGGCGTAGTCCTACATTCCAATTAATATCCTTTTAGGTAGAACTCCAAGGGCCACGTTTTCTAGTTGCTTCGAGGCCAACCTGGCGGGCACCGTGTATAGTTTGATCTGTACTCTGTTAATTGGGTATTTTAATGTGGCGTGTATTTAAATTTTTTTCAATTTCTGTTTGTTTTGGTGAACTTAATTTCACTCGGCGGACACGCAAATACGTCTCCATTATGTGAGTCACAAACGGTTTCTTCTTGATCAGACCCCAGATTTATGCAGATCTCAGGACTCGTGCGGTTGAGCTTTAGTTTCAGATCGATGCCGTTCATAAGCAGTTTATCCTGGAATGTGAAGTCTGTATGAAGACGTCCAAAACACTCGTATATCTTTTTTTTAGAATTTTTAAATTTATCCTTTATACCATTTTCATCTTTAGTCTGGTAATATCCCTCGGCGGTTAAAAAGGTGTCCTTCGCTTCTTTTGAAAAGTTGAGGACATTTTCCAGATAGGTTCGTAGGTGAAAATATCCCGTTCCTGCCGAGATGTTAACCTGATTTAAATACACCTCACACTGGCTGAATATGGAGTGTAAAAAGTTGGTTTCAGGGTATGCAGAGTAACTATCATCGCAGTCCGCTCCATCTGAATGGGCTATACGTAGTTTAGCTTACATATGCATGCAGCTCGGGTCAAAAATTGAAGGGCCTGAGCTGGGTATCACGAATTCTATAGGGGCACTCGGCGAACTAATTGTGGTTAATGGGTTAATTGTAATAAAGTCGCTATGCTCAATAGAGACCTAAGTGGGGGGCATATCAAAGAGGGACAGTTCCGATTTATAGCATTGTGAACTACACGGATGGATGAAACGTGCCATGACGAGTGAGAAATAGTGCCACCTCTCTCGACAAATAGTAATCAGCCTATGATTCGTGAGAGTAGTGTCCTCAGCTTATATCAGTTAAAAAAATGATCAGCCGTAGGCTTCATACGCTTAGAGCACTTCTTTTTTATTTCCTTTTACGTTTAGCACCACGTGATGGTAACCCCTTTTCCCTGGCTGCTCTTTTCTTTCCGCCACCACGCATTTTTCTCTTTGCATCTTCGATGATTTCGTCCCGTGTACGTTTTAAATGTTTTTTCGAGCTTCTTTAGGTTTACTTCCACCCATTATGTCTTCTGCCGCGTTAAAACTTGTTTGTAACGCCTTCCTCCCTAGGTATCTAGCACCCCTCTTTAACAGTGGGACAGCGGTGCGTAGTATGGATGAAAAAATGGACCCAAGCCCACTCCCACGCTGATATCTCACCCCTCGATAGACTGTGAATGGCCTTCGGGTCATTATAAATGGCGAAAGTGTAGTTTCATCGTTAAGCTCCCATCACCAACTGGGAAATTTTTTCCTCGATCGTTCTTTTATATATCGAGATGTTGGTTACTAGATTAGTCGCAACATTCACATAATGGGGCTTGTCATATGTAACGCTCAAACTTTTCCTTCTATGGTTGGGGATGTGTACAATGCGCACCACGCGCGCCTGGGTGTCCCCAAATTGATGCCCTACGATATTGCTGTAAATATAGCACATGTCTGGGGATGGAGAGCTTTCACCCAATTTCTCCATCTTCAACTGATACATTAAGCTGGACAAGTCATGCTGTGCCTCGTGAAAGGTATCTGTTTGGAGAGCTGCGCTACATCGGCCCTCAGCCACAATTGTGAACAGGTCTTTATCTTTAATATTTCTACTAAGCGTTGATTTTACTTCAATGTGCATGCAGGCGTGTCTATGTTTACGACTTCATAAAGTAAATCGTTTGTCAGGTACGACTTTTCAAGACTCTTGTCTAACCCCGTCACAATATCCATGGCTGTATCATAATGGCCGATTCCTAGCGATATATTTGTGCTATAGTACTGCACCTCACCGAACAGGACTGATCGCATAGTATTGTCTAAGGTTATGTCTAATTTTTCGCACTCATCGATTCTTCTAAGGATCAGAAATATGATTTGCTCATTTTCAAGAGTTAAAAATTTGGTGACTAACTGGAGTTCACATAAACCCACCTCATACGAATCACGCTCCAATTCAATGGGTCCGTGGAGTTCTGTCACAAAGTTGGTAAGGGTGTTGTTAGGATGTACAGACAGAGAAGAAGAGGACTGGAGTGTGACATAGAAGTGGCTAGGCGCCATGTTGCATATATTTAAGCTTCATTATTGCGGTAGCTTTTATATAGGTGTTGAAGCTTTCTGGGTGACCCAGCCATTTCACCAGGTACATTTTTCTCTTTCCTGAACCTTTGCTGCCTAAACCTTTTTCAATTTTAACACTTTTTCCTAAATTAAATGTCACTTTCTGCAACTCCTCACGGTAAAAGCCTCCAGCGATCTCTTCCCCATTCAAATCTTGAATGTAAACATCATTATCTCGCCTTTAGGTCTCATAGCACTAACTTTAAAAATCTCACGTGTTTATCCTTCCTCAAATCCCTTCACGAATTTATTTCCCGAACGTGATAGCCTTACATAACACTGCCCAACACCAATTTTGCTGATTTAATTCTAACACCTGTTTTTAGGTAACGTTGGTGTGCTGATTTAAAAAATCACCTTAGTTTTTGCCTGTCACGTCAGGTTTTCGAGCAATCAAATATGGATATTTTGGAGATATCGCATTTTGGCAGGGTTATGCCCAATTTTTTTCTTTTCAAAAAATAAGTTTTTACATACTCAGAATCAGCATGGAAAAGTAAACAATTGTGCAGGGAGTGAACTTTAATATACAATGGTAATATTGACACATAAAGTGATTAAAAGTGTTTAAATAAGCAAAAAATGAATCCATATTAAAGCAAGCACGGGACCAGTTTTCTTAACATTGTCTTTTTCTTGTTTTCTTACTTTTTAGTGCTGATAAATTTTCTCTTATAGGACTTCCTAGAATGAGAGATGTCAAGACAATCTCTTTGCAGGCTCCAGCAGTAGTCAGCCATCATATGGATATCCCATCTTCCTTGGTATCCTTCTTCCATCACTTTGATATCTTGGTGGAACCTTTCACCTTGCTCTTCACTAACATCACCAAGATTTTCTGGAAATTTATCCAGATGACTGTTGAGATAGTGAACTTTAATGCTCATGTTGCAACCCAACTGCTGAAAGTTTACAAGTAACGTCATTAGCGGAACCGGCTGCTCTCACTCCGCCTATGGGAAATCTCTCTCAGATCATGACGTCACGCTCACACATGGGGAAATCACAGATACCCAAGATTTTAATATGTTGTACATGACCTTTAGATTTAATGCACAGATTTGCGTATTCCACAGATAAAATTTTAACAGCAAAACAGCTGTTAACAGGTCTCAAAAATCATCAATTTTGATAAGCGCCCTTCATGGATCAGTTGGATCACCCAAAATAGGCATATTACATTGCACGAAAACCTGATGTGATGGACAAAATCTAAGGTGAGTTTTGAAATCAGCACATCAATATTATCCAGAAACAGGTCTTAGAATTAAATCAGCAGCAAAATCATTTTTTTTGGTTGGGCAGGGTAATCATTGATTTTGAAATGTGTAGAGTGTGGTGGCGGTGCTCCACCCCTTCTGACCTCTGGACGCGTACCTCTTTCTAAAACTTCGTTAGGTGTTATGCCAATCGTACGGTGGTGTGAACGGTTGTTTGACGACGCCAATGACCCGAGAACGTTTATATATCTGTATGTGTTTTTATGTGTAAAATAGCGATGCATGCGTTCCTTTATGATACGTTGAACTCTTTCAGCTAAAGAGGCCTTATGTATAGAACTGTTAGTGTAGTAACTGATATTAAACTCTGTGAGCATGTTTTGAAAAGCGCGACCTATAAATTCTTTCCCCATATCCGTACAAAAATAGCCAGGAACCCTACCTTCTTTTAACATCAACGTTTTGGTCGCTTTAGCAACTGTTTCAGGCGATTTATTTTTCAGTGGAATTAGCCACAGATATCTAGAAAATACATCTATTATGAATAGGATGTAGCGATCGCTATCATTATTCACTGAATATCTTTGCATGCCTGTTAAATCCGCTTGCCAAATAGAGTCAATCGAAGCCGCTGTTGTCTTGGCCGATATAAACCTTTTACTCACCAGTTTATGAAATGTATAAGCATCCTGCTCCCGCAAAAACCTCTCAACATCTTTTTTCCCTACTCCGTAAACACCTCTGTACAGTCTGTTAACGGCCGTCATAGGAGACAGAGTTAGAAATGCCATAATAGCGTTTACTTAATATGTTAGCCATTTGCGTATTTTAGAGACACGTGGATAAGGTTGGCCGTTTGTTCTCTTCTTTCTCCTCTTCAGAGAAGCTGCTGCTGGGTGCGATGGCGTACTCAGTTGTGACACATGCGAGACTTGATCCAGGTCTTTTACCCTGTTCAGATTACCTATCAATGTTTTGGGGACATTTATTTGTTGGAGTCTTGCTATTCTTGTAGTCTTGTAGTCTTGTATTCTTCCATCCTGTTGGTGAGGGCCTGTCCCACTTTCTCACCAGATCATGAACAATGTCAACGATGTTGGATCCCTGTCCCCTTGTTCCTTCAACAATGACCTCGCCTGTATTGGCCCACTGTATGATGGGGGTCCTCACTTTATTCCTCAATGTATGTGGGAAACTGCTTTTTAACACATGTTCGATGTGTTGTGTTCCGTTATTCTTTGGTTGGTCATCTCTAACGTCGGGCCCAGGTCCTGTTCGCCATGTTCAGCGCTGCTCGCGCTATGCCTAATAACCACGGGGACCTCTGTCGGATTCTTATAATCTTCGTACTCATGAAGAAATTTCTGCAAAGCCTCATGGTACAAGAGCCTTTTCTCATCAGGTGACTTTTCGCTGTTTAATAGGGCTAGCAACTCGCTTTCCATTCTTTTAAGCCTACTTTTACGGGTTCTAGAGCCGTGTCTGGAATCTTTGAACTTTGCAATGAAGCATACACCTCGTGCAGAATCACTACCACCTTCTTCATTATATTATTCTATCCAGTAAAGGACCCAAAACTGAAAATAAGATGAGTTGGAATGATCCTCCTCTTTGTACAATAATTCGCTTTTTCTTCCCCACAGTTTGACTTTTATGAGCGAGCGCTCGTATTAGGTTCTTGTAACGACGTAAGCGAGCCTTCTGAGGGCGTTTCATTGGCATATTACATTTTATAACATTAAGACAGATTTCACAAGTGCATTAAAAAGTCGGAGTCCATATTTTTAACAAACATCTGTTGCAGTGCCCGGGGCAATCGTTGATAGATTTTTATTAATTCACGATATTTCTTAAGCTTATTTGTCATTCTGGAATATACACCGTTTCAGGTTCGTTTGGGAATATATTCGTTCTTAGAAGTACCCTAAACGTGTTTCGCGGGTGAAGGTCACAAAGCAAATATCCAGAACGCTGACTTGTGGCTTCTTTATAAACCCTCGAAAACTCCTTACGTTGATTCGGGAACATTTGATTGGCTAATACCCCAATTTGTGACACATCTCTACGTTGTGCGAATAAGACTAGATATTGTGTATTTAGCGACACATCGCGCATGTATCTATTTTTGAAAAAAAGCTTCTGGTTGATGAAGAATACGCTTATGTTAAGATGGTGGGAGAACACTGTAAATATCTCGGCAAACGTTTCATCCATTTCGAACATGAGATCGTCAATTACAATAACTGTATGCTCATTACCTTTTAACGAATTAACATCATATACACCCTTGTGGAACAAAATTTCATCTTGGTACTCGTTGAACACTGACTGATATGTCGAAGAGCACCATATCACTTTATGCAAAAAAATTTAATATCTCCCCCTCATCTTTAATGATTTTAAGCATAAATACAGTTTTTTCACATCCTGTAGGGCCAGATATAATGCATGTGGAGGGGCTTGTGAACCTGAATTTTTCTACAGATTCCATCTCTAACACGTCACACCCCTAAATGGGTCATTTACAAAATATTACAAATTTTGAGTGCTGCTCCTTATATTTTGTTTTTCTTCTTCCACAGAACCGCGAATGAAGACGATGTACAACCACCCATCATCTATATCACAGATGAACCCGATGGCCGTGTAGTTACAGAATCCTTCCCCGCTGACGAACCCTCACCAGTGACACCTGTAGCATGCGACAGTTCAAAGCAAAAGCATGATGAAGAGCCCTCCATGTCAGGTATAAAGCGTGCCAGGATTGCGCCGGTTGTTAGACCCCTAGTAATAGATCCCCAACCCTGTACGTCTTACGACACAACCCCCACAATAGCACCTTCTTTAAATATGCCCCATTATTCCTGTTCAGTTCCGGGTACTTCCTCCACAGCAGCTTCTCATACTGTGGAGGATGGTATAACATTCGAGTTGGTGCGCACCGCTACCCCCACCCCTGCCCTGACTAGAAATCGGTACGTGGTCAGTGTTGACCCTGGATCCCTGTATACCAACGGACTGCGACACGTAGTTGAACGTATTGTGGAGTTTGCCCTTCAGAACTGCGACGAACATGAAGTCCGGACGAAGTTGTCCTACAGGTTCGGGTCAGATGACGGGGACGTAGATGATTTTTGGGTAGTAATACCGTTCAGACGTTTGGCGGCTGCAGACATAGAATTTCTCTTGGGCCGTACAATGCAGGCCTCTCAAAGTAGTACAGCCTTCAATATGGACAACTTCATGGTAGATATTGACAGAGTATTCCAAGTTGCGGGTCATAGTGCCACACCTTATACTCTTAATTTCAATTCTCCGGTTATTTACAGAAAGCATTTAAACGTCCATCGTGGTGGTGGCTTTATAGCAATAGTCTTAGATCATATGTTCACTGTGCTAAATACATGGACGCAAAAAATTTGGCTGCCTACGGTTGTGCAATATGGGTCCTGAAGAACTGAGAAGGGCCGAGCAAGAAATGAATGCACGTATAGTCGTATTTGGAATGGATGATCGTCGTAGGACTGTGTATGTTTTAAAAAGCAGCGTGAGAGATCGTACAAGACCTCTACTTATTTTAGGTTTGTCAGGAACATCGTATCTCCCCATCTGTAACATAAGGGTTCTCGACGCTAGTTATGATAAAAGTCGAAAATATGGAAGGCATCATGATTTGTGTAAGGGATGTCTCGAGTTTTCTGATGATATGGTGAAACATTGTAAGGATTGCTACATGGTATGTGAGTAGTGTAAAAGCCCCAAATGTGAAAGTCGTGTAGTTGAAACCGAGAAGAGGGAATGTAATGTGTGTAGACGTACTTTTTTCAATAATAAATGCTTTGAACTCCATAAATCAGTTGGCACTTGCAGGAAAATGAGGATTTGTAAGTGCGGTATGTTTCACATGATGGATAATTGGGGGAAATTCAAACATAAATGCGATGAAATTCACTTTTCTACATGTCATGAAAAATATAAGGTGGATAGAATGAAGCATGTATGTTATATGAAAAAAAATAGCCCTTGTATAACCGTGTGCTACGATATAGAAACTTACACGAACGCTGAAACCAAAGAGGTTATTCCACATTTACTCGTAAATCAGACTATCTGTGATGAGTGCATGGAGATCGAGTGTAGCGAGTGCCAAAACTGTGGAAAACGGACAAACGTTTTTAAAACGACTGCACACGGCAGCCCTGTGAAACTGTTTGTGTCCTATATTGTCAAATTAGCGGACAAGTTAAAACAAATGACTGTGAATATTCTTGCCCATAACGGGAAAAAATTTGACACAGTTCCTTTATAAGGAGTTGCTTGAACACGAGTCGTCTGCGATATTTACAGGTGATTCCTTGAAAAGAGGCAACAAACTAATACAGATGCAGATAAGAGGTAATGTACAGTTTAAAGACACCCTGCTGTTCACACCTTGTAAATTAGCAAAGCTACCTAAGGTCATGGGCGTAGCCGCTGAAGTTTCAAAAGGGTATTTCCCTCTACACATTCCTCACTAACAAAACTTTGAATTACGTAGGGCTACCTCCACCCAAACATTACTTTAACTACACCAACATGAGTAATAGTGAGCGTGAAGATTTTGACCGCTACTACAACAGTTTCAATGAAGCTAGTCCATACAATATAGCTGATGAATGTGAATGTTATTGCGTGAATAATGTGCGTGTGCTTAGGGTATGTTTCCAGGCCTTTAGAAGGATGTACATAGCCCGTTTCAAATGAGATCCATTGCAAGTCGCAACCACGATCGCCTCATTATGTTTTACAGTGTTCAAGAATAACTTCATGCCTAAAGACACCTTAGCAGTCATTCACAGAAACAACCCCCGCAGTTATGGGCACGAGGCTATTTACTGGCTCATACACCTACAGCAACAGACATGGGTATACATAAAACATGCCCGCAACACGGGTGAAGTACCCGTTAAGGTCAATGGTCATGTTTTTTGGGTTGAAGGTCTAAGTGAGGATCCAACCACTGGTGTGAACACTGTGTATTCCTTTAACGGCTGCTGGTGGCATGGATGCACGCGCGCTGAGTGTGCCGTCACAGGGGTCCTCCATGGAAGATACCCCGCCGACAGCCTCGCATGGACCAGTAACCGCGATCAGCTTATAGGCTCCCAGTTCACTCACAAGATCGTGTGGGAGCATGAGTATGATGCACGGATGGAAACAGGTGTCCAGTACCGTGAAGAAATAAGGGTCATCAAGCGTTCAATGGTGTTGGACCCCCTCAAATGTGGTGTCAGCTTGTTTGGAGGGCGTGCAAACCCATTCAAGCTATACTTTCCGCCTACGGAGGGCGTGAAACTCCATTACTACGACTTCTGCTCTTTATACCCCTACGTGATGAAGACACTCCGTACCCCGTAGATGCGCCTGAAAAAATGGTGGGTCCCACCATACCAACCATCGAGGAGATTTCAGCTAACTTGAATGAGCGCTACTTTGGACTCTTTTTCGTAGACGTGCTCCCCCCTCGCGATTTATGGATGCCGATCTTACGCGTCGTTAGATCACAAGCTCATGTTTCCTCTGTGGGTGAAGTGCGCAGAGGATATTAACGGTAATTGTAACTATACAACCAACCAGCGTAAGATCAGAGGTGTATATACAAGCCCTGAGATGGCCCTAGCCGTTCGCCATGGGTACAGAATATTGAAGATGAAAAGACGGCTTATCTTCAGCGTTACCGTGCCCATGAAGGTATACAACTTGACCGATTCCAAATTGTTAAGAATCCTGGCAAGCGCTTTAGTGCAAAGTTGTATCTAAACAGTCTTGGGGGGAAATTTACACAGAATACAGGCAAAGGGAAAGTTCATTTGGCACAAAGTTATAGTGAAGTCTGGGATTATGCCAACGCTCCCGATAAAGAGGTTATGGAGATCGTGAATGTAGGTAATATTTACATAATAAAGTACATCACCGAACTGGCCACAGATACCTCACAGGTTACAAACACACCTGTAACCAGCTTCACAACGGCCTATGCCCGCATCAAGTTTTTGGGACTACTGCACTCTCTTGGGCGGAGGGTGCTGTACGCTGACACAGATAGAGTGATATTCACAGCGAGGGAGGGTGAAAACATGCCTGCTCTTGGGGAATTCGTCGGAAAGCTAACTGAGGATATCAAGGATGAGTATTAGGGTGGCCCACTTTTCAATTTTTTTTGAAAAGTATAGGTAATCGTGGTTTTTCCCATTATGTGGCACTATACTAGCACATTGGCACCATTTTTACAAAAATTGATCAATATTTAGGGGTCTCGCATCGACCTTGAAATTACTATTTTTTTTTAAATGCGTACTTTTTAACTTTTTACTGAATCAAGATAAATCATTAAGTAGGGATGTTTTCTGAATCCTCTTAATGAGACAAGTCGTTTGGTGTGCCTGCCAATGTCATACGACTAACGGTTTAAAGGTTGTGCCTGTATACAGGTAATACCAATGTGCTAGTATAGTGCCAAATAATGGGAAAAACCACGATCACCTATACTTTTCAAAAAATGAGTCACCATACCCGGGCGGAATGTATAATGTATATAGGTAATTAGAAAATGCACTATGCCTGTGCCAGGTACCTAACCTATTTCTTTTTTTGCAGATCATAACATTTTGAAATTCTGTCTGAGTTCCTCATCCTTTGTCATGGACAAATCGATGGCAACCATAACTGGAAGAACTCTTCAAGCTACAAATAGAGAGTCATCAAAAGGAAAGGCGAAAATAACATCGCTACCTTCTCTAAGATCGGCCTCGGAAATTTTTTTAGTTGGCCAACCGTCATCCTCCATCAGTGGTAGCAAATTGCCAACAACACGGCAGGTTTTGCAATACTTCTTCAGTGTTATCCAGTACACTGCTAACAGGAAAGACGCATTCAAAGAAACCGTAAACAACGTCTTAAAGTTTTGGAACATGGCCCGCATCAAAACAATCACAAAGCTCAACTGCGAACGGAAGCTAGAGGCATTGTGGAAAGAGTGGCACTTACTCCAAAAGAGCAGAAAACGAGAAACTGACGCCGGAGGAAAACGGCAGAAGTTTTCGGACAGTGTGGACAAGCTGTGGGATATCGGAGCATCTGACGCTGTCGAAGATATAAAGAAGAATCGACTGATGTCCGACAAGGACAAGAAAAAAGACATTGACTTCTACCTCGATCAACGTGGTCCTCGGGTGGCAACGATGAGCGGGAACGATAACGTTTTCTCTGTAAAAAGAAAGCTACAGGAAGGAAGAAAACGTCCTCGCCAGGAGCCGCAAACCTCAAAGTGTGCATACGAAACCGGAGATGAGGCCATGGGGAATGATGATACTGGCATGTCAGGAGAGTCGGAGACAGAACTAGCGTTCCCCCTGCCGAAAGAGCCAAGTGTGTCTGTCAATCTTCCTCGCCGCATCCTTAATGCACCTGCTGTCATGGAAGTGGCTGATCGTTTCCGCATGTCCAATAATCAGGTGCGTATTGTGTATAGTATTCATCGATAGCGTCAGTTTTAAAGTGTCCCGTAACCCACATGTATTCTTGACAGTTTCCTTTCCACTTTCCATTCTCTACATAGGTAGTAAGCATTGTGGCTGCTATCACACGTTCGGCGGATCCACCAGCAGACCTCAATCAGTTCAGCATCTCGAAAGAAACGGCTCGCCGGGGAAGAGTGTCACATCGGCGTGAAGTGGCGACGGCTGTGAAGGACTCCTTCACGCCACCGAGGCACACTGTTGTCCACTGGGATGGAAAAATGGTCAAGGTCAGTTGATTAAGTTTTCATAACTATCAATTTAGTAATGAGATTCATGAAGCATAATGTCAATTAAAAAGAGAACTGAATGTGAACAAAAATAGGTTACTTTACCACCATGAAATTGAAATATATGGCATGTGTTTCAGAACTTCCTTGGAACGGCGGAGCACAGAGGGACAACGTTGCAGCCAGTGACGTGTGATAGTGGTCAATACAATGCAAAAGTGATTGTTTAAGTTATTGTTTCTTTCTTCCTTATTTGTCTGCTATTTGCTGATTTTTTTGAAAAGTATAGGTGTTCGTGGTTTTTCCCATTATTTGGCACTATACTACTGCAGAGCTGGGCACTTGCGTTTTTTTGCGCGTTTTTTTGCGGTACTGCGGTACTGCGGTACTACTACCGCACTACCAAACCGGTACCGCATAACGCAGTACCGCAAAGGATCGCTGAAAGTACAGCAGTACCGCTACCGCATTCAAATTTCCCGCGGTACTTTCCGCGGTACCGACCAACACGGTAGTACCGCAGTACCGCAGTACCGCAAAAAAACCACAAGTGCCCAGCTCTGTATAATACTAGCACATTGGTATTACCTGTATACAGGCACAACTTTTAAACCGTTAGTCGTATGACATTGGAAGGCACACCAAACGACTTCTCTCATCAAGAGGATTCAGAAAACATCCCTACTTAATGATTTAAAAAAAAAAACTCGTACTTTCAAGGTTCGATGCGAGACCCCTAAATATTGATCAATTTTTGTAAAAATGGTACCAATATGCTAGTATAGTGCCAAATAATGGGAAAAACTACGATAACCTATACTTTTTAAAAAAATTGAAAAGTGGGCCACCCTAATGAGTATGGTGATGGTGCATACGCAGATTCATTTGTATCAAGAGGGCCAAAAACCTATGGGTTACGGGTGAGGGTGGGGGATGATATGAAATATATCGTGAAGGCTAAGGGTATCACTCTTAACCATGTCAACAGACGAGTCGTTAACTTTGACTTGTTGAAGGGGCTAGTGTGTTTGGAAGATGAAGGCGACCAGCCACCCCAACTGACTGTGGGGACCCACAATTTTCCGGTACAGAAACTGGGGTGTGTGAAGGAACTTAGGGGCACGAAGGTATGCCGTAACACCTATAGGAAACGTTACCAAGTGCCTGGTACCTATGATACCGTACCCTCTGGATACCTTAATCCTTGATTGTATTTATATATATATATATATGTACTGTTAACGATATGTTCATTTATCACGTATATTTGCATCAATTAAGGTTTCATTTTCTCCTTTGCGTGGTGCGTGTGTGCAATCCTAAGCTCCGCCCACTATAAAATCGGTCACGTGACTCCTGCCACTACCTGAGCTTATCTCTTCCCTGCGTGTTCAATTGTCCGCTGCAAGCCCTGGATCTCAGACGTGTATTTTCTCGCGTAGACGAAAAATAGTAATGGCTACCTTTAATATTGCATGTTCAACGTTTATGAAGTGGTATTCGGCAAAGTGCGAAGATGGGGTAGATACTGAAAAACTCCCTATTCCACCCTCCTTTGATACCTTTAAGGTTACATTGAACCGTGCGAAAGAACAAGATGTTCAAATACTCTACAGTTATTCTGGCAAGGGCATTGTAGGATTTCATAGTACAAACGATGTATTTAAGTATGTTGTAGACCTAACCTTTATAAAAGCTTACATATACTGCGAAGTAGAAGAAACAACACGTTCAGAAGATAAGCAACGGTTATGGCTAACGAGTCTTGTTGATGAGTGGTATGACAAGCGATATTATGTCATGTTACATCATACCGAGTACTCGTACCCTACGATTGAGAATGTAAATCTTGTCATCATGGAGAATCTTAAGTATTTTTACCACTATATTAATATATATCATGATGAGGTTTGTACTGTGGTTGTGGCTAATGGCCTGTGCGAGTTTTTAACAGATTTTAGAGACGAGTATCGTTTGATAAACAAAAAGGAAAAATATGGGCATATGTTTCTCTCAAATAGTGCACCGGATTGTGAATAAAATGTTTTTAGTTTGTGGAAATGAACGTCTTGTTAGCATTCCGATAAAACTTTAAACCCGGTATTGCTTCATGTAGCGGAAAAATTCTGTTTGCCCAGTATAATGGGGCACAAGTATTTTCTTTCATGTTGGAACAAACCCGTACACGCTTCAGCAGTTTATGGTGTGACTCGTTCCCCTCAGCGAGCAGCCCACCCGTGTACCTCACCCCTCCGAAACACACGAGTTCGAACAAACCCGTACACGTTTCATCAGCTTATGGCGTGACTCACTCCGCCCGTCGAGCCGATCCGCCCACCTGTGGCTTATAGTCATCTCAGAGCTTGAACCGATTAGACGTGCGAATACGATGGAACTTCCTTTGAGAAGCATTCTCAACGCCGTGTACGATGTGTCCGTGACGAAGTCATTACGCGTGTTCAGGCGCGAAACCGATGCCATTAACTATGTACTTGAAACGACTTGTAGGCAAGCAAACTCTGGTAAAGGTAATGTTATTTATTTAAGTGTTGAGGAGATGAATAGAGTCTTCGTGATAGTTGAGAAGTCGGTAGAGGACCATTATAAAATACCTGCAGGTGTAGGTACAAGAAGAGAACATATTAGTGATGCCCCCTCATATGCAGTTCTTTGCACGTTGTGTATAAATAATGATCAACCTTGCACTGATACACGACTGATGTGGAAGAATGCATCTGATAATAACGTTCTTGTTCCTACACGAAACCGTTTCATCCTCGACAGAATGTTTGAAATCGTCGGATTCCGCATGCTGAAGCCTACGAGTATATTAGATGCGCGTGTTACGGATATGATTTATTTTGACATGGTTCTTGAATACGCATACACCGCTCTGCTCGACGGATTTATCGAATGTAAGAATGAACAAGGCGAGAATAGTCTAGAGCTGGATGCTTATTTAAAAGGTTTAGACTCTTTGAAATATCCCGAAGTTTGGTACAAACCACTTTAGCGGTACATGGCAGAGCTCACCTACACTGTTCACCCTGAAGAGCTGTATCTCTATATAATGAGTAGCTGTCGTTACGATTGGAAGATTATTTCAATTGCCGCTGTGCAGAGTGAAGAAGAGTTCACGATTGAAAAGCTCGGGACGATAAGAAAAAACCCTCGATTGGAAAGGAGTGTTTATAAACTTGCATTTAATAATGATGTTGTGGCTAACGATGGCCTCTTTGTGCGTGCTTTTCATTGTATTCTAGCCGTGTTTAAAGATAACTTGCCAGTCGAATGTAAAGTGAGTACAAAAATAGTATTGAACGATATGAAGGTCATTTACATCGAGCATAGGTATCCGTATAACTTGAGCGGTGAAATATTGTTAAGGCGTATTTACCGCGTAGTGCAAAGCAATAATAATATAACTGTAGACTCGATTACGTGTGAGTTTAGTGTTTTGCACCGTAGAACATAAAGTATTTTGATGTATATTTAATTATTTAATATAATTGTGTATATACAGTATATATATATATATATAATATTTAGTAGAAATCCAATGACAAGGAGAAATGTAAATGCCATGAAAAGTCTTCTTTATTGCGCAACGTTTCGAGCAATACGCTCATCTTCAGGCTGTTTAATAACAATGTGAAATTAAAATCAATATTGAATGAAAAACAAACAGAAATTTCTATAACCTATTCGTAAAGACAAATTTTAAAAGACTGGAACACCTCTCCGTCCTATTTTAGCTTCGTATAACTTACCCACCTTTCAATTGGCAAAATTTGTTGTTCGTCTCCTGTCCCCCTTTGCGAAAAATGTTTACACTATAAATAACTCGTTTGAATTCCAAAAAGAACTCCTGGGTAAAAACTTCGATTCAAAAAAGTTTTTTGTCAGTTTTGATGTAAAGTCACTTTTCACAAATGTACCTGTATCTGAAACTATTGCCATTATTTTAGATAGGGTTTTTAGCTCAGTTGATAATTTTCATGGTTTTTCATTGTCTCATTTGAAGGAACTTTTAGAATTGGTCTTCAAACAATGCTATTTCACTTTCAACAATAAGGTTTACCAACAAATTGATGGGTAGGGATGGGATCACCAGTCGGACCGCTAGCAGCTGACTTTTTTATGACTCATTTAGAAAGTGTAATTTTTAGACAATCTCCCACTCATCTCAAGCCAATTTTCTATCGACGCTTCGTTGATGATTCGATAGCAGTCTTTGATAATGCGGTACAAGCGCAACAATTCTTTAACTTCCTAAATTCTTTGCACCCCAATATAACGTATACAATGGAAACTGAGCAAAATGGCTCCCTCCCCTTCTTAGATCTTTTAATTTCGAAAAACGGTGATTCTATTACTACATCAGTTTATAGGAAACCCACTTTCACTGGTTTGGGCATGAATTTTTTTAGTTTTACTGATTTTAACTATAAGATGTCTTGTATTAAAACTCTCCTGTTCAGAGGATATAATTTGACCTCTAATTTTACCTTACTTAATGATGAATTTAATAATCTAAGATCATACTTTACTAATAATAGTTTTCCTGTTCAATATGTAGACAAACTAATTAGATCCTTCTTAAATAATGTTTATAGCCCTCAACTTCCATGTATTACAGTGCCGAAGGATATAAAATATTTCTTGGTACCTGAAATGGGTCCCTTGAATAAGGAATTTAAGCTTAAATTTACAAAATTGTTAAGGAAATTTTTTTATCATACTGATTTCCGCATCATATTTATTAATAAAACGTCTTTAGGTAGCTTTTTCTCAGCGAAGGATCGAACCCCTGACTCGTTGCGTAGCGGTGTTGTATATTTATTTACCTGCCCTAGGTGTCTCCTTGGGAATTACATCGGCAGCACTGTTCGCTCTCTCAGGGCTAGATTTTATTCGCATATGGGAATAAGTGGCCGAACAGGTAAAATTTTAAAAACTAAGGAAGCCTCCAGCATACGTGAACATAGCATCAAATGCAAAATTGATGTCACTTTAGACAATTTTAAAATTCTTGGTTGTAATACTTGTCCCAACTCACTAAGAATTTTAGAATCCCTTTTCATTAAAGCATTGTCCCCTAGTCTGAATGTTGACTCATCGTCCGTCCCTCTCAATCTGCTATGATCCCTCCTCCTTCCCCAATTCCTTATAATCCCTCCTTCCCCTATCTCCCTCGCCATCTTTCCTTCCCGTCTCCTCTGCTCAAATTAGTCGGCCTCGGATATTGCTGTGTAAGGTAGATAGCTCCATTGTTCCAGTGTACTATTGGTAATTTTTCCAGTGTATTAATTTCACATTTACTACATGTATTTAAAAATAACTTCTTAATTTTGATATGTAAATCTGTATAACTTAGAACTTAACCCTCTTTTCTCAGTCTTTTAAAATTTGTCTTTACGAATAGGTTATAGAAATTTCTGTTTGTTTTTCATTCAATATTGATTTTAATTTCACATTGTTATTAAACAGCCTGAAGATGAGCGTATTGCTCGAAACGTTGCGCAATAAAGAAGACTTTTCATGGCATTTACATTTCTCCTTGTCATTGGATTTCTACTAAATATTAAATTGAAGCTCTGTAGAAGCAACCCGCATAATTATATATATATATATATATATATATATATATATATATATATATATATATATATATATATATATGTATATATATATTCCCTGTACTAATATGTTGCTGATTATGCTCCTTCATTTTGTATATTATTATTTCTTTATTTTCAATATTATTATTTTCAATATATTTAATTATTTAATATAACCGTATATATATATATTTTTTTCCTATACTAATATATTGATGGTTATACTACATCGTTTTGTATATTTTTGATTATATAAATATATTCCTCGTTCGTGTTTCTTATGCTATTATTATTTTGTATTTTATTTTTTGATTATAATGTTATAATGTTTCAGACCAACAAAGACCCTAGGATCCACTCATGGCTGGTCTACCTAACTGTATTCGTAATTATGTATTGTGCATGTTCTCCGTGGTGGCGGAGGGGACCTACAATTTTATGTGGGTTCCGAACCACAAAGTCTTAATTTTACTACCTTAAACTTTACCCAGTCTATCAACATATGCGTCTAATCGATTTTTAAACATGTTTATAGAGGTGCTTCTAATTACTTCTACCGGCAAACTATTCCACCTATTTATGCGTAAAAACGTTTTTGGCAACTGCTGTTTCGAACCTTCTATTTGTCAACTTATACCTGTTATTTCTAGTCCTATTATATTGAGATATTTGGAAAAAGCTATCTCTATCTACGTTATCGAACTCATTCATAATTTTGAAAACCTGGATTAGATCACCCCTTAGCCTCCTAGTCTCGAGTGTAGTCAATTTTAACTCCTTAAGCCTATCCTCCTACAACTTTGACCTAAGCGACGGAATCATCTTAGTTGCTCGTCTTTGAACTCTTTCGAGTTTGTCTATATCTTTTCGCATATGCAGATTCCAAAATTGGATCGCGTACTCCAAATGGGGTCTAACTAATGATTTATAAAGCGGAACTATAATATCGCGCGATTTGTACTCAAAATTCCGAGCTATAAAACTAACATTTTGTTCGCTTCATTGACCGCTGCTGTACTTTGTTTCGCTACTTTTAAATCACCAGTGACCATAACTCCAAAATCTTTTTCCTGCTCTACGCTTGTTAACTTTTTACCGTTACGCGAACCTATATGTAAAGTTTTACACTTATCGACGTTAAATCTCATTTGCCATGTGACTGACCAATCAACGATTTTATTCAGATCTTCCTGGATTTTACCTCTATCTTCGTCATTAATCGCCCTACCACCCAGCTTCGTGTCATCCTCAAACTTTGAAACTGTACTGACTAGGCCGACATCTAAGTCGTTAATATATATAAGAAAAAGCAAGGGGCCCAATACACAACCCCGAGGAACGCCACTCGCTACATTAACCCAACACGACTCCGCTCCAATTTATTACTACACCCCTGATTCCATGAGCCTTGTTTTTTTCAATGAGTCTTTTGTGCGGTTCGGTGTCAAACGCTTTTTGAAAATCTAAATACAGTACACCAACCGCCCGATGACTATCGTAAACGTCAACCACGCTTTGAAAAAATTCTAAAAGATTAGTTAAGCAAGATTTGTTTCGCCTAAAACCGTGCTGAGTATTTCTAACTAAGTTAGGCAATTCGAAGTGTTCGACTATACGATCCCTAATTATTTATTCCAGTAGTTTACCTACAACAGACGTTAAACTGATTGGCCTATAATTTCCCGCAGCACCTTTATCGCCTTTCTTAAAGATAGGTGTTACGTTTGCTAACTTGAAATTATCTGGTACGCACCCCTCAGAAATAGACGCATTAAAAATCGTTGTTAGCGGCACAACAATGATATCTTTTAATTCTTTTAGTTGTATGGGATATATGGAATCCGGTCCCGGTGATTTACGCATTTTCATTTTATCAATATAACGCATTACCTCCCCTTCACTAACCACAATATTATCCAAAATATTACCATTATCAAAAGGTATTATGTCTATGATCGTAGGGATATTCGTTACATCTTCTGTAGTAAAAACTGATGTAAAAAATTTGTTTAGCAAGGTAGGCATTTCCTTGTTTTCAGAAACTAGATCTCCGTTAACATTTTTCAACGGCCCCAAGACACTTTTTACTGGATTTCTATTGTTGACGTTTTGAAAGAATCGCTTGGGGTTTTCTTTACCGTCACGAGCTATGGAGATTTCAAATTCGCGCTTGGACTTTTTTATTACACTTTTCGCTTCACGCCTCAGAGATATGTAGTTGTTTCGTAACCACAAATTGTCTTTATCGCACTTATGTAGCCTATAAGCCCTATCCCTACTCTTTATAATGTCTCCTACTCTAGAAGTAAACCACAAGGGCTTGTTGTTTACTTTCGCACGCTTAATTTTGTACGGTATTTATATATTTCATCGTTTGATTGCATATTTATTTTCTATATATTTCGTGAATTTGATTACACTAATTCGTCTAATTAAACAGAATGATGTAATTAATTGTGATTTATTTAATTCTTTTGGTTGTAAACGACATTATTATTTAATTATACCAAATGGCGGCCTTCTAAAACGGCTAACGGATTTCTAAGCCAACTGTCAAACATATGTGAATAGCGCAATCTGGCAGTTGAAAAGGTAATATATACATACATCTGCCTTCTAGGTATTCTACGTCAACTGGCTGGTTAAGCCAACTGGTGGAATATGCCAGAATATATGCTTTAATTAAATAAATAGCGCAATTTGGCAACTCAACCCTAACAATGTGCCTGCCTTCTAGGGCTTCTAAGTCACCTGGCTGGTTAAGTCAGAATATATGCTTTAATTAAATAAATAGTTCACTCTGCCAACTCAACCCTAATAATGTACACCTGACCAAGCCATTTACGCCTTCTAAGTCAACTGGCTGGTTAAGCCAACTGACGGTTCAAGCCTGAATATATGTTTTAATTAAATAAATAGCGCAATCTGGCAACTCAGTCAGTTAAGCCAACTGGCTGATTAGGAACTTATAAGTCAGCGGACGCTCGGCTGAAATCTTAATATGCGCTTGACTCCTGCCAAGCGAACACCTCTCTCCTCCTTTCTCTCTCTCTCTCTCTTTGGTTAGGTATACCCCTTTGGGGGTAAGGCCGTCCTACCTTCTCCCCCAAAGAGGTCTCCCCCAGCATGCTGGGGGAGTTCATTGCAACTTGGGGTATAACTTCTCCCCCATAGTTGCATAACATCTTGCAACATTCCCCCTCCCCTTGTTGCATAACCCCTTGCAACATTGACCAACATTTGCAATTGCATTGCACTCTTTCCTTTTGCACCATACTACTATTCAGCCTGATTGAATCTTGTGTTGAAATCATTCTGAATATCATACATCGTTTTGCCAGTATGTGACCTTTCATGAGCCCATGTGCTCATCACTATCCTTTCCTCCAGAGTGTAAGTGGACTGGTCTGCCATTTTTCACACAACTCTAATACCTGGAAAAGAAAAAAATGTTAATGAATCACATATGAATTCAATTAATCACAGAAAAATAAAATTAGTATTACAATATGTACATTTTGTTGGGGGTGACGGGACTTTTCAAACACCCTATATATGAAATTTTACAAGAAAATAAATGGGATCACCTGAAGATCAGGCCCCCCAGCCTTCGTTAGTTAGCCTTGTAAGGCTAACTAACAAAAATATCACGACTTAACCTAACCAATCGTCAAGGGCGTACAGTTGACCTAACGATTGGTTAGGTTAAGTCGTGATATTTTCGTTAGTTAGCCTTATAAGGTTAACTAACGAAGGCTGAGGGCCCTGATCTTCAGGTGATCAAATAAATGATGCTTAATAAAAACAAATATAGAAAAAGAATAGAGTAAATTACAGGTGCTTAATGAAATTAGAATATTTCAAATAGTTGATTACAAAATTGATTACTATGATAAAAATGGCAGTAGTGAACTTACACATCAGTAGGAGCTAATGAAGTGTTTTTTGGTGATTGCGAAATACATTTAGTGATGAAGCCTACCTGATATGCACGGAAATTGCATTTCATACATCTGCTCCTTTGAAAGAGTGCATTTCCTGCAGTTTCTATTATATAGTTCGGTTTGTGTATAAAATCACTGAGCAGTCTGGTGTTGTAACGATGGTGTATTTGATTGGGGAGATTGCTCTTTGAATGGGTGATGTATGTCGATTTTTATTGATAACTTTGAACCTATTGACAGCAACAATAAATTTGTATAAGTCATTTTGTTTTAAAGTATTTAGCTCTTTAAACATTGTGGAAGTGACTTTGTCTGTTGTCATTATTCGAGAGAGTTCGTAAACATTTTTTATGAATTACTTCCAAAGTGTGTTTTATATATTTCTTGAAGCTACCCCTTATTGTAATGCAATATAATAAATGTGCTTGAAAACAATAAAAAAGGGCCTAATTCTTCAGAATTAAAAAAAAATATCACCCCGAAAGCAAATATAGTATATTAGTATATTCGAGACAGCTGCATTGCACCATTCTAGATTGGTTACCTAGTATTTTCTTGAATATTCCGGAATATACCGAAAAGCACTAAATACTCTGGAAAATCACTGGAACAGAGACCCATCTGCAATAGCTATACCAAGGAGCAACCAATGTGCGGAACGTGCCATTAAGGTGATGCAAGAACTTTACGTAAACTGTAAAAATAAAGACAACCTTAATCACAGGTTTATTTTAAGCAATAAGTAAAACAATTAAAACAATAATAGAGTAAATGTATAATATTGTATTTGTATAATTAATATGTATTGTATAGGTATAATGTTGTATAATATAATATATGTTTATGTATAATAATTGTGAAATAAACATGCAAATTTCTATTTATTATTTTATTACCACGTTGTGTGTCACGAGTTTCGTTGGTTGTTATAGGTTAGTTAGTTATTTTGGAGCAAGTGTAGTTTACGTCCTCCTGACGCAAAAGGGGACACAAACTACAATAGGTCAAAGTTGGGGAACGTAAACTACACTATGCTCTTTAGGAGACATTTTTTAAATGAATCCATCAAACAAAGCGTTAAAACTAACGAAAATATTACGACTTAACCTAACCAATCGTCAGTGGATCACCTGAAGATCAGGGCCCCCAGCCTCAATTACCAAATGATATCTTTGTTAAAACTAACGAAAATATCACGACTTAACCTAACCAATCGTCAAGGGTGTACAGTTGACCTAACCGGGCATTCAATTTAATTTATTATTATATTTGGTACTATAAAGCAAAAAACAAGAATACATGGGGGCCCTGATCTTCAGGTGATCCTCGTCAATTTATATATATATATATATATATTGTAGTGCAGTGGGTTTTTTTTAAAGAAGATAACACTATGTAACAAAATATTGAAAACTTTACCTAAGCAAATTTTTTGTTGTATAATTCTTAAAATGGCTCAAGTTTTTCTACCTTAAAAGGTATGGTAGTACCGTAAAAAAACAAAAAAAAAACAGATTAAATTAGAAAATTAATTGTATGCTTAATAAGGCTTGTTTTATTTACAAAGCTCATGCATCTTAGAAGCTTTAACATCCTAACCTGAAATTGAAAATCATCATAATACCAACAAGAAAAATAGGAGCCATAAAAATTAAGAACAAATGCTGTGGGAGAGAATTTTTTCCCTTTCCAGAAAATGCGCCACGATCTGCGCAGAAGAGGCAAAATTGAAAAGCAGAAGACACCGCGAAAAATTGCCAAATTCTCTGCGGCTTTCAACTTTCCGGATAACAAACAGATCTCTGTGACTCTCAGCTTTCGAGACAATAATATCCTCTCTGCGACTCTCGGACCTACCGACAACAATTTTGTTCTCGGCGCTCACGCTTTTACTGTTCATACTGGAATTTTAGAATTTTGCTGTGCAAACAACCCCCACTGCAGTTATAAATTTTTCCCCATGCAAGACTACAGGATCATAGAGGGGTAAAACAAAGAATTTGACTACAACGACGGCGGAAAAAGAGATACGGGCCCCTGGTCGTGACTAACTTAGTCCCGACCCTAAGATTTCAAATAGGAGCAGTCACTGAACCAAGAAGGAATTAAATGGTGAAGGTAAGGATTGTTAAGCCAAACTTGATGCATTAGACCAGTGGTGCACAAACTTTGGTATTATTATAGTATTACACCCGTCTAACGTCCAGCAATTACTATATGTTCATTAAGTAGATTTTTTAATTCTAAGACACTTTCCTTCTATAGCGTTTCCGTCGCAAATGCTTCGTTTTCGAGTTATAAACATTTTTTTGGTGTGTATCTAGTGTGTGTTTGTACGTTCGTTTGTGTGTTTGTACGTTCGTTTGTGTGTTTGTACGTTCGCTTGTGTGTTTGTACGTTCGCTTGTGTGTTCGTTTGTGTGACTGTTACATGTCTGCCCAATCACTGCGTTCCATCCATTTCGAATTTGAATTACTTTGCTACCGGAGTGGAACACTCATTCCACTCATTCAGAAGTACATTAGGCCATTAGGCCTGGCTCTGTAATTTATAGTGATTCCTGGGCTGCCTACAAGACTATAAGTGATTTAGGTTAGGATAGGTTAGGTTAGGATAGGTTAGGTCAATTTTGAAGGTGAAATTTGTTTTTCCTATGGTTTTTGATGTGTTTTAAACGAATCTGACCTTCAAAACCGTCGGAAATGACTCGTTTTCGATTGCCTGCTGGGGGGAGGGGGGTTATCTCAAAAACGAGTCATTTCCGACGGTTTTGAAGGTCAGATTCGTTCAAAGCACATCAAAAACCATAGGAAAAACATAAATTTCACCTCCAAAGGGAGACGGGTGTAATACTATAAATTTACCCAAACTTTTTTGATGTGAGGGCCAAGCGAAGAAAATAACTAAATGTATTAGCCTACTTACTTTCCATCTAAGTCATAAATTGGGTCACTTTTATATTCTAACTTTTTCATTGAATTGAAAAGACCCGTGGGGGACACATTTGGCCCGCGGGCCAGGGTTTGTGCATCACTGCATTAGACTAAAACAATACTTCCCATTAATAATAACTCTTTATCATTAATTCCAGCAGTCATGCCCGTAAAAATAAACTGGAGATTCTTCAATACTTCATTACTACTACCGCAGTCATTTCAATGATTCGTAGTTAACTCAGACCTTTGCTGTTTAGAGCCAATTCGCCCAAACAACAACAAGCCTTGTTAGGCTATGATCTATTTCAAATTTAGTATATGGATGAATATTTATAAATTTGCAGTATCATAACCGACCTAATTTGGCTAGGTTACTTGAATTTAAAGCGTAATCAGTTAGGGTAGGCCCTAATTAAGCTTAATCCATTTTACAAAATTTATAATACGACCCGCAGGTTTCCGAATGGTCTTCCCTTCAAATAAGAGCGACAAAAGCAGAAATTTCCCATATTCTTGGATTTTGAAACTACGTTTAATAAGGATCTCGTGTAAAATCAAATTTCGGCCAAATATATTTTCATATTTCATATTTACTTCAATATCCTCGTATTGAACTATCACAGGCAGCTTTTGCCATTAAATTTAATATTGCAGATTTTTTTCTGGCCAATTTGTTAATTTAAAGATTTTAAAGATCAAACAATGAAATAGTAGAGCTGGAAATCAGCTTTTAGAATCTACTTATGGTTCTATTATATTAAATCTTAAAATTACTTGTCGGCCTAGCTACCTACTCGTATTAAATTAAAATTAGCCCCAAGGTAAATTAAGACTACCAATTTCGGAGGAATTTCGTTGGAAAGGTGGTTAGGAGAGGTAGAGTGGGCTGTATCTCTCTACCTCCCTACGAAGTAGAGGACCATTCTGCAACAACTGGAAGAGTCAGCCGTATTCTTGCACTGGATATCCGCAAATTTTAAGACCATAGTACCGTACCTATTTTGATTAAGTTTCAACATTGTATTTTATCATTTAAGATATCGGTATCAAATTATAGATTTGAATACAGTAGCTCTAAAGAAGTTCCTTAATTTTTTTCATATTTATCATATCTCAAGTTTAAGTTAGCTACATAAGTTCAACTGAGAATAACATTTTATTAACATAATTTGCCTTCCAGTTATTCTTCAAACTTTTCTGAACAAAAAATTTTGGAAATTTTTTATTTTTTTAGTGTTTCTTTGTTTTTGGGTGCGCTGAATTAAAAAATCGCATTAGTTTTCTCGTGAAAACTCGTTTCTTCTGAAACCATAATCTATTTTTTGTATCTAGTGGCTTATCAGAGAGCAAAATCACAAAGGAAAGGAAAATAAATATATTTCATATTTAAAGATATATAATCTATATATAATGTATAATTGTATATAATGCACACAAATATGCTCAAATCTAAACGGATAATGCTTAAAAATGTACATTTGAGTGACTTTTTCTTATAGTTCCGTGGATTATCTCTTATTAAACAGATATAGTCACCCATCATAGCTTCGTCCCATTTTCCCTGATATCTCTTCTCCATGGTTTGGAAATCTTGGTGAAAACGTTCACAATGTTCTTCACTTTACGTCACCCAAATATGGTCTGAAGAATTCTAAATGCGAGTCCAGATAGTGTAACTTCAGGGACATTCTGTAACCTAACCTTTGAATTTGAGTGGATTTTCGGTATTATTATAGTATTACACCCGTCTAACGTCCAGCAATTATTATATGTTCATTAAGTAGATTTTTTAATTCTAAGACACTTTCCTTCTATAGCGTTTCCGTCGCAAATGCTTCGTTTTCGAGATAAACATTTTTTTTGGGTGTGTATCTAGTGTGTGTTCGTACGTTCGTTTGTGTGACCGTTACATATCTGCCCAATCACTGCGCTCCATCCATTTCGAATTTGAATTACTTTGCTACCGGAATGGCTTCGTGTGACGCGTGCTCGTTCGATTATTACAGCTGTATTGTCGCTTTCTGCGAAAATTTAGAAAAAGTGTTGAGTTTGTGAGTGCTCACGGTGTTCTACCGACAGTAGTGAAGTGTCCACATTGTAAAACGGAGTGTACATATCGTCAAGACCAGAAACTGTGGCGTTGTGGATAGGTTAGGTTAAGTTAGGATAGGTTAGGTTGTTAGGATAGGTTAGGTCAATTTTGAAGGTGAAATTTATGTTTTTCCTATGGTTTTTGATGTATTTTGAACGAATCTGACCTTCAAAACTGTCGGAAATGACTCGTTTTCTGTGATTTTCCCCACCCGAGAACTCTCGGTTCCCACCAGGGTCCCCCAGATTGCCGGCTGGGGGGGGAGGGAGGTTATCTCAAAAACGAGTCATTTCCGACGGTTTTGAAGGTCAGATTCGTTCAAAGCACATCAAAAACCATAGAAAAAACATAAATTTCACCTCCAAAGCGAGACGGGTGTAATACTATAAATTTACCGGATTTTCTCTCTGTGGTTGTCGTTTTTGTTACCTAAAAAACCATGGACTTAAAGCCGAAATGACTGCCAAGCATTTTTTTCAAGAGCTGTCATTTTTTTCTTCTCTTTAGATGCTAACATGCGTCTGACTTGAGGTCCAACAAATGTCTCCCTTAATTTTAGCTTCAGAAAGTTTGGGAAACATTGAACGTATATGATAGAGCATCATTTTCAGCATCCAAAGCTTTGATGAATTGCTTAATAAGATGAAGCTTGATACGTAGCCGGGGTAGAAAAATTTAATATGTTGGAATAAGGGCTTCGTTAAGAACATTGTTTGCCTGGATTAAGCTCATTTCTCACGGGCCATTCCTTTCTGACAAAGTGCTCACCATCTGCTCTGCTGTCCCAAAGGCAGAGGAAACACGAATATTTAGTGTAACCGCCCTGTAAGTCCAAGCAGGAATCCTAACATTCAACCGAATGAGCCACAGGAATAGATGGAAACATGTTTCCATTATGTAGTAGGACGCCTTTTAAACTTCTAGTTGAACTGTCAATAAACAAACTGCAATCAGCAGGGCTGTATTCAATTCCTTTCTCGGCAAAAAGGCCATTCACATTACAGTACAGCAGTAGCAGAGAGAGCTCGATGCAAAACAGGAGTAGAAAAAAACATATCGCAAATACTTATTCCTGTAGAAAGAGATCTTGACACTTGAGTCCAAAAGATTCCACTCTTTAAGGCGGGACGTCATAATTTCTGCATTGGTTTTCGCAAGGTTAATATCCATGACTAGGTCGTCTGTCTTTCTGGTTGGGGAAATGGGGTGACGTATTGGAGCTTGCCTCCAAGTCAGCATCATCATCGAAGGATATTAAAGGAGTTTCTTCTATTTCCTCCATGGTGGGTGGGCATGGAACGAGTAAATCTTCATTATGGGGGACGGGGGCAATAGAAGATGGGATATTTGGATATAGAACATTTTTTTTACCTCTACCTCTCTTGTAGAATGAAATGTCTACCATGCAGAAGTAGCAATCATCGTGGTGATTGGTTTGCTCCCTCCAAATGCGAGGAATAGCAAATGGCATGCTTTTTCTGGTACCTCGCATCCATCCTTCTAATGTGGAACGGCAGCTCCACAGCAAAAGTGAGGTGCCCATGATTTATCTTGATCGCCCATGGGCATGCCAAAGTAAACGTGATATGCTGTACAAAACTTCGTTCCTGTGTCAGTTTTGTTCTTGACTTGCTTTGGATTGATGTAATGGCCGCAAACATCATAAAATGAATCTGCAGGGCCTATTGGTAGCCATCGCCATATAACTCTAATTCAAATATCTGAAAAATACAAATAAAAACATTTTATAAACAGAAATAAGAAGCCAAATGTGTACATATATTTAATAATGGGCCTTAACCAATGAAAACAACTAATAAACCCCAGTTTTGGGAACATTTTGAATTTTGCACTTGAAATTATTTTACTCAGAAAAATGCCTTAAAAATGGCGAAAAAGTAAGATTTCTAAATTTGACTATATCATAAAAACTAGTTTTCCTCGCAAAATCGATGTCAAATCTGTAATCAGTGTGGCCGAAACATATAGAAAAGATCGAAAAATCAACATAAAAAATTGTTGCGCAGTGTGATGTTTATAAGAATTTAATAATGTTTTGTTGAATAAAGAAAATAATGTTTAAGAAATTTAATTATGGTTTGTACGTAAATAAGAATTAATAATGGTTTGTTTGAAATTAAGAATGTAAAATGCTGTTTGGCAACGCCTGAGATGGCCCAGAGAAGGCAAAATACCCTAAAAATCCAGTCTCGGGCGGGGGTTTGCCCCGATTAGGTGGTCTGTCGTATTACTATGTTGTAAATTTAAAATATTAAAAGTGTGTGTCTCCGCGATTAAAAGTTAATGATAGTCCGCACTCATGATTACCCCGTTTGTCTAAATTGTTTTGGGTATAAATAAAAAGTCAGTGAATAATAGTGTGTAATTATCCACGGCCCCTCTTCATTGTTCAAAAGTTTAATGGCGGCCACGTCTACCCGTCTCAAGACACGGAGAAAGTGATAATAGAAAAGATAATGAAAAGAAAGCGAAGAGTAGAAGGAAAGAATATTTTTTATATAAATCACATTTTTTTGGTAGCAGCTGTGTTCCTATTAAATTAATATAAGGGTGTTCCCACGTGCTCTGTACGCGCCTTATATTTAGGCCAAATTAAATTACATTGCTCACCGCTTTATAGTCTTTAATAAATTAGTAGATATTCTGTTTCGGTAATTTAAACAGTAAAATGCATTGTGTACCCCATTTGCACGATTCCCATTCCTTAAAAATTCCTGGAGCTATTGAAGAATAGGGACCCTAGCTTTCTTTAGTTAGGTTTATAAGGCTAACTAACGAAAATATCACAACCTAACCAATCGTTAGGTTAAGTGTACGCCCTTGACAATTGGTTAGGTTAGGTCATGATATTTTCGTTAGTTAGCCTTATAAAGCTAACTAAAGAAGGCTGGGGTCCCTATTCTTCAATAGCTCCAAATTTCTTGTATCTATAATTTAATATGGCGCGTCATTTTTTAAATTTCTTCTCATAGTGGCATTTTTGAAATATTCACGGAGGCAGACTCCATTTCAACCGTTTCGACTAAGTTTATTCTTGGAGTAAAAATTTTGAGTCTGTTTTTTTTTTTTTTTTTTTTTTTTTTTTTTTTTTTTTTTTTCATGCATTTTTATACAGGTACGTCTAAAAGTTTGGAGCGTATATGTAACGCATTTCTCGGTATATATATGTATATGGTAGCGAATTGTAACAGATTAAATAACAAAATTTCCCAGTATCTAGTGGGTAGTTTTTAAGATTATTCTTCGACTGGATGTGTATAATTAAGGATGTCAAGTCGACACATGACCATCATATGTGCATAATTTTAAGGTAGTTAAGTGTAATTTTTAAGGTTTTTGTTCAAATTCGAAAAAATAATGGTTAAAGACCCTAATTTATACTCGGTCAATTCGGACTGATTGAGGTTATTTTGCTTGCCATATGTAAATTGTGTGAGAAAATTTGTTTATTTGAAATACAGGAATTGTTTTAGAAAATTCTTTTGGTAAATTAATTTTGGTTCTTTGAATTTTTTTATATACTGTAAGTTCATTTTTATTTCATAGGTGGGCTGATTTTTGTTTATTTTTTTTCATTCTTTCATGAGTTTCAATGAAAATACAAAGTGATATTTTGTATGGATAAACTGGTTCATATTTTTTTATTCTGAAACTATAGTTTATTGTGATAAGGAGTGTTTTTGTTTAACATTTTAATTTGGATATAAATAATGAAAAATGTTTTTACCTTTCGCGCGTTTGCATAGAAAATATTACAAAATTATTTCATGATGTAATGCAGTTTGATTCGGTTCGGAATATTTTTGTAGAGGTTCGCTTACAACAAAAAGTGAACACACTCTTCATACTGCAGTGATTTATTTTAATTTTTGTTTACGTAGTAGGTTGCGCTGTATTTTTGGGTTCATAATATCTGTTCTTATTTATAATAACGGTGAAAATTTGTATTTAGTTTGACTTGGAAACGATAAATTACTGGAATTCCTGTGATTTACAAACAATGCTGGGTTTCGTGTTGAGGGAGAGAGTTGGGATCACCTGAAGATCAGGGCCCCCAGCCTTCTTTAGTTAGCCTTATGACGCTAACTAACGAAAATATCACGACCTAACCTAACCAATCGTCAAGGGCGTATAGTTGATCTAACGACTGGTTAAGTTAAGTCGTAATATTTTGGTTAGTTAGCCTTATAAGGCTAACTAAAGAATGCTGGGGGGCCCTGATTTTCAGGTGATCCGAGAGTTGTCTCTCAGATGTCATTTTGTAAATTGAGTTTTCTTCCTGTGAAATTTAGCATTGCAGGTTGGAATCAATGTATTAAATTGATTTTCGGTATTAATATTAAAATTTGTTATTTAATGATTGTTTTGGAAACTGTTATTTTTTTAAACTTCATTTGGGTTTACTCGTGCAGTTGAAGCGCTAGAGTGATTGCTGACCAGAAATGGAGCATTTTAGATTGCCAGTAACGTTTTTGTGGTATCTTTGTCCGCTCCCCACAAAGTTTAAGATGGTTCATTGTTATCGGGAATCGATGACGTGAAGTTTCTGGTTTTCATTTTTGTCTTTTGTATTTAAATGTATCGATGTGATTTCTGAAGATAGCTTGAATAATATTTTTAAAATTATAATAACGGTTACTATGTATGGGCGCGTTTATATTTATACTGTGCAGTATGATCCCTGGTTCGATTCCCGGGAGGTACCTCATTTTTGATTGCTCGTTTTCTCTCTCCTTGCGAGGACACTTCTAAACAAGCGTCGTTCTTCACATTAATTATACTGTGTGTCGTTTGCAGTTAAAATGTAGGATCAATGAAAGAAAGCAACCCCCAAACGGGTCGGGAGTGGCTTTTTTTCATTGACACAATTCGGGAGTGGCTTTCATTGATCTGCAAATTATTTAGGTAGGTAGGTTATTTAGGTTAGGTTAAGTTAAGTTGTGATACTTTAGTTAGTTTAAATGAAAATATCATGACTTAACCTAACCAATCATCAAGGGCATACAGTAATAAATAATAAACAATTCCTCATGAAGGTGTTTTTACTTACATTCTTTACTTTAGTGATTTTGGGGAGTGACATTGTTTACTTGATCGTTTTTTAAGGTGGCATTGTTTACTAGAAACGTTTGGGGGTGGCTTTCTTTCATTGATCCAAACTGTGTGTGTGTGTGTGTGTATATATATATATAAAACTGCAATGACCGCGCAGTATATTAACGTATAGAAACGACGTAAGTATAGAGGAGTGTTCTGCACACGAGGAAGAGAAATAACAAACAAATGAAAAATAAGGCACCCGCCCGGGAATCGAACCCAGGATCTTCCAATTGCCGGTCAGACGTGCTAACCACTACACCACGGAGCCACGATAGTCAGAAGTTGTAATTCTCCTACATAGGGCAGAAACCAATGCCTTAAGAGGGCACCCTCGCAAATCGTGAATATGTACATTTAACTGCAATGACCGCGCAGTATATTAACGTATAGAAACGACGTAAGTATAGAGGAGTGTTCTGCACACGAGGTTTCTGCCCTATGTAGGAGAATTACAACTTCTGACTATCGTGGCTCCGTGGTGTAGTGGTTAGCACGTCTGACCGGCAATTGGAAGATCCTGGGTTCGATTCCAGGGCGGGTGCCTTATTTTTCATTGGTTTGTTATTTCTCTTCCTCGTGTGCAGAACACTCCTCTATACTTACGTCGTTTCTATATATATATATATATATATATATATATATATATTAGGGTGTGTTTATGGTATATGGTGAAAAATGCGAAATGAAAATGCAAGGGAGCGGAACCCTTTATTTTGTGAGGATACATGAGAAAACAGAACAGGCAAAATTTCTTTGTAATCCAACAACATTTAGAGGTTGCCCACAGCTGATAGGTATTTTCAATTTATAGGGCAATGGAAATTTTAATTCTCAGTTTAAATGATAAATTGCATCTCCAATATACATCTCCAATCAGAGCTGGGCAGTATTTAAATACGTATTTAAATACATTTGTGTATTTATAAATACATTGTTTTTCATGTATTTAAATATAGTATTTAAATACTTTAATGAGTATTTAAATACAATGTATTTAAATACTCAAAATATAAAAATGTAAATACTTTTACTGGTTTAATACACGTTCTGTACTAGCACAGTACGACACATAGACAGTGTAGTACAGCATGGTTCATGTTTCAACGTGTCAGTTCAATCAGTTGTGTGCCACTCTTAGTCGAAAGCGGTTGATTTCTTTATCGTGTGCGTGTCATGGCTTCAACAAGCAAATCCGGTGAAACAAACGGTGATATATCTGCAGATAACAATTTAGTGCACCCTCTGTTTGATGGAAAATACTTTAAAATTAAATCTAAAGACGGTAATAAGGTAAAGTGCACCTGCTTGCTGTGTAAACACGAAGTCTCTGCTGCAAGCAATACTACAACGAATCTGTACACTCATCTGAAGGTAAGTGTTTTTTTAGACATAAAAAAATATCTTGAAATTGACCGAATAATCGTACAAAACGCTTCTGCCTTAAGTGGGCCTGTGTAACTAACTCGTTGCAATCAATCCAATTTGCGATGGAAAATTCATTGATGAAAAAGCTTTTAAAATCGTCTGATCTATCGAGTGGTGTATTTATTTCGAAATTCACCGTGTCCCCTAAAGTAGAAATTTATCAAAACATGAATTAGTGAATGCATATGTTAAAATTTGTATGTATTTAAAATGTATTTACAAATGTATTTAAATACAATTGATGTATTTTGTATTTAGTATCTAAATACATTCGTAAAATGTATTTAGTATTTAAATACATTTCTCCCATGTATTTAGTATTTAGTATTTAAATACATTCAATGTATTTATTGCCCAGCTCTGTCTCCAATAAGTATTCAGAACAAATATATCGTGTGAGTATATTCACTAAATTCATAATTAACGATTAAAGTACATGACACCTCGAGTGTTGGCGTTCATTTTTTCATCAAAGTGGCTTTGGAGGCTGTGGGCAAGACTTTACGATGTTCTTCGACGATTTGAATCATGAACTGCATCTGCTCTTCGTTCCGAGTCCTTCCAGCCTTCGTGAATTCTTGAATCAATGCTATGCCTCGCTCTGCTGCATCATTCACTACATTTAAGGAATCCACCCTGATCTTTGCTGAACCAAAGCTGGTGTTGTTTTCCCAGTTTGATGGATCCTCTTGCAGGAAATCGACCGGAAGATCTAGAAGGGTGAACAGATTGTACGTATTGGAAGAGCAAAAGTCTGCCAGGGTCTTTCCTCTTGGATCTGGAATCCAGACTCGTCGGGGGGGGAGCTTCTGACCCTTCAACGGAATTCATATTCTCTACCATTTTCCGCTTCTCATCATCATCGACTGCAGGATCGAATAGTGCAAGGTCCACGTTTACCTCATTGAGGTACCAGAGATGCCGATTAAAACTCTTGTACCCAGCGGCGTTGGTGTTTTGCAACTTTTGAAGGAGGGCTAAGTCGCTTCGTGGAGCGCTTGCTGCTTCTCTTGCTGAAAACCACGGAAGGACGTAATCTTGAGCAACGAAGAGACAGAAGTCCCGCAACCCAGAAATCAGGCGGTCACTGCTACTTGCTCCACGAGATGTTGAAGGACATTGGTTCATGTGCATCGTGAACTGGTATCTGAACATCCAAATCTTGAAAGAGTAAATTCCACGCGCCATCCACCGTGCTCGGTGCAAAGCCCCTGGAGCCATGAACACAGGACTCCGACGTCCGTGAGGTACTCCTCCCAAGAAAATGACTACAATTTCAAGAAGCTCTCTGTAGTCATCTCTGGGATGCTTCACTTTCAGAAGGTCATTTGCTTCATGAATCATCTTCTCGGCCCAGGGACTGATCACTGCAGTCGTGTCCTCTTCGTCCGCGGCAGTGGAGTATTCATTCAATTTCAGTTGCGGCCAAAGCAGAGAGCGTCCAAAATTTTATACGCGTAAAAATTAAACCTTATAACTATTTTTGGAAACAAAAATATTGCCAGTAAAACAAGTCATTATACTTACAAACAATTCATAATACCATCCATTACAGTGCTAAGTAAAAAAAACGTTTGAAATATATGAATTATTTAAATAACACTTACCGTTGAGAACTGTGATGCTTCTTGGCCACCATTACGTAAATGCACGAAAGACGTGAGTAATTAAGAGAAAACGATTTAGAATTAAAGAAAATTCATTTGTTGGTATACTGAAGTAAAGAAATATGGATTATCAGAATGCAATTGACAAATGCAATTTCTAATTTTGGGGACGCTGTGTATCAATGGGTTAATAAACACTAGAAGTGACTTAAAAAGGGCGCATAAATAAATGAGCATATGGATAAAACTTTGGGGTCTTTGGGCAACCTCTAAATATTTGATGATTTTCCAAAAACATCATGTGCTTTATTTGCTCCCGGAACCTCATCATTTGCGGGGTTCCGTGACCCGAAATTCACACTTTCAGTGGTTAATATTCGTTTTAATGCTTTGTTCGTTTTCGATAGAAGGAGACATTCTATGACAATTTAACATATACATTCGTATTCAGGACACCTTGAAACCTCAGGGAAACTGATAAAAATCAAGGAAATGTAATAATTATTTTTTATGAAAAAAAAAAAAAAATTTAGACGTAAAAAGCAGCCATTATAGGCCATTGACCGAGTATTTAGCTCTTAACGCTGTTAAAATTTTAACGAACGTCGCCCTCTCCAGTTTTATGGGGAGACATCTCGTGGCAAAATTAGGAAACATAGGTCAAAACAACCAATTACATCTCGTTTTGGTTTCACGTGACCTTATCCGACCAATCGAGACGTACATTTTGAATCTCATAATACATACTCATTCAAGAATGCTTTAGTCTGGTTTTCATTATGGTTTGCGGAGGTTGCGATTGCCTGGGTTTTTGGTACCTTGGAACGCAGTTCCAAAAAACTACTGTTTGCGGTTCCTCAGAGAGACGCAACAACTCTTGTTCGCCTGATCCAGCAACATATTAGGCCTGGGACTACAATCTATTCCGACGAGTGGCGTGCGTATTCTCAACTTGGAAATCTAGGCTACATTCACCGGACAGTCAACCATTCACAGCGGTTCGTGGAAGACACCGTTCACATTCAAAATATTGAGTGTTGTTGGAAAGACGTGAAGAACTGGATATTACGGTCTGGCAACAAAACCCAATCAGTTTAGGTTAGGTCAGGTCTGTTTAGGTTAGGTCAGGTCTTTTTAGGTTAGGTTAGGTCTGAACCAAAACACATTTTTCTGGTGTTTTTTGGTGTGATTTGCTCAAATCTGAACTTCGTTTCTTTGGGAAATGAGCCGTTTTTGAGAAATTTTCAATTTTAAAATTTCTCAAAAACGGCTCATTTCCCAAAGAAACGAAGTTCAGATTTGAACAAATCACACCACAAAACACCAGGAAAATGTGTTTTGGTTCAGAAAGGAGGAAAAGCACTAAAACGAATAATTACCCTTTCAGTTTTTAAAAGCACCCTAATATATATATATATATATATATATATATATATATATATATATATATATACCGCATGAGAAGGTGCCCCCTCAAAAGGGCATTCGATTCCGCTCGTATGTAGGAGAATTATGAGATCTGATTCATATGGGACCTCGGTATAGTGGTTATCATATCTGACCGGTAATCGGATGATCCCGGGTTCGATTCCCGGAGGTGCCTAATTTTTTGTTGCTTGTTTTTTCTCTTCTTGTGCGGACACTCTTCTAAACAAGCGTCGTTCTTTAAAAATATATATATATATTATATATATATATTTGACGATTGGTTAGGTTGTCGTAATATTTTCGTTAGTTTTAAGTTTTATTTGATTAGGTATACGCGGACAAAGTTGGGGAAGTAAACTACACTAGGATAATGTAGGAGAACGGAAACTACACTAGGCACCACAGGGGGACATAAACTACACTTGCTCCGTTATTTCATACGTCAGTAACTTTCGGCCAATCAAGCATAAAAAGACACAGATCATCTCGTTTCAGTCACTGCTGATTTTTAATAAAAAGTGTGTATTTTTTAGGTAATTTTATACTGAGAATTCAATTTTGGCTTTCTTTAATGCAGAAATTAACCAAAACTAAGATATGCCAACCCTAGCCTAACTAAATTAGAAAGTAAACTATATGCATTTGGCTGGTTTAACATTTAAAGAAAAGTTTGAAATGTCGTTAAACATCGTCTTAAACAAATTATTTTTGCTTCACATAAATTCACACAAGTATGACTGCATCATTTGTGGATGAGTGTCACAATGGCGCTTGGTAGGGCCTATCAGAGCGGGGGCTAGGATGGCCATTTGGTCTGGGGCTCAAGCTTAAGGGGGGGGCCTCAAATTTAGAAACTTTCAGGTTTAAATACAATGTTTTGCAGTGAAAGTAATAATTGGGTTTAGCTATGGGCCTCAAAAGCTGGAAGTGGCCCGGGCGCCTCTGGACTTCTGAGAGGGCCTGGCGCTTGGTTGTTTATGAAATGCCGCGTGGTTTTAATTGTGTGTGTGTGTATGTATGTGTGCCACTTTTCCAATCAAAACAAATTTTGGAATTATTAATTGTTAAATGTTTATACTCATATCCTGCTAAGTTCTACAGCCCATCGTATGCTTCCCAGTTGTCGCTTATTATTGTAGTACTTCTCTCTATACTTTTCTTTGTACATGATTCTAACGTCTCCTAGTCACAACGAGGAGCAGCATACAAGAAACGTTCTCCTGTTTCTCTGCATATACCCACGAAGACCCATTGCTCAGGAAGAAGTCGCCCACGCTGATACTTTCTTCTAGAAAACATTGTTTCGTTAATTTCGACGGTAGTACATGGTCCTCCTATTTTCATGTTTTTTTTTTCAATATTGTATCAGCACAAACCTGAAAGGATGCATGTTATAAGTTACGTTAGGTTAGGATAGTAAAACTCACCCCTCTTAAATAGTTATAGTATTACTGCGTCGGCTTTAATTCAGAGTTCATGATCACAAAATTTTATGTTGGTATATTATTTTGCCCAGCAATAAATAAGTACAATAGTCTTAGATAATAGAATATGGGTGTCTTTGAACCATGTTCCATTATGCACTGAAACGATTTCATTACATTTCTGTAATATATTAAAATTAATTTTATAAATCGCAACATGAAAACTATTGCTAAAGTCTTCGGGAAAACTTTGGACGAATTACGGAAATATTTCCTCAAAATCAGGGAAAAACTTTCAGGTTTTTTTTTTTTTAATATCAAACGTTAAGTTACACTGAGTTTGGTCGTCGATTTAGGTTGGTTAGTTATTTCTCACGTGAACAACTTTCGGCCAGTCGGATGAAAAAAAAAAAAAAAAAAAAAAAAAACCCTGTTTTTCTCGAAACTTAATATTTTCCTTAATAACAAAAAAAATAAAAAGCTGCTTTATATTATACAGTAGATTACATAAAGATCTCTTGGTATGTTAGGTAAATATTACATTCTTTACTGAAAAGTATTGCAGATTTTTCAGAGAACTTATCGTGGTTTATGTAAACTGTTTATAAAGAATTTCGAAAGTGTTTTTTTTTTATTTAAACTGAAACGAATTATCACATTTTGGAAAAAATTACTCATCGTTCTCTAATGAGAATCTCTACAAAAAATTTACGCCAAGGTTTTCAAACCTCTCTCCATAAAACGTTTTAAAATGGCTAAATTTACTCATGATATTGAAGGAGAACGCGGAGTGCGAGTTTGCACACCGCCCACTCATTCACTTTCTTATCGCAGATAAAATATTAGTCTGGCAATTCAGATTCTTATTTTCATGCAAAAAATAAAATAACATAAAATACACAATTAACTTTTTTTTTTGTTTTATGGCCCTGTTTTATGTAGTATAAATATGCAAACTGCATAAATTAAAAATGTTAAATAATTTCATACTTTTTGTTAATAATGATTATCAGTTAACATTTTTCATTTCAGTGATAATGATTTTGAGAAGGATGTATGGATCTTTTCCTTCATAGCACTCCCAATTTCTTTTTTTTTTTTTCAGTTAGAATGCCCGGTTAGGTCAACTTGTACGCCCTTGACGATTGGTTACATTAAGTCGTGATATTTTCGTTAAAACTACCGAAAATATCAATTTAACCTAACCAATTGTCAAGGGCGTACACTTGACCTAACCGGGCATTCTAACTGAAAAAAAAAGAAATTGGGAGTGCTATGAAGGACCGGATGTATTTATAGCTTCTAGCTGCAATTGCCGTTTTTTAAAAAACTCAAACAATATATTTATTGTTTAAGCTAATTAAATTTATTAATTAATTATCAAAATAGTGTTACTGCACTTAAACCTTATACAGTTCTTTAATGAAAATTATAACAGAGGTTCGAGTGAACGTTTCACGAAATGTATAAAAGTTACCTTTTGTATGAAAATTTAATAAACAAATTCTCTACACTTGGACTTTGTAATGCATAATTTTAGCAACGCAAAATAGCACGAAGTGAAAGATGGTCACTATAGTTGACCATTACTTCATGACGCCATGCGCCGTTGGCTCAGTGCCTAATACCATTCTCCAATAAGCGAGGTGAAGACACGGAGGTCTGGAGTTTGACTCCCGATGTGGTTGGTTAATAATAATAATAATAATCCAGAGTTAATGCAGTGAGCCGTATTCGTCTGACCTGAGCAGTGTGCCAGTTAAAAAATGACACTTTCGAAGACCATTACTCTCGCAGCCAATATGTATCGTGGTCTAACCAATTCCAAAAACAAGCAGATATTAAATCGAGACGAAAAGTGTCTTTTCGTGAGAGTAGGCCATTCAGCATTTCAATGTGGTTGTCAGAAATTCCATAAACATAACTGTGACCAAAATCAGTGCGACATTACGTAATATCCTTTCAAAAATTTCGGTAATTTTACAGATTTAATTTTTATTTTAAATCATTATATGAAATTACTAAAATTCTTATAACGATCATGAAATGTGCAGTTAAGTGAGTAAGGGATTCGCTGAAGTTTCATCGAATTGCTGATGCTGCCCTGATTTTACGATCTCACTACAAGGAGGAGATTGTAGACATCAATCGACCAAGGAAGTACTCCAGAGGGGGACGTTAGGCAAGAGACAAGGAGTGCTGGAACTCCCGTTTCTCCTGCCACTCTCCTCTTTAGCTGATCTTTTTCCGTGTCTGATCTCTCCTGTGAGCAATCCAGATGCTTTCAGACACACACACACTTCTCCCATTTATTCCTCACCACATATACATGCATCTACACAATCTTTTCAAAATTGAAAAAGAAAAACAAAATAGCATTGTTCTGGATCTTGACTTCGGCTCTCTCCTCCTTCTTCTCTGGGGGCATTTTTGTGGGCGCTCGCCCTCAGCCCCTCCTTCCTGCATAAAAAAAACATGTATATATATATATATACACACACACAACTAACATACACACAAACATACATATATATATGTGTGTGTGTGTGTGTGTGTGTGTGTGCGCGCGCGAATACGAAGATCAAAAAATAAAAAAGTTGAAATACCTTTTATAAGTAAGTTGTTCAAATGGGAACTCGTCTTTAATGTTTAAAATTGATTTCTCAATGTCAATTTTTATATCACTTTCTTATTAATTTGATTTGTTTTATTTCCTCAGAAAAAAAAGTGAGACAGAGAGAGAGTGTGAGAGAGAGAGAGAGAGAGAGAGAGAGAGAGACAGACAGAGATAAGAAAATCTAGTGAATGAGTTTTTAAAATAATACTTTTTATATGTAACTTAATTTAAAGTTCATATAGTGTAAAAAAAAAATGTTTACAACATATTTTTATTTATTTCTACTTCATACACACAATACCTCCTATTCCGTTTGCCATTTTTCTAATGCATTTGTTGCTTGCAGATTGCCTGCCTTTTTACTGTTATTTTTTAAATTCGATTTGGAATTGGGTTGTCAGTAAGAGTCATCAGATTTAGATAGGAACTTTTTAAACATTTCGACTTCTATTGTGAACTTTTATTTTCTGTCTTATGGGTTTTAATTGCCAAATTGTGATAGTGTTCGCGTGACTATGACTTCAAATGGTTATGGTTAGAGCGATCAAAGTTATATATAACACTGCAGTATATAGTCTTTCTGATGTACAGTAGTTACCAGAAGAATTCTGGACATGACGCTTTTGTAATTAAATATTTACTGGATTTGAATTTAAGGTGGCTTAAAACAAGGGCGGTTCTCTCCCTTTTTTTTTTTCTTTCAAGTTGAGAAAGATGTAGTTCACTATCGCACGCAGATGGTGTAATTTATACGCTTAGAACCATGCATTACTTTGTTAATTTAATTAGGATACGGCTAAGATTTGGGTTTTGTTAAGTTTGCAAATGCAGCTGACCTTTGAGCGTGCGAATGAAGTCACACCTTATATTAAAGGTTTACAAATAACATGTATCACAAGTCCAAAAAGCTGTGAAGCGATAAAAACAAATCAATAGGTAGGATAGGTCTTAAACTAAATTTTTTTTATTTGAAAAATGCACACCAACATTATTTTAAAACTTGCCATTCTTTTCCTTCATAGTGAGTCGTTTGCTGAGAAACTACAGGGTGATCCGTAAAGGCTTACTCAGAAATAACTTGTTACATAAATAGTTTTGGGAAGACCTTTTTTGGATTACTGTGTATGGAGTAGGAACATGGGTTAATTTAGAGTGGCTATGTAGACTAAGCCCTATATGGACAGCATAGGTTTTGCTATATGTAATACGCTGGCTGCCGAATAATTAGGTTGCTTTTAACATTATATCCAGGATAAGCATGCACAGCCGATTCGAAACCCTTTGATTACGATATGCACGTAACATTTAACACGTAACACGCAGGATGTAATGCGCAACACGTAATACAGGGCAACAACAGGAGGTAAGACGTGCGCTATAAATTATTCATTAAACGACGTTTTACGGTTAATTCACATATTAATAATTCGCAACAAATCAATTTACTTTTTTTCGGGTAGGGGTTGGGAGATTTTCTTGAAGAAAAGCATCTTGTCTTACAAAAATAAGATATAAAATTTGAAGATCAAGTGTGACTCCTTCGAAAAATAAATGAACTGTATTTTGGTAAAGTTGAAAGAGGTTGTGAATTTTGTAGATTTTTGTGAGTGTATTGTGGACGAACACAAAGGTTTTATACATACATACATACACACAAAAAAGAAAAAAGTGTGTGTGTGTGTCATAAGCTATCTTTTAATTAATTAATATATCATAACATGCTAAAATTTAATGTTAAGTGTATTTTATTTTGATGATTATTCGAGGCGCATAATGTTACACACTGTATAATTCAAAAATTACAGAAGTGTGTATAAAACATATCAAGGTACATATAATTTCACTCGTTTGATATATATTCTGTGTAATTATCAGACAAGTAAAAGTGTTTCATAATTACACAGTAAAGGAGCAAAACATAGATTAATGTTCCTTATAAACACCTTCGAGCGACAGTTCTAAGTTTTACATACAACTTCCTTGCGGCATCGAAGAAGGTTAAAATTATGTCAGTTTCCAGTGAATGTTGATATTTTATAGAATTGAAAACTATATTTTGTTCCTTGTTTTATAGAATTTAAAATTATTTTGTTCCTTGTTTTATAGAAATAAAAACTAGATTTTGTTCTTTGTTAAATGTGTTAGTTTATTAAATTTTATTAAAAATTATCATTATTCAAATTTTAAAATTATTATACCATCATTATTGCTTTTATTCGGCTTCGCAACACGTATGCCATAAGTGCTGGTTTATCATTATCCAATTCTGTGTTCCCTTACATAATTTAAGTATTTTATGACGGTAGTTTTATTTTAGTATATAAATTTATGAAGTTAGTGAGTGAAATACTGAAGAGGAAGGAGAACTTTAGTAGCTATTTGCCGCGGGGTGCCGAACCATTGACTGAGGTTACCTCCAAACGCTCGTGGATGATTTATTGCATTTCAGATAGATCGTTTTCTTACTGCATTATGGTTTTTTCCTCATTGTAATTTCTCAGTGACAGTTATCAAATTATAAAAAAATGTGAAACATCCGATAATGATTTAAATTCCGATTTACATTTGCATATATGTGTGAAGGCAGCGAGTCTTTTGCTTATATTGAGGTTCTAAATGTGGCTGGGCTAGGCTGCTTTAAACCCTAGATCCTGTCCCAAAGCTGGATCCTATCTGCTTTGCAGATAGCTGGTGAGGGAAGCTATATTTTTGGGACCTCTTTACGAGTGACCCGTTGCCCACGTCGGGCTAGCATCATGAAAAAGAAAAACTATAGTATTTTTCATTTACCATTACTTATTCGGACTATAGTGGATTTAATTATCCTAGAACAGTTCCTTGTTCCATGCACGGTCTGTGTGTATCATATATGTGTATGTAAATTTACGTATACATACTCGTTTTTCGTCCTATTAATGTGTTAAGTTATTTTTATTTTATTATATTTAACATCTTATCATGATCATTCCTATCATGATTATTCCCACGTATATTCTGCCTAACATGGACGAAATTTACTTTATTTCATATTACAGTATTTTTATTTAATTTTTTATTCTGTACTGCTATGCACATACATTTTTATTCCACTACTTGTGCGTACACACGTGTACATACATACACACACGCGTGTACGAAGTGTCTGTAAGTAATTTAATCTATTTTCCATTTACAATTCATGATTTCATTTTCTCATGATTTCATCCTTTCATATACTCGCTTTCTCACATTTTCTGAAATCTAACGGGTTTAAATTCGCATCGTCCTACCGGTTTGATAAATTTTACATTATTTCTCTCTCCAACGACCTCAACACAAAAGTCTGACGAAGGGCCATTATCATTTTAAACTTTAATATAAGAAGCGTTGATAAACATCATGATGACCTGAAAAAATACCTTCACGTGATTTAACAGAGGGAAATATTCATACAAGATCTATGCAAATAATTCTTTCCACGAGAATGCTACACATCTCATTTGACATTTTCCGTAGAAGAGACCGTATCCGCGTTCACATAAAAATACCATCAAATGCGGAAACATTGACCTACTTTCTATTGTGAATCTCTTATCGAAACATGTTCTGTAAATCTGACTTTTGACCAAAAAAAAAATTAACAACACAGACCACTTAATGATAATGTAAACACCGGCACAAAGACCTTGCAAACTCTAATATAACACCACTTTCGTCCTTCAATGATTTTAACATAGTGTAAAATTATGAGAACAGAGGCGGACAGTAACGTCAGATTATTATAGAATGAATTGAGCTGCAAATACAGATATAAACCAACATAACTTCTAAGTTCTGCGCATACACTTCTTGCGCAAATGATTGAAGGCCAGATTCATGTTCGTTTAATCTGATATATTGTTTTCTACTGTATATATAAATAAAGACTAATCTATCTAATGACATACTCCATAGTTACAGTTTTGGGAATAGAAGCGAGTCTCTATTGAGTAAACAACTTTAGACAGGAACAGGAAGATTACAATCGGTTTTGACATTGGTTAGAGAGGTTCTTATCGTTTCGAGTGCCTTGATTACTGCAACAGCTGCACCGCCCATAGGATGTCTTACCTTAAAGCCAAATTGACTCTACGACAGTATATTTTTCTCTGTGGGAAACTTACTAATTACACTGCACGACAAAATTACAAGCTTTTTCTGCCCTTCAAACGAAACGAAATGATTTTTTTTAAATTTGGATGCGCTGAATTCAAATCTGATGTCAGAATATCTATATCACCCACCGTTTTGAATGGCTATTTGAATGGCTATTTTTAATGGTTATCTCCTGATGGAATCTTTCGCCTTGCTCGTCGCTAACGGCGCCTAAATTGGTTGGAAAGAAATCTAAATGAGAGTCAAGGAAAAGCACCTTCAAGGACATATTACAACCCATAGATTTATAGCACCTTAATATCTCATTCACCACAGTAAAATAATCGTCAGACCTGACTTTACCTCATTTTATTTGCTGTCAAAATTGGTATCCTTCATAATTTTCCTTTTTTGTGGCCCAACAAAAATTCCTTCTGATTTTAGCTTCGCTTAACCTTGCAAATATATTCCCCAAATAAATAAACGCCTCACTGTTCTTGTCCATAGCTTTCACAAAATTTTTTATCAAGCCCAGTTTGCTGTGAAGTGGTGCCAATAACACTTTTTTTTTATCTACTAAAGGCTCATTGGAAATATTTGTCTGTCATGGAACAAAACTCATCCTGACAGGCCAATCTTTACAAACAAAATGGCGGTCTCTAGCGCGACTGTCCTACTTGCATAAAAAGCAGCAATATTTTGTGTACTCTTGCTGCATTCCAAGGAGAAGGCCTATAACTTTTGAATCGCCGCAAATATTCCACATACGGGGCTCCAATAAACCTTAGCACCCCCGCCCATGGCCTAAACCATTAGAAGTACAGTAAAACTAAACATACCTTACAAAAGAGAATTTAATCCTGCATTTAATGAGAAACAATTAAAACTTGGTGTTCCCGCCATTGGCTTCCAAGACAGCCTGAATTCGCTTTGGGTAGCTTGCCAAAAGTGACGTGAATAGATCTTGATCGTTACGCAAATTTGCTAAAACAGTTTCAATGTGTTGCGTCATTGTATCCTTCGTAAATCGATTTGCTGCAGGTTCTCGAAACAAGAGACGTTCAACCTTGTCCTTTATAACTGATCCAATGTGTTCACAGACGTTCAGGTCAGGAGAATTTCCTGGCCATTCTTCATTTCCAAAGAAATCGATCTCATGGTTCCGCAACAACTGTTGAGTGGCTAATGCCTTAAAGCAGGGGGTCTTATCGTGCAGAAGTGTGACCTGATCGACATCCATAACAGTGTTTGGGTTTCTTAGAAAAGGAATGACATGCTGGGATAGAATAATATCACGAAAATACTGTCCATCCCAACTCTGACCATTTGGCTTCAGCACCCACATGAGCGTCTTTGCAGTGAACAAAACAAACACACCAACACAGTCTGAACTTTTTAATAATTCGCGATAATGTTCATTGTCATCAATTTCGTCTGGTGTTGTAGCCCACACTCGATCATTTTGGTAGTTAGGCCGACGTGTTACGTAAACAAAAAATTCATCGGAGACACCTAAATGCATGAAATCATCCACATCCCAATCTTCAAGGTAATGGGCAAACTACATTCTGTCATCGATGTTAAGTTGAGTTTTTCTTGGCTTTGGAAGTTCATGCCAAGGTTTAAAACCTTGCCTATGACGGTACAGTCGAATGATCTCACCACTAACGATCCTTCCTCTCAACACTTCGATCTCTCTAGAAAGTTTAGCACAGCTGTTTTTTCTGCTTACGCGTACCGCTTTCAATGATGTCCTTTGTTTCCTGAGAGAGTGGCAAATTTGGGCGCCCAGATTTGGTTGTATCCACTTCACATTCATCGAAAGTTTTATTCCAATTTCTTTTGACGAAGTCCTCACTTCTTCGCAACTTTTTGGCAACCCATGAACGTGTTATAAAGGTGGCTCCAGCATCACGAGCTTCCCGAAATGTTATTGCTCGTATGCGATCTATCACACGTTGCCTCTCCGAATCACCAATTAATTGAGAAGCCATTTTATTATCACTTTATCAGCTAGAGTAATTTTAATACCTGCAATAAATAAAGAATTTTATATATTTTATAATCACTAAAAACTATTTCGATATAAGTAAACGTGTAAACAGCAAATGGGGGGGGCTAAGGTTTTTTGGAACCCCTTATATTTAGTGTAGTTAATGGATCTAAGTAAAATACGCACATTCTCATGTTTCTTTTATTGGACCGCATGTGCAATTGGGACAGAAGGATAAGTATTTCCGTTGTGTAGAAGCACTGCCTTCAAACTTAATTTGGAGGAATCAATGAAGAAGCGCCATTCCTCCGGCTTGTGTTGCTGCCCCAAAGCCTCCATTAAATTGTCTACATCATTACAAAATACAATACCGTCACTTGTAGAAAAAAGGTAATCTAATCATTCTGACGCTTTCTATCGATACTGATAGTAATTTGTTTCTAAGAATAAAAAAACGGGCGTTTTCCAAATAGAAACTTCCCGGCTGCTCGAGAAGTTACGTGTGTGTTCGCGATTTATCCCGACGTTTCTAGAAATTTCCATGACTCATTAACGCTCTATATGAAGCGAGCCCGTAACCATCGCGGCGTCATTTCTTCAGTTCGCAAGTTGTGAATCAGTTCAACAGTATGTAATAATTTTTTGGTAAATTTATTAACTACTGGTATAAATTTATTCGCTTTTGCTTTCGTGAGAGTGACAATGCCAAGCATTGTGCAGAAGTTCTTCGCTGCTTCAAGCACTAATGGAAAACAGGCGATCTGCAATTTGTGCGGTGTCTCTGTCTCTCGTGGAGGAACAAGCGCAAGTACTTTCTCTACATCGAACCTGAGGAGTCACTTTATCAACAAGCACAAGACTGAGTTTGATGAAGCCAATAAGAGTCAATGTACAACTTCTGCTACTAATTCTGGTGAGTAGATTCATGAAAATCTGTAAAATGATTCTTCGAACATTCTCAGAGAGACTTCGAGAGCATAATTCAAATGAGAAACTGCTGCTAGCCACAGCAGTTGATCTCCGATTCAAAGGAGCTGGGCTGATAGACGACGACATGCGAGAAAAGGCCAAGGAATTGTTGAGACAAGAGATACGCAGTCACATGGAGGGGGCTTAACGAAAGCGTATTGGAGGTTCAACTGCCGTGAAACGCCGCCGAAGTGGTTCGGTTTCTCCATCCAAGAAAATCGCTCTTTGGGAAAACTTTTCCGATTCAGAAGGTAGCGATCTCGACGATCATGTTCGTCCTATTCTTGTTGAAGAACTCCAAACGAGGGGTACGGACCCGAGGTTCACTGTCCCAGACGCACGAGTGGAAGCAGCCCTGGACGCCTATTGGTCGCGACCTCGGATCGCTTGGGATAGGGATCCATTCATTTTCTGGCGAGAACTTTCTGCTGATTTCCCGGAGATTGCCAAAGTTGCTGAGAAGTGCATGAGCTGCCCCTCTGGATCAATTGACTCTGAACGGCTTTTCTCAATGGCTGGAGATGTTGTCAATGCGAAACGAGCCAACATCACCCCAATGAACACTGAGGAACAAATCATCCTCTCCAAAAATCTGAAGTTCCTCAATTTTGATTATTGAGTGAACTGTTATATTGAGTTAACACTTTTTGAATTAGAATTTTTGAATTACATATTGTTTCCATTACATGACTTTTAGTTTGTGAATTCCATTTCTTCAAATATATGTTTTGAATTACAGTACCCGTGTCGATTTACATTCTTTGAACCATATTTTGATATTTTGGACAGATATCGGTATCGGCCGATACTTTGCTCTAACTATCGGTATCGGCCGATACTTTGCTCTAACTATCGGTATCGGTACCGATACTTTGGGAATACTATCGGTATCGGTACCGATACTTTGGGAATACTATCGGTCGGCCCCTACTTTCTACATAAAGTTATGTTGGTGCCCTTTTCTAAAAGATTCCACCCTTGTAGCCTAGATCCTAGAAGTTCAGCCTGATTTTTCGAAAGACTCAAATCTCTCACGAGATCATTTAGTTCTGCCTGTGTAATAAGGTGAGGTGACGATGATGTGGATGGTAGAAATTCTGGATCTGTAAGCTCACTGGCTGCTTGTGGTTCAATTTCAATTTCGGAGTGGCAATATTCCTCGTCCAAAGTCCAATCTTTTGGTGGCTTAGGAACTGGCAGGGTTTCATCGTGAGGAACTGGTCGCATAGCTGATGGCAAGTTTGGGTATCGTATTGCATGTTTGGATTTCGAAGAGAAACCTCGTATATTTGTTAAACAAAAGTAGTAGTCACTAACATGATCTTTTGGCTCTCTCCAGACCATAGGGACAGCAAAAGGCATTGATGGACGTGAACCTTGTAACCACGCTCTTAAGACCCTTGCACACGAATTACAACATACGTGGGGAGCCCAGGTTCTATCCTGATCACCCACTTTGCATCCAAAATATAATTCATATGCTTTTTTAAACAGAGGGGTAAATGTTTGTTTTGGGGATTTCAATATTAGTTCGCCACACACACACAAGAAAATAAATCGGCACTGTTTACACATTTTCTAGACATTACTGAAGTTAAAACGCGACAGTAACGAATGTTTTCGACAAACGAAGTTAATAAACATAGTAGATTCAGCAGAAAAGTATCTTAACACCAAACATTAACAGAGCACCTGAAACAATGAAAAAATTATTTTCCACTTGGCAGCCACTGTGAAATCACATGGCCCCCTTCAGACCAATCACAGAACAACACATTTCGAATAACCAATCAGTGAGCAACACGTGTCAAAATAATGACCAATAGCCGTAGGGCTGTTCCTTTGCTTAGCAGGCGTTTGATATAATTTGCATAATTTTTGTGAAATATTAACGTATTTTTTTAAAAAAAATAGTGGGTGTTAGAGAAACAATAATAACATATTCGTAATCAGCGCATCAAAATACATATAAATCAGCAGAATTTGTGAAAAGGACAGAAATTGTGTTGTGCAATGTTATGATAATTGTTTATAATGATCCTTCTAGATTTTTCCTATGGTTAACAAAATAAATAGATACTAGATGCTAATGTGAAGGTTTATTAAATAGGATATGGAGAGATTGGTGAAGGAAAACGTACATAGTATTCCAGATGCGTATTTAACATGGAGGGGAAGAGTTCCCACTCGCGTGGAAACTACCCTATAAAATTTCCTGTAAAATAATAAATGAAAAATTAAAAGTGCAGGAAAATGACACAATATTAGTACACAAAAGACTTTCTCAGACACGTGGATTTGTCATAAAATTTTAAAAATAACAATTTTAAAATTGTTACAAAAGCTTGAGCGCGTTTTGACTGCCAGATGCTAGCTATCTAGAATTGAATTCAGGGTTATACAAATTACTCTTTTTTTTATTTGTTAATACATAGTTACAATAATGTTGCTGTTCCCAGACCACATATTTATACTGTTTACAATATTACGTAAAATAATAAAATAAGTAAAATCTTGCTCCACACCCTGTGTTTACGTGGCATGACACGAAAGTGCCTGTTTTTGTCCAATTTTTGTCTTAGAATGACCCATTGCCCTCCAGGTTGGAAACCCCACCCATAAGTACACCCCTGGATACTCCCCTGTATTGTCAGGACGCGGGTTCAAGATGCACTGGTTCCCACTTTCTCAATAAAGTGCCTTTTCTAGCAAACTGTCTTTCTGCAAAGTGCAGTGTGTATATATGAAAAAGAAAATGAAAAGGTTTATTGGCAGACTATAGTCCATATGACAAATATTAATAATACAATGACAGTTCACATATTAAGGATAGAATTATATGCAACTGATTAGAAATAATACAGAAATGTCGGAGTTAAGTGAAGCTACAGACAGACGTTTTCGTACCATGAATTCCATAGCTTAGAAGACAAACAGCAGGACTCATGGATAGCTTCGATAATCGGGTTGGTTGATTTTTTAATTCTTTGCATTAGACTGTATTGAGCACGTCTTGTTACCTCCGGAAAGCTCGGGACATTGCGGGTAGCAAACATTTGCGAAGCTGAGCATCTTGGGGGGCAATTTATGTAGGAGTCGAAAAGACCTGTTGTACAGCAAATTTATGGTTCTGCTAGAACCTTTTTTATAATTCATCCAGAGTTGCTGTCCGTATATATTGCTGCAAAAAGTACGAAAGAGAGTATCTTTAGCTTCACTTGTACAGAACTGGAAATTCCTTATAGTCATATTCTCTTTAGCACAAAGGCTTAGAAATTGTTTTCTTATATGAGTCATCACTTAAGGAGCTGGTGATAGTTTGACTTCACATTTACTTCACCTCTCATTTTAAACCTAATATCAGCTGGCTGATTACAGCTTTTATTTACGATGAAATTGCATAACCTTAGTTTTTGTAACATTAAAAAGAATATCATGGTTCTGCGAATACACTTCGCAGACTTTTAGTAGCCGATCCAAACCTTTAACAGAGGGACTTATTAACACCATATCATCGGCATAAACTAAGTTATTTATCCTTGTTATCTATACAACATCCCAATGTTGCCTCATTAAGTGAAGCAATTCACCCGTCAATATACACATTAAACAGCACAGGGAAAAGCAAGGAGCCTTGTCTCACACCGCAAGAGGAGCCAAAACATTCGGATAGTACATTGCCCCACCTAACGATAAAAGAATGGTGGGAATACCAAAATTTCAATAAATTTAATATGTACATGGGAACCTTCCTGTCTTCTAGTGTTTTTAAATAAAATATTGTGGTTCACTCTATCATATACCTTACTCATATCTAGGAAACAGCTATGAATAGTTGAATTACTGTCAGTGTATTTAGATATTATTTCCTTAAGTACATAGATACACAGGTTGGTTGAGTGGGACCTTTTAAAACAAAATTGATAAGACGTCCATAGGTAATCATTTAATCGGAGTAACTAGAGTTTCTCTAGTAGTTTCGAGGAAGAGGAAGCGACAGCAATAGGCCTGTAATTATTATTGGACAGAACGTCTCCATACTTATTTTTGACCAGTGGCAAGATATATACAATCATTAACTCTCCAGAGATATAGCTATGAACAAGCATGGCTGATAAGAGCAATGATATATGCAGACATACCACGTCATTGGCATATTTTAACTTCTCATTCGATAGGTCAGGTGGGGGGTTCGCACCCATGGGGGAGGGGGTTGGCAAACATGGGGGGTATGCAAGCAAGGGGGAGGATGTTAAGCCTCCAAGCTGCATGAAGGGGAGAGGGGGTTGGTCCTGGAGAACGACCTCCCCCAAAAAGGGGTACCCTAACCTGACCTAAGAAGGTAGCCTAAGAGAGAGAGAGGAGAGAGGAGGAGAAGATCTTTTCGCTGGCATATCTCGACGCATACTAAAGCTCTTGGCAGGTTCAGTTGGCTTAGAAGTCTTAACCAGCCAGTTGGCTTAATCTGGCTTAAAAGGCTTAATCGGAAGGAGTGTATACAGTATATTTTAATGGAATAGATGCTCGGCCCACAAAGAAAAAAAAAGTATATATGTGAACCCCCAAGTGATCACTAAACTAAGATGGCTCAGACCAACTAAAGTATATATATATATATATATAATATATATATATATATATATATATGTGTGTGTGTGTGGTTACAACAGCAGAAGAAGAGAGAAGTTCCATCCGTTCATTGTCAAGGAGCGTCGCATAATGAGATCTTCAGCATCGCTTCCAACAGACTTAGAAGGCCGTCATACCACAGCCATGTGTAATTGACTTGGCGTAATTGACATGTTTAGAGTGTGTGTGTGTATATATATATATAACAATATATAAAACAGACATTCCCTGTCGAGATAGAAGGCTTAATCTGAAAGACTGTATGTATATATATGTATGTATATATATATATGTGTATATATACATATATATATATGTATATATATGTATGTATTAATGAAATAGAAGCTCGGTCCAAAAAGAAAAAAAAATTCCATTATGAAACAAACAAACAAACATTCCCTGACGAGATGTTAAGTAGGAAAAAATTTCATGGCCCTTTTTACGCAGCATTCCGCCGCATTCCGCCACGTTTCGCTTGCATTCCGCCGGTTTCACGGGGTTTGTTAGATTTATTCTTCTAGCCGCAATCGTGCAGGGGGAGCAACATTCCCATTCATCAAACAGATATCATATATATATTTATATATACATACTTTACAGGTAAAAATCAGATAGCAGGTGAATGGAGAGACGAATCCAATTAATGCCATGCAAATTCAAATATCAAACGCAGAGTATTTAACAGAAAATCAAATCTCAATAAAGCACAATAAAGATCTTTCGTTTGTTGTTGCTTTTATATTGGTTGTTATTTCAATAATGTTGTGGTCCGATATTATAGTTGGGAGTATTTCTACATTATCAATTAGGTTGCTGTTGTTTGTGAATACCAAATCTAGGCAGTTTTTTTCTTGTGTTTTCTGTTATTTCTTGCGTTAACATAAATTCATCAGCTACAGCTAGTACCATTTTTACCTGCTCCTGGTCTTCTCGTCTGCCCCCCTTGTCTTGATGTATACTTATATTTTTCCTATCCTTTTATATTTCATGAAACGGAATTAAAATCACCACAGAGAAAAATATTTGGGTTTGGAGAGAGTAGATCTTTTACCCAGTTTCTTACCTCTGTAATGGAATCTGAAAGTTTTGAGGTTGGCGTGTTTGGAGTTCTGTACATTACAATTAGTACCCTATTTAATTTTTTAACTTTTGCTGCTGCACGTTCTACGTAGCTGTTTGAGGTACTTTTATTCATTTCTACCATATGCCATCCGCGTGCGTAAATAGCACATCCTCCTTTACGTCTCACTGTTCTGTCGGCTCGGAGTATGTTATAGTTGTCAATTTATATTTCCTTTTTGTCAATACAGATCTCGCAGTTTTCACAGTTCATCTGGCAGTTCTTTAGATGAGTTTCCGTGAGGCATGTAATTTCTGCTCCGGCTTCTTACATGATTCCTTTCAGGTATTATATATATATATATATATATATATATATATATATACAAACATCCTTCAGATTAAGCCTTCTATCTCGTCAGGGAATGTTTGTTTCATAAAGGAAGTCATGGAGGAATTTTTTTTCTTTTCTTTTTGGGCCGAGCATCTATTCCATTTATATATACATATATATATATATATATATATACATATATATACATACAGTATACCTTCAGATTAAGCCTTCTCTCTCGTCAGGGAATGTCTGTTTGTTTAGTTCATAAAGGAAGTCGTGGAGGAATTTCTTTTTTCTTTGTGGCCCGACCATCTACTCCATCAATAAATATATATATATATATATATATATATATATATATATATATATACACAGGGTGGGCCGTAAGTTTCCATACATAGGAAAAATAAACATTTTTTTATGGACAACCATTTTTATTTATATAATATGCTCTACATGGTTGCCATTGTTTTGAAAACACATTTCAATACGTGTTCCCCACTGTTGATGAACACGCATTAGCACAGTTGACGTTATGCTTGTAATGGCGTTGGTGATACGTTCCTTTAGATGATTTATGTCTCGTATCTTTTCCTGATACACCATGGCCTTCAAGTGCCCCCAAAGATAGAAATCAAGGGGGGTGAGATCTGGGGATCTGGGAGGCCACTCCACAGGACCACGCCGACCAATCCAAGCATCCGGAAACTGCTGATCCAAATACTGACGCACGTGAAGACCATAATGAGGTGGAGCTCCATCTTGCTGGAAGTAAACTGGGAAGTTACCTCCCTCGTTTAGCAGTGATGGGAAAATCTCTTCTTGCAACATGTTAAGATACCTTTCGGCATTAAGATTTCCACTGACAAAAATTGGTCCAATAATTCTGTCACCCCATATCCCGGCCCACACCATCACTTTACCGGCACCTTGCATCTTCGTCGGACTCAGCCAGTTAGGGTTAGCATTACTCCAATAACGTATGTTTTGCCGATTAACCTCTCCATTGACGTAAAAATTTGCTTCATCAGTAAACAAGATCTTACAAACGCATATTCTTAGGGTATCTGAAACATAAAAACAAACGTTTAAATTTTCCTATGTATGGAAACTTACGGCCCACCCTGTATATATATATATATATATATATATATATATATTATATATATAATATATATATTATATATACCGAGTGTCCCAAAAGTCAGTTTACTGAAAAAAAAATTCTCCTAAGGTGAGTTTACTACAAAGAAAAAAACTTTTCATAAATATATTTACAAAACATAAAGAATTTTTTTCTTTGTTTTCTTAACATATTTACGAAACATGAGAATAGTTCTGGTTACAATAACTGTTCAAAATGTCGTCCATGTTGTTCGATACACATCTTGTATTTGTCAACGGTTGACCGGCAAATTGCTTTACATAGTTCCTTATCATTGCTTAAGAGCTGGAATTCTTCACAAATGTAGTCTTTAAGGTCCTTAAGACATGCGGACTTTTTGCTGTAAAAAAAAATTGTCATAATGTTTAGAATAATCATCAGGAGAAAACATTTTCCTCGGTAAACTGACTTTTGAGACACCTTCTATAGATATACATACACACTCTTTCTAAATATGCCAATTACGCCTTCTCAGTCAATTACGTATGGCTGTGGTATGGCGGCCTTCGAAATCTGTTGAAAGTGATGCTGAAGATCTCATTATGCGACGCTCCTTGTGAATGAACTGATGGAACTTCTCTCTTCTTCTGCAGTTTTGACCACACACACGCAGACAAACACACACACCTGCATATATATTATATATATATATATATATATATATATATATATACACACTAGTGTGTCTGAGTCGTCTTAGGTTAGGCGATCTCTTGGGGTTCACATATATACATTTTTCTTTTTTCTTTGTGGGTCGAGCATCTATTCCATTAATATATATATATATATATATATATATACACATTTTCAATTGCAAAGAACACGCAGTATAATTAACGTAAAGAACGATGCTTGTATAGAAGACATTCCGCGCAAGATGAGGAGAGAGAACGAACAAATTTAAAAAATGAGGTAACCACCCGGGAATCGAACCCGGATCTTCCGATTGCCGGTCAGATATGATAACCATTACACCATGGGCCCCACTCGATCAGAAGTCGTAATTCTCCTACATACGCGCAGAAACCAGTGCCCCGAGGGGGGCACCTTCCGCATGCCGCACATATATAAATTTTCAACTGCAAAAAACACGCAGTATAATTAACGTAAAGAACGACGCTTGTATAGAAGACATTCCACGCAAGATGAGGAGAGAGAACGAACAAATGAAAAAAAATGAGGTAACCACCCGGGAATCGAACCCGGGATCTTCCGAATGCCGGTCAGAAGTGGGCTAATAAGGCTGCGGAAGAAGAAGAAGAAGATCATAAATTGTACTTTCATACTGGATAAGGACAGAAACCCTACACAAAATTATACATTTCTAATTGGATTTCGACACATTAAAACATGCCAGATTTTTGGCAAGTTTTTCCCATAAACTGTCTATTTTTGCACAAAACTGTCAAAAGTCTACATGTATATTTTTTGACAAATTTTGGACACATAAAGAAGTGTAAGAGATTGGATAGATTTTTTACGGAAATTTCTCTACTCTCCCTTATGATACTCTCCCTTTAGAGATTTTATAGAGAAGGATTATGCACAAGAGTTTTTTCTCACAGTAACCTCTACAGACGTAATGTTAATAATAAATGGAATTACAAACAAATACTGCGTTACAGATTCCACACCAAAGAAAATACTGTATATAAATCAGAATGCAGTTTTATTTCTGAACAGCTTGCCTATATATATATATATATATATATATATATATATATATATATTATATATATATATATATATATATACAGGGTGGGCCGTAAGTTTCCATACATAGGAAAAATTAAACGTTTGTTTTTATGTTTCAGATACCCTAAGAATATGCGTTTGACGTAAGATCTTGTTTACTGATGAAGCAAATTTTTACGTCAATGGAGAGGTTAATCGGCAAAACATACGTTATTGGAGTAATGCTAACCCTAACTGGCTGAGTCCGACGAAGATGCAAGGTGCCGGTAAAGTGATGGTGTGGGCCGGGATATGGGGTGACAGAATTATTGGACCAATTTTTGTCAGTGGAAATCTTAATGCCGAAAGGTATCTTAACATGTTGCAAGAAGAGATTTTCCCATCCCTGCTAAACGAGGAAGGTAACTTCCCAGTTTACTTCCAGCAAGATGGAGCTCCACCTCATTATGGTCTTCACGTGCGTCGGTATTTGGATCAGCAGTTTCCGGATGCTTGGATTGGTCGGCGTGGTCCTGTGGAGTGGCCTCCCAGATCCCCAGATCTCACCCCCCTTGATTTCTATCTTTGGCGGCACTTGAAGGCCATGGTGTATCAGGAAAAGATACGAGACATAAATCATCTAAAGGAACGTATCACCAACGCCATTACAAGCATAACGTCAACTGTGCTAATGCGTGTTCATCAACAGTGGGGAACACGTATTGAAATGTGTTTTCAGAACAATGGCAACCATGTAGAGCATATTATATAAATAAAAATGGTTGTCCATAACAAAATGTTTATTTTTCCTATGTATGGAAACTTACGGCCCACCCTGTATATATATATATATATATATATATATAAGCTGTTCAGAAATAAAACTGCATTCTGATTTATATACAGTATTTTCTTTGGTGTGGAATCTGTCACGCAGTATTTGTTTGTAATTCCATTTATTATTAACATTACGTCGGTAGAGGTTACTGTGAGAAAAAACTCTTGTGAATAATCCTTCTCTATAAAATCTCTAAAGGGAGAGTAGAGAAATTAGAAATGTATAATTTTGTGTAGGGTTTCTGTCCTTATCCAGTTTGAAAGTACAATTTATGATCTTCTTCCGCAGCCTTATTAGCCCACTTCTATGTGGGGTCGCTGTTGCAGATCCTTCTTCTCCATTCACTTCTGTCTTGAGCCACCTCTTCCTTCAGACCCCTTTTCACTCATCTCCTTCTTCAGTCTATCCCGCCACCCCATTTTCGGTCTACCTCTTCTCCTCGTGCCTGGAATTTCCATCCTCAGCATCCGTCGTCTCACATACTCCTCCTCCCTCCTCTGGACATGCCCATACCATCTCAATCTCCTTTCCTGTGCTTTCTTGGAGATTTCCGTTACTTTTGTTGTTTCTCTTATTAAATCATTCCTCACTCTATCCCTCCTCGACACTCTACACATCCATCGGAGCATCTTCATTTCTGCCACTTCCATTTTCTTTTCCAGGCTTCTTTTCGTCGGTCATGCTTCTGTCCCATATAGTAGTGCTGGTCTTACTACTGTCTTGAACAGTTTTCCCTTCATCCTCACATTCACCTTCTTATCACACAATACTCTCGATACCTCTCTCCAATTTTTCCAGCCAGCTTGAATTCTGTTGTTTATTTCTACTTCCAAGCCTCCCTTCTCCTCTATGATTGATCCCAGATACTTGAAACTTTTAACTTTCTATATAATAAATTCTTGGACCATGACACTTCCTATTTGTTCGTCTCCAGGTGCACATTTCATATACTCGGTCTTTTCTCTGATTATTTTTAGTCCTCTAGTTTCCAGAGCTACTCTCCACCTCTCTAATTTCTCTTGCACTCCCTCTCTTGTTTCTGAGCACAACACGATGTCATCAGCAAACATTATGGTCCATGGAGCCCCCTCTATCACGTCTTTGCTGATCGCATCCATCACAATATAAAAAATCAGCGGACTCATCGCTGATCCTTGGTGTAGACCAACTCGTACCTCAAATTTCTCGGTCTCTCCCAGACTACTTCACACCTTCGTAACAGTTCCCTCAAAAATAGAGTATCTTGGATCAGTCTGACATACTTCTCAGGTACCCGCCTGTCTCTTAAACATCTCCACACTTCCTGCCTTGGGACTCTATCACGCTTTTTCTAAGTTTAGAAACACTAGATGTAACTCCTTTCTTCCTTCTCCGTAATTTTCTAATAATTGTCGAAGTGCAAATATTGCATCCGTTGTTCCTCTTCCTGGCATAAAACCAAACTGCTCATCAGAGATCGCTACTTCCTCTCTCAGTCTCGCTCGCTTCCACAATTCTTTCCCAGATCTTCATGGTATGAAATATAAGGTTTATTCCTCTGTAATTTTTACACTCTTGGATGTCTCCTTTCTGCTTGTAAATTGGTACCAATGTACTTTCCCCTCATTCCTCTGGTATCCTCTCAGTCTCAAAAACTGCAGTCATTATCCTCCACAATATATCCAGTCCTTCTCCCCCCAACGACTTCCATACTTCTGATGGTATCTCATCTGGTCCTCCCGCTTTTCCATTCTTCATTTTTGTTAAAGCCATCCTTACTTCTCTGTCTACATTTCTTACCATACCTAGATTTTCCACGCCATCCTCAAAAATCCTTCTTTCATTTTCTACATTTAGGAGGTTTCGGAAATAACACTCCCATCTCTTCTTTATTTCCTCTTTAGAGCACCTCTCATTTTCATATCCATCACCAGCAGTCTATGCTGTGGCGCTACACACACACCTACTATTATCTTACAATTTACAATCTCACTACGATGTGTTGTTTTGTATAGAAAATAATCTATCTGTGAACTTCTACCTCCACTGTTGTACGTTACTAGATGTTTCCGCTTATTCTCAGAGTGTTTACCAAATCGTAAGCAACCGCAAAGTCTATCACTCGCTCTCCTTCTGGATTTTTGTCTCTCAGTCCATACCCTCTATGCATCCCTTCAATATAACTGCTATCGTCTCCCACATGTCCATTTAGGTCGCCACCCACCACCACTTTTTCCTCTTCTGGTATGTCCTGCATGACCTCGTCCATATTCCTGTAAAACTCCATCTTTTCTTCTTCGTCACATCTCGCTTGTGGTGCATATGCACTCACAACATTTAGAGTCTTCCTCCCCACCACACGTTTCAAAAGTATCAGTCTGTCATTTATCCTTTTTACTTCTACCACTTCATCCTTCATCTCTTTGCATACCACTACGCCCACTCCATTTCTTCCTCCTTGCTCTGCTCCACTGTAGAAAAGTTTGTACCCAGTTCCAAGCTCTCTTGCCTTATTACCTTTCCATCTCGTTTCCTGTACACACACACACATGATATTCACCTTTCTTCTTTCCATCACGTCTTCCTCTCCCTGTCATGGTACCCACATTTATGGTAGCCACCGGCAACTTCACTTGAGCGCTCTTCTTTAGCCGCACTCGCTCATTCTGCGGTAGCCCTCGCCTTTCCGCAAAGATAGGGCGGTATATCTGCGCGTCGCTTACTGTGTACGCCCTAGCCCTTATACTGTCATTATAATGGATCTGCATTCATAAAGTTTTATATTGTACATATTGAAAGTAAATATAAAAAGCAAAGATTTACTGAGCGGCGTAAATGAAACGGAAATATAATATACTGTAATTTGTGTTGAAAATGTGTCATCCTGTTCTGGGACAAAGCAATTTCTTGAAAGTACAATTTATGATATAAATGTAATTTATAATTAAAACTAGTTATATTTTGAAGAACACATCACATAAACCTTAGGAAAACAATAATATATTCAGAATCCTTGTAAAAAATAATGACCGAAATATGTTTCATATTCTGTGCAAATGAATAATAATAAGATAAAAAATTAATATTTAATATGTTATCTAATCAAAATTGGCAGCTGAAAGTATTGGCAGCAAATAATTGTTTCTTTGTTTCTGCGACCATGTTAGGTTGTTAGATTAAGTTAGATTAGGTTGCAATAAAGAAAATTAAATTGCAATTAAGAAAATATTTATTTGATGTATTTTGAGGCGTTTTAACAGAATTTGCTGTCCGTTTTTTTTTTTTTAAATTGAGCAACTTTCGAGATATACATTTCTCCGAAAAAAATTATTTATCTCAACGTGCTCAACTGTACAAAAAACGTATACCAAATTCTGTTAAAACACATTATAATACATCAGAAAATTATTATCTGGTATGTATTTTCGGGTGATGTGTTCTGAGGAATTTTACCTTAAAAATATTTAAAGTATATTCTGTTAATACTAGAATCAGCTGCTTAATTCTGTAAACAATAATTATTTGAAGGTAAAATATCTGTGAAAAGCAAATGTAAAAATAAATTAGTTACCCTCTGCTATAAAAATACATAGAAGTGTGACCAAATGAAAAATTTTATCTATTAATTAATGTAATTCTGCAATCCTTAAGTTCTGTACTGCATAATAATTCGCAGTTTTCCTTTAAAAGTTTTGAATTGAGTTAACGACCGAAGTTCTGTATATTTGTAAGTTATTATTATACGAGTATTAAAACGAGTGATTCGTTGATGCGTATGAATATGGTATGCTATGTTTGAATAACGTTATGAAGTAATAAACGAGTCACTGTTTTTAACCAAGCCAAAAAAGTAATATCATAATTTAAAGTAAATATAAAAAGCAAATTTTTACTGAGCGGCATAAATGAAACGGAAATATAATATACTGTGATTTGTCAGTGTTGAAAATGTGTCATCCTGGGACAAAGCAATTTCTTGAAATCTTTCTAATTAGGCAGTTAGTCTGGACAGGATTTACTATTTCAAGTGGCATATTTTTTATGTCCAGTTGGACGCAATATCATGGAAAAACTTGTTCCATTCAAAAACCAGCAAAACAGATTTAATGGGTCCATTGAACAGTTTCACTTACATTTTCAGTGGGAGGGCTTGAACTCGCGTCTCGAAGTATCAAATATCGCTCCTTGAACTGAACAAAACATTCCGGATTGTAAAAGAAGCCTTTCAAATTTTACCTTACAAAATGAGATTATTAAATAAAAATCATTTACCGGCTTCACGAAACCGAGAGAATGGCGTGGAATGTGGTCAGGCTTCACCGAGGTTGAAGATTCCCTTCAAGAGTCCAGGATGGCTCGCTGAGTTAATGGAGTATCTTCTTATATTTCACGATACGGGTTCGAGCCCTGCTAGTTTTCAGCTTCTCAATGAAGTGACTTTTTAAAATTTTCATCTCATAAAGTTTGGATATACTGTATATATCTACAGAGACGCCTTTAGATTCTTTCACGATTTCTACCTCGCAAGAAGCCCATTGTTTCCATAGGCACAACCGCAACCAAGATGACGTCACACATCGCACTTCGACCAGCTTCAATCGATGTTCTTTCCTCAGTCGATCTGGCAACTTCACCAAAACCAGCAACCCGAAGGCGCCCGCCTCGGGCACGTGTTATTTCATTAACTACTGTGCGTTTGTTTCTTTTTGTTATCAACCTTAATCAGTAGTTTAAACATTTTCTTAGCAAGCAGTTCATTAAGCGTTATAATGTTATTCACTGCACATCATTAATCAAACGTTAATATAACTTTTATCACTCATTTGTTTTGTTTAATAAAGGAAGAAAACTCACTCTATTAATTTCCTAATTCACAATATTATTTGACCTGAAAAGTTCTGGGAAACTCGAGCCAAAGCAATCATTAACATAATTAACGGATCACCTGAAGATCCGTCACCCAAGCCTTTTTTAGTTAGCTTTATAAGGCTAACTAACGAAAATATCACGACCTAACCTAACCAATCGTCAAGGGTGAGTAGTATCGGCGCAAAATGGTAGAGTGCAATGCAATGTTGCAAATGTTGATAAATGTTGCAAAATGGGAGGGTGCAATGTTGCAAGGGGCTATGCAACAAATGGGGAGGGGATTACGCAACAAGGGGGGGGTCCACCAAGCTGCAATGAAGGGGGGAGGGATCTTTGTGGGAGAAGGGAGGATGACCTCCCCCCAAAGGGGTAACCTTAACCTAAGAGAGGGAGAGAAAGGAGGAGGAGGGTCTTTGGGGAGAAGGTGGGATGTTCTCACCGCCAAAGGGAAATCTAACCTAAGCCTGAAAGAGAGAGGGGTGTTCACCTGGCTCCAGCCAGACATAATGAGAGTTCATCTGAGCGCCCGCTGTCTCATAAGGTGTAAATCAGCCAGTTGGCTTAGAAGAATTAATCTGACTTAGAAGACGTAAATGGCTTGTTCAGGTGTAAATTATTAGGGTTGAGTTGCCAGATTGCGCTATTTATTTAATTAAAGCATATATTCTTGACAGTTGGCTTAGAAATCCGGCAGTCGGTTTAGAAGACTTAATCTGGCTTAGAAAGCAATAATGGTTTGTTCAGGTGTACATTATTAGGGTTGAGTTGCCAGATTGCGCTATTTATTTAATTAATGCATATATTCTTGACAGTTGGCTTAGAAATCCACCAGTCGGTTTAGAAGGCGTAACCAACCATTTGATATACATATAATTAAATAATTTCGTTTATATACAGGGTCCGTCAAAAAAACTAAGCCAATTTGAAATCTCTCTAAAATGCACAATTTGATAGAGATTTCAAATATTTTTTTACACTAAATAAATAAAAGGCTCATAAATAATCTGTGATAATTTTATAACTTTATTTTAAAGATTTTAGGAGTTATGCGGTTATTTCTACAGATTGCGAAAATTTCAGTTTTTCTCATGTAATATCTTCTTTTTTCTCTTTTTCAGAATTTGTTTAGATTTAAAATTTTTCGTGAATACCTCTAAATATGCCATTCTCACATGAAGATAAAATAATTATAAAGCATTATAGAGTTGAAAAAGGTTATAGTGCAAGGAAATTACTTTATGAATTCGATTATAAAGGATGGACTAGATCAGGTTTAGATTACTTATTGAGAACTATCGATGCAGGAGCATTGAAAGGAAGGTTGGTAGTGGGCGACGAAAATCAGTTAGAGTAGATGAAAATATTCAGAAAGTGGAGGAACGTATCCTTAGTCAAGAGGATCGACCTGGTAGCCACATGACACCTGCTCAAATATCAAAAGAACTAGAAATATCAGAATCAAGCGTAAGAAGGATTATTAAATCTGATCTGCAATTTAAACCATTTAAAAGAGTGCATGGACAAAGTGATAGAAATGCAAGGGAATCATATTGAACAGTTCTTTTAATTTTATTAAACTAAAAATTATCTACAGTATATCGTAAAAAAAAAAATTTCATGTTAAGTTGGAGAATCTCACTTTTTAGTTAATTATTAATAAAATTAACAATTCTGAAGATATCGTCATAAAAATTTAAAGGATAATAGATGATTACCTATACTTTATTGTGTAAAAAATTCAACTTAATTAGATAAATGGTTTTGTTTTAATAAAGGTTTGAATTTGGCTTAGTTTTTTTGACAGACCCTGTATATGAAACCAAAAGCATTAAATAAAATACCATTATATCATTCTGTTTATTTAGACGAATTATTGGAATCAATTTCATGAAATATATAGAAAATAAATATACAATACTATACAAACGATGAAATATATATGATAAAAAAATGAAATAAAAATAATAATAGTATAAGAAATACGAACGAGGAATATATATATATATATGTATGTATGTATACACACACACAATTATATTAAATATATTGAAAATAAATATACATCAAAATACTTTGTTTTACTGCGCTTAACTAAAACACTAAACTCGCACGTAATCGCGTCTACAGTCATATCATTATTGCTTTGCACTACGCAGTAAATACGATTTAATATTATTTCACCGCTCAAGTAATAGGGATACCTATACTCGATGTAAATGGCATTCATATCGTTCAATACTATTTTTGTGCCCACTTTACATTCGGTTGCCAAGTTAACTTTAAACGAATACATTCAAAAGCACACACAGAGAGGTCATCGTTAGCCACAACATCGTTATTAAATACAAGTTTATAAACACTCCTTTCCAATGGAGGGTTTATTCTTACGGATCCGAGCTTTTCAATCATGAACTCTTCTTCACACTGCATAGCGGAAGTTGAAATATTCTTCTAAGTCGTAACGACAGCTGCTCATTGTATAAAGAAATAGTTCTTCAGGGTGAACAGTGTAGGTGAACTCAGCTCTGCACCGCTCAAGTGCTTTGTACCAAAGTTCATGATATTTCAAAGAGTCTAAACCTTTTAAATAAGCATCCAGCTCTCGACCATTCTCGCCTTGTTCAGTCCTACACTCGTTAAACACGTCGAGGAGAGCGGTGTTTGTGTATTCAAGAACCGTATCAAAATAAGGCATATCCGTAATACGCGCATCTAATATAGCCTTCATGTTGCGGAAACCAACGATTTCAAACATTCTGTCAAGGATGAAACGGTTTCGCGTGGGGACAAGAATCTTATCAGAAGCATTCTTCCACATCAGTCGTATATCAATGCATGGCTGATCGTTATTTATACACAACGTACAAACAATGGCGTATGAGGGTAGGGTGTGTCAATTTGGGAGGTGAAAATTAATTTTTGCCAATTCCTTCACTGAGGGGTTTTAAAAATATGTTGTTGGATGTGAAGAATTCAAATCTGCTATTATTTTTGTGATTGCTCAACACTTAGCTTGGTAAATCTACGTTTGATTAAAAAGCATAAATTGCTCTCGGAAAACAACATTTATTAATTTTAGCTTCTCAAAATGTCAGGTAATGCTATAAAAATTTTAGTTTCTCTGCATAAAACATATCCTAGTAATCATAAAACATATCCTTGTAATCATAAAACAACATTAGAAGTAATGTCATCAGTAAAAAAAAAATATTTAAACAACAAGTTTCATTAAGTCTTGCTTTGATTCGTTCTTGGACATCAGCCGCCGACTTGCTTCTTGGCCTCTGATATAGCCCTCACGTTTCTCATGTGTATACACCCTGCCTGCTGCCTCTGTGACTTGTTTCACACACCTCTCTATTGACTGAGCATGACAGGGCCACTGTGGAACTTGTATAGGCTTGTCAAAGAACTTCTTTACTTCCGCTGTAGTCAGTTTACATGTCAAAGGAGGTTCAAATACCCTGTCAGACCAGTCTGTCAGCTCCAACACGGAAGAAGCACTGGGGTTGATGGAAGGTGTCTTCCTGGGTCGCACAGAAAGATCTCCAAGTGTGTCATCATCTCCACCCCTCATGTCAACAATCTTTTGGACACCAGCTCTCCTCTCCTCACTGTCATCTGAGCACAAGAATGTCTGGATTATCATTTCGCTGAATGCATACCATGCTGAGCGCTTGATGGTTGGAAAAACAGCATCCACTACAGCCTTCTTTTGCAGCCTAACTAGTCGCAGCTGAAACAAGATGTGGCGTGGGCCTTCCACCCAAGAGTGTTTTACTTTGATGTTGAACCAACAGGGGTAGTACACACCAACAATGTATTCCACTATCAGTCTTAAATTGTTGAGGGTTTTGCCTTTAAGGCCATGTTTTGAAACCCATATGCGACAAAGCCTGTTTGCTGTTGTCAACCACCTTGAATGGCTCACTGGACCAATTTCAAGAAGGGCCAGATCTGTGGGAAGTTCTCCTGTCCTTATGGCCTGTGTGATCCTATACCCGTACGCTTGATCAGTAGAGAGATCCTTTACGACATTGTCACTCAGTGAAGTAAGAGGCTCTCCAATTGAGAGTTTGGTGAATGAAGGATCAATTTCAAGTTCGGTTGCAGTGTCTAGCATCTTGCCAATGTTACCTGTCCACTTGTTGTTAGACAAGGTCTTCCCATCCAGTGCTGTGATCAAGTGTCGCAGGGGTAACTCGTTAGTGTGGAGGGCACAAACCAACCAGATCAGCTTACGGCAAAGCTTGACCTCTACCCAATTCATGGAACCACTCTCCCAGCCAGTGTTAACATTTGTAGAATCACCTCCAATGGCCTGCAGGCTTTTATCAATGCCCTTCTTCTTCATGAAATCTACAAGATTATCAGCAATAACTTCAGCAGGTTTTTTTCTCGTTGAGCCTTTCTCAGGAGTGAAGTGGTAGAGATATCTTCCACCTGGCTCACTGCACACAGAATAATGCTCTTCTTTGATGATGCTGGGGAACTGACGATCTGAATTGTCTGCTTTCAGCATAACTTTAGTTGTATCTTGACGGCCGTCAAAGAAGATGCAGTCAATTTCACCCTTCTTACAAAGATCATCAAATTCCTGATCCAGGGATCTCATAACTTTTTCTTGGGCCCCTCTTGACTTTATTGTGATCAACTACAAGTCTCTTGTCTTCTTCAGTGATCAAGCCAGCATCCATAAAGGCAGCAGTGGTGATGGCAGCTGTGGCACGCAGGCCAACACCATATCTGATGCTATGCATAGCAACATTAGGTATTTCTAATGTGTTGTACTCTGGCTTTTTATTGGAAGTTGAAGACGTGCTTGGTATTTCTAATGTCACTTCATAACTTCCATCATTTCCATCTTGAGCATCAGCTATTTGTTCTTCATTTTCATCATCAGAGAAAATTATTTCATTTGATGGCAGTAAAACATCCTGCTTACTTGTCTGCTTATATTCAGCAAGCCTTCTTCTTTCGTCTTCTTGCCGCTTCTGCTTTTTGACTTGTCTGTTGTGCTCAGGTTGATCTGGCAAGCCAATCTGATGTGGTCCAATAGAACCAGACTTGTTTCTCTGACCTTTAATGAAAGCAAGTTCCTTCACAGGGATCTTCATCTCCCTAGGGCATGTACAGTTAATGTGAGTTTCGTTTTTGCAACCAGCATCTGCAGGGCAGCCAAATTCAGAGCAGATAACAATTTTACACTTGTAACTGAGGATGTCAAAAAGCTTGTCAAGTTTTGCAATGAAAGCCTCTTTGACATGTAGCTTTCCTCTCCCAAGAGATATGTTTTTGGCCTGCTTCCAGCTCTCTTGGATCTTGTTTAAGATTGTGACTCGTGAATTTACAACGGGGGCTACAAAAGAACTGTTTGCTCGTTCCCACTTTTCAAGCACTTTAGGGTAAATGTCCTTTGCAAGACTGGCTGCTGGGTAGTTTCTCACATCCTCACCACTTTGTTCTCTTAGCAGTAGCCCATATTTCAGAACGTCTCGCAGAGTTGGGAGTTCAGAGGGCAACAACTCTCTACCAGTTCCAATTAGGTTGCTCATATGTGTGAATGTCTCCAGTCTTGTCCTCCTTTTAGAAGCCATTGTAGGTCAATTCCCACCGGTTAGGATGGTAGCACTGACGGACAAGTAATCTTCAGCACACTGATGAATATGTTTCAACCTGTGAAATAAGCAAAAACAGCAGTGCATTATATATACACAGCATATATAATTATTAATATAATAATTATTATATAATTCCACAAAAACGTCAAAAAAGTCACTATTTTTATGTAGCTTTTTACCAAGCAAAATTAAATTATATTAAATTAACAAAAATATCTTTAGAATTCCTAAGTCATGCTGCAACTTTTTAGCACCCCTCGTATTTGGAATTTGAAAGTTGAAAAATTCGACACACCCTAGTATGAGGGGGTATCACTAATCTGCTCTCTTCTTGTACGTACACCTGCAGGAATTTTATAGCAATCCTCACTCCACTTCTCAACTACCACGAAGATTCTATTCATCTCCTCAACACTTAAATAAACAACATTCCGTTTACCAGAGTTTGTTTGCCTACAAGGCGTTTCCAGTACATAGTTAATGGCACGGGTTTCACGCCTGAACGCGCGCAATGACTTCGTCACGGACACATGGTACACGGCATTGAGAATACTTCTCAAAGGAAGTTCCATCGTATTCGAGGAGTGCACGTCCACTCGGCTCAAGCTCTGAGATGACTATGAGCAACAGGCGAGCGGATCGGCTCGACGGGAGGAGTGAGTCACACCATAAGCTGATGAAACGTGTACGGCGTTGTTCCAACGTGAATACTTGTATCCCAGTATACTGGGTAGGTGTTTTGAGAAATTTTCCGATACATTAAGTAATACCGGTTTTAATGTTTTATCACCCCCACTCCCCAGAATACGCACCAGACATTTTCGCTTAGGGGGATTTTCATGAACTAAACACATTTTATTCACACTCCGGCGCACTATTTGAGACAAACATTTGACCATATTTTTCCATTTTGCTTAGCAGGCGATACTCATCTCTAAATTATGTTAAAAACTCACGCAGACCTTTAGCCACAACCTAAATACAAACCTCGTCATGATATATATGAATGTAGTGGTAAAAATACTTCATATTCTCCATGATGACAAGATAAACATCCTCAGCCGCAGGGTACGAGTACTCGGTATGATGCAGCACGATATAATATCGCTTTTCACACCACTCATCAACAAGATTCACTAACCACGAGTGATCCTAGCTTTTTTATAAAAGATTGGGTGCATTTTAATGAAAGAGGGAATGCTAGGCTAGGTAGGTTAATCGATGAGAACGTTCGAAAGCTGTATAGGTCGAAGCCTTCATTGAACGTTGTGGGCCTGGGAAACGCTGGCCCGACGTGAAAAATAGTTTAAAACGCTGATCCGTGGTAAAAAATAATTTAAACGGCTTTTATTGTAACGCGCGTAGTATTAGAAATAAATTGAACGAATTTAAGGCGATAATTTATTCCTGGAACTACGACATAGTTGCTATAACCGAAACGTGAAATACCGTGACTCGGGACTTGTTGGGGGAACTTGATATACTGGGTTTTAAACTTTTTACTAATGATAGGTTACATAGGTTTGGTGACGGCGTTTTGCTGTACATTCGTAATTCCCTTAGGGCTATCGAGGTTAAGATAGATTTTCCGGCAGCAATTAATGCGAAATACGTTGAAGTTAGGGCGCTTAATATTAGTTTTAATTTTGTTGTTGTTTATAGACCTCCCGTTCAACCTCTCGATACCGATACTAGATTTTACTCACTTCTTGGTAACTTTATTAAAGATCGGAATAGTATAATTGTCGGAGACTGCAACTGCCCTAATGTTAATTACAAGACTTTACTGGTAATGAGGAGGGTTTGAGACTGGTTGAGTTCATGGAAGATAATTTTTTACGACAGATGGTTGCCGAACCAACGTGCGGTGACAATATCTTAGACGTGGTGATGATGAACGACGATAATATAGTCGAAGGTTTAGAAGTAGGCAAGAGTTTAGCATGTAGCGATCATCAAATTCTTAGGTTTAAGTTATTGATAGAAAACAGTAAGGACAGTAAAGCAATAGAAGTCACCGATTTTTGTAGGACTAATTTTCATAATTTTGCTGACAAAATGAGAGTAGTGGACTGGGATAACTTATTTATGGGTAATGACGCAAATTTTCATTGGGAGGCGTTTAAAGAAAGTTTTATGAATATCGAAAGGGAGTTAATTCCTCGTAGGCCCAAGCGCGCTAGAAATCATGGTAGGCCGAAGTGGTGGACTAGGGAAATAGGCGAGTTCATAAACGAGCGAAACATAGCGTATAGACTTAATAAGCGCAATGGCACGGTAGCTAACTTTAATAGATATATCGAGCTCAGACGTCAGAGTAAAAGATCAGTTAGGAATTCCAAGCGTAATTTAAAGATACTTATAGCTGCGGATAGTAACATAATCCAAAAAAGTTTTTTGACTATGTCAATAATCGTAAGCCGATAAAAGATAACATACGCCTTCTAGTGGACGTTAAAGGCGCTTTGGCTTCCGACGCTCAGGCGATGGCGGGTATTTTGAAAAACTTTTTTGCGACAGTTTTTACTGTAGAAGACGTAAAGAATGTTCCCGACGTAGACGATATCATTCCATTTAGTACCGACACTATTTTGAATGACATAACTGTTTACAAGGGTGAGATTGCGCATTATATCGATAAGCTAAAAGTTTGCAAAGCTCCCAGACATTTGAAAGATTTAAAAGACGTTATCGTAGGCCCCTTAACGAAGATTTTTAATCAGTCACTGGAAGCGGGGATTATTCCTGAAGACTTCAAATTAGCTAACGTTACGCCCATTTTTAAAAAAGGCGACCGCACACTAGCTAGCAATTATAGGCCCATTAGCTTAACGTCAATTGTCGGTAAACTTTTGGAATCCGTGTTTAGGGATCGTATCATCGATCACTTAGAAAGTAGAGATTTGATTAATAGTAGTCAGCATGGGTTTCGACGCCATAGATCTTGTTTAACCAATTTGTTAGAATTTTATGACGAAATAGTGCGCGAATACGATAGGCATAGAGCGGCTGACGTTATTTATTTAGACTTTAAAAAAGCGTTCGATACAGTTCCGCATAGAAGATTAACTGCGAAGGTTAAAGCGCACGGTATACACGGTCAGGTAGCTAACTGGTTAGAGGAATGGCTTTGTGCTAGAAAACAGACGGTACTTGTTAATGGTAGTGAGTCGGGGTGGTTGGATGTAGGTAGCGGTGTCCCTCAGGGTTCAGTGTTAGGCCCATTGCTATTCGTAATCTACATTAACGATATAGAGGTAGGCTTGATCAGTAACGTGTCAAAATTCGCGGATGATACTAAAATAGGTGGTAAAGTTGTAACGTAAACGATAGAAATAGGCTCCAAGACGATGTAAATAGGATTATGGAATGGATGGATAAGTGGCAGATGCAATTTAACGAAGACAAATGTAAAGTTTTACATATAGTTTCTCGTAACAATACTTACACGTATACGATGGACGATAAATAGTTAGCGAGCGTTGACGAGGAAGTAGATTTAGGCGTACGCGTATCTAAGGATTTTAAAGTTAGGAACCAGTGCCTAGACTCTTGCGCAAAAGCTAATAGGATGTTAGGCTTCATAGCGCGTAATTTCGAATTTAAATCGCAGAATATTATATTGCCCCTTTACAAGTCTCTAATCAGGCCTCATTTAGAATATGCCGTTCAGTTTTGGTGCCCGTATTTGCGTGAGGATATTGATAGGTTGGAAAGGGTTCAGCTTCGTGCCACGAAACTAATTCCGTCATTGCACAACAAGTCTTACGAAGATAGGATTAAAGAGTTAGACTTGCATTCACTCGGAACTACGAGATTAAGGGGGGAGCTTAGTGAAGTTTTCAAATTCGTTAATAACATCGATAACGTAAATTTTGACAAACTGTTCACTTTCGATAATACAGTAGTAATACTCGTAATAACGGATTTAAGTTGCGTGGCAGACGTTTCATTACTAACATCGCTAAAAACCTTTTTACGTTTAAAGTAATTGATAAATGGAATAATATTCCCGCGCCTGTCGTGAACTCTACCAGCGTTATGTGCTTAAGAACCGTTTAGCTAGGCATTTGAAAAATATTAACTTTGTTTAAAATGAATAAAACAATTAACAAAAGGAGCTCTGGTGGGGGGGGGGGGGGTCTTGGATGAGTCTGTTGACGATTAATGCCAGCTTTTGACATACCAGCGTGTGATGCCAGCAATAAAATTATTATTAAAAAAAAAATTAAACTAACACGAACGTAGCTGTAGCTCTTAGCGTAAACTCACCCACTTTTTGTTAAACTCTACCTACTTTTTTTTTTTATCCTCTCCTTACTTGCACATCTGTAACTCTCTTTACTTGCATATCTGTAGTTTGCATGGTATGACAGTGAGTTAAGACTGTGTTTGCATGGTTTGTAAGCCTTCTTATTTTATTCTTTTCATCTTTCACCCCATTCCTATTCTCTTCGACTATTTTTCCGACTTGTCGGCAGTGGCCAGCGGATGATGATGGGGAGTCTTTCTTTCTCTTTTTCTGAATGAATGTTAACCCACGAATGATAGGTTGTGCTACTTACTTAACTCCTTATTCTCCTCTTTTAACCCCCTCTTCTTTCCTTTCTCTCGGGCTAACCTTAACCTTCTGTAGAACCATAACCGTTGCTTCTTTTCTGTACGTGTTGTTTCTTCCACTTCATGGTATATGTAAGCTTTTATAAAGTTTAGTCCTACAACATAGTTCAATACATCGCTTGTACCACGAAATCCTGCAATACTCCCGCCAGAATAGCCGTAAAGTGTTTGTACCTCTTGTTCCTTCGCACGATTCAATGTAGCCTTAAAAGTATCAAAGGAGGGTGGAATAGGGAGCCATTCAGTAACCTTATCTTCACACTTTGCCGAATACCACTTCATAAACGTCGAACACGCAATATTAAAGGTAGCCATTACTATTTTTCGTGTACGTGGGGAAATGCACGTGTGAGACCCAGGGCTTGCAGCGGTCAACTGAGCAGCAGGGAAGATATATGCCCAGGTAGTAGCAGGCGTCACGTGACCGATCATACATGTGGGCGGAGCTTAGAACTTTCTCCTGTACATACGCTGGGCGGACCTTAGAATTTTTTCTCTTGTACACACACACACACACACACACACAGGAGAAAGTGAAAAGCCAATTGAAACACGATTTATTTAATAAACGAAATATTCTAGGTATATATATAAAAATACGTGTAATAAATAAACATATCGTTAACAATAGTCATATATAACATTAAAGATTATGGTATCCAAAGGGTACGGTATCATAGGCACCAGGCACCTGGTAACGTTTCCTATAGGTGTTAACGACCCGCCGATTTGCCTGGTTGAGCGTGATATCATTAACCTTCACGGTATATTTCATATCTTCCCCCACCCTCACCCGTACCCCATAAGTTTTTGGTCCTGTTGAGACAAAAGAGTCGGCGTATGCGATGTCTCCATACTCATCCTTGATCTCATCAGTTAACCCCCCGAGGAATTCATCAATCGGAGGCATGTATTCACCCTCCCTCGCCGTGAATATCACACTATCTGTATCGGCGTACAAAACCCTCCGACCAAGAGAATGCAATAGGCCCCAAAGTTTGATGCGTGCGGAGGCCGTTGTGAAGCTGGCTACAGGTATGTTTGTAACCCGTGAGGTATCTGTGGCCAATTCGGTATTGTTGTACTTTATGTAAGTATTACCTACATTCACGATCTCCTTGACCTCTTTATCGGGAGCGTTGGCATAATCCCAGACTTCCTTATAACTTTGTGCCAAATGAACGTTCCCTTTGCCATTATTCTGTGCAAATTTTCCCCAAAGACTATTTAGACAACTTTGCACTAAAGCGCTTGCCTGTGTTCTTTACAATTTGGGAACGGTCACGTTCATGGTAATGTTGAATATTAGCCGATTTTTCATCTTCGGTATCATCTCCTCGCGGATACCCTGATGCTTCTAACTTATCCTTCAAAAAAGCGTTTATATATGGCGTGAAAAGGTTGGGTAGCTTTTGAAATCTCCACACCTCATGTATCTTCAATATTTCGTAGTCATGACGAGTAGGTCCAGCTCAGGGTTTGTATATACACCTCTGATCTTACGCTGGTTGGTTGCATGGTTACAATCCCCATTGTTCTCCTATGCGCACTTCACGCACAGGGGAAACATGAGTTTGTGATCTATAACGACGGGAGCAGGTCAGGTCCCACCAGTTTTTCAGGTGCTCCCACGGGGTACGGATTGTTATTCATCACGTAGGGATATAAAGAACAGAAATCGTAGTAATGGAGTTTCACTCCCTCCGTGGCGGAAAGTATAGCTTGAAGGGATTTGTACGCCCTCCGAACAAGCTATCACCGCATTTGAGAGCATCCAGCACCATTGAACGCTTGATCGTGTTCTTTCTTCACGGTACTGTCCCTCTGCTTCCATCAGTGCATCATACTCATGCTCCCATAAGACTTTGTGAGTGAACTGAGATCCTATAAGTTGATCGCGGGTGCGAGTCCACGCAAGACTGTCGGCAGGAGTTCTACCGTGGATATCTCCAACGATTCCACACTCAGGACTGGGGCATCCGTGCAACCATCAACCTTTAAAGGAGTACACAGTCTTTTCACCAGTGGCACGGTTTTTGCTTAGACCATCAACACAAAAAAACACGACCATTAACCTTAATGGGTACTTTCCACGTGTGCGGGCATGCTTTATGTATACACCCGTCTGCTGCTGTATGTGTATGAGCCAGTAAATAGCCTTTTGCCCATAACTGCAGGGATTGTTTCTGTGAATAACGGCTAAGGTGTCTTCAGGCATGAAGTTATTCTTGAACACCGAAAAACATAATGATGCGATCGTGGTTGCGACTTGCAACGGATCGCATTTGAAACGGTCTATGTAAATCTTTCTAACGGCCTGGAAACATACTCTAAGTATGCGCACATCATTCACGCAATAACGCACACATTCATCAGCTATACTATAAGGATTAGATTCATTAAAACTGTTGTAGTAGCGGTCAAAATCTTCACGTTCTTCTGTACTCATACATTCATAATTCAAGTAATGTTTGGGTGGAGGTAGTCCTACGTAATTTAAAGTTTCGCTAGTGAGGAATGTGTAAAGGAAATATCCTTTTGAAACTTCAGCGGCTACGTCCATGACCTTGGGTAGCTTTGCTAATTTACAAATGTGAATAATAAAGTGTCTTTAAACTGTACATTACCTTTTATTTGCATCTGTATAAGTTTGTTTCCTCTTTTCAAGTGATCACCTGTAAATATCTCAAATGACTCGTGCTGAAGCGGCTCCTTATAAAGGAACTGTGTGTCAAATTTTGCCTCGTTATGGGCAAGAATATACACAGTTGATTTTTTGAACTTGTTCGCTAACTTGACAATATACGACACAAAGAGTTCACAGGGCTATCGTGGCAATCGTTTTAAAGACGTTTGTACGTTTACCACATTTGTGACACTCATCACACTCGATCTCCATACACTCATCACAGATAGTCTGGCTTACAAGTAAGTGTGGAATAACCTCTTTAGTTTCAGCGTTCGTGTATGTTTCTATATCCTTGTACACAGTTATACAACGGCTATTTTTAGGCTTAGCATCTTTCATATAACATGCATGCTTTACTCCAACCGCCTTATATTTCTCATGGCATGTAGAACAATGAATTTCATCACATTTATGCGTGAATTTTCCCCAATTATCTATCATGTGAAACATACCACATTCACAGATTCTCATTTTCCTGCACGTGCCAATTGACTTATCGAGCTCAAAACAGTTATTACTGAAAAATGTGCGTCTACCCACATCATAATCCCTCTTCTCAGTTTCAACTACAGGGCTTTCACATTTGAAGCTTTTACACTGCTCACATACCATGTGACAATCTTTACAATGTTCCACTATATCATCCGCAAACTCGATACACCCCCTACACAAATCATGATGTCGTCCATATTTTCGAATTTTATCATAACTCGCGTAAATGTCCCTTATATTACGGATGGGGAGATACGTTGTCCCTGACAGCCCTAAAATAAGTAGTGCTCTTGTACGATCTCTCACACTGCTTTTAAAAATATACACAGTCCTATGACGATCATCCATTCTAAATACAACTATACGAACATTCATTTCCTGTTCTACACTTCTCAGCTCTTCAGAACCCATATTACAGTCAAACTCGAGTTTACAGTCTACAGCTAGTTTATGGGCACGCTCCACTACCGTAGGCAACCATATTTTTTGGGTCCGTGTATTTAGTACAGTAAACATACGAGCTAAGGCTACTGATATAAAATGGCAACCACGATCGGCGTTTATATGCCGCCTGTAAATAGCCTGAGAATTGAAGTTAAGAGTATAAGGTGTGACACTATGTCCCGCAACAAGGAATACACGGTCAATATTTACCGTGAAGTTGTCCATATTCAAGGCTATACTACTTTCAGATGCGTGCATTATACGGCCTAATATATACTCTATATCTACAGCTGCCAAACGTCTGAATGGTATTACTACCCAAAAATCATCTACATCTCCGTCACCTGACCCGAACCCGAAGGACAGCCGCGTTCTGACTTCATGTTCGTCGGCGTTCTCAAGGGCAAACTCTACAATACGTTCAAGTATGCGCCGTAGTCCGTGTTCAACACCATTACTATACATTAGGGTGGATCGATTTTACATTTTTTTTTATTTCCATATTCTAATAGAGACAAAAACTTGCGCATGCATGAGAAAATAGCTTCTGCAAACTCTTAGCTTAATAGGTAATCATCTTCTGCCCCCGGCAGAGCGATGAAAATCATATTTTAGTAGTCAAAAACGTATTTTTCTTATAATTTTTTAAATATTTCAATATGCATCAAAATTATTCCTAATAACTATAAAGTCGATGAAAAAGACCTCATATGATCGTTTTTCCAAGAGCGTTGTCCTACGTTAATATCTTTTGCCCCCGGCAACAACGTCAAATGTTGAAAAAATAGGTAATTTATATACATATTTTCAGATCGGCTCTTTGTCTTAAATAATGCATTTATATATTTCCCATAGCATTTATATCGTTGCTTAGGCATGAAATAACACACGCAAAATTTTATGACTCTAGAGTAATATCTTCTGTCCCCGAGAAAAGTCTAAATGTGGATTATAATTACGTTAATGCGATGTTATAAGTACGATAAGTACTAAGTACAGCTCCTCGCTTGCTAATTTTATAAAATTAGCAACCCAGAACTCACCACGAGGTGGCTGTACGTCGAGTTCCACCCTATCCAGCCCCAACCACACTTCCTTTGGCTGCATGTCGATTTACATACGGTAATCTTTCTTAGAATCAAATCGTGGAATTTTTGTTCGGGAGTGAAGACGGGAGCGGATGAATCCGTCCCTCTCTTCTATTCCACTTACACTGGCAGAGGCTTCGGTTACTAATTTGATGAGTCTCTCGACCGCTTGAGTATGACAAGGGAATAGTGGGATCAGTCCATCAGGCTGGTCTCCCGTCTAAACAAACTCTTTTATTCGGGTATCAGGTATTGTTTTTGTAACGGGGGGTTCGGTCACCTCAGCCGTTTGCCAGTTGATCATTTCGTAATAGTTTTGACTATCGTAGAGCAGCTCAGGCATGGCGAAGGCTCGAATTTCCCCCGCTGGTGATTGTTTTGATCGTGCTTTTAATATTCATCTCCATCCCAATTCTCTTATGTGTTGCTCATCGGCATGTAGCATGGAGATCAAAATATTTTCTGGGTGAGCAAAGAAAGAATTTCTACGGAGGACTTTGTTGGCGATTGTCTTAGATCTTTGAGGCATGGTCTGAGAGAGACGCATCATTTCGAAAAAATGTTTTGCGCCCTCAGTGAAACTGGAGTTTTTCTTTATCTTAAACCAAATTGGTGCGTAAACTGTCATAATGAATCGCACAATTTCGTTGAAGGTGCTGGAGGGTTCACTGGTTGAAACATAGAGGCGCAGAAATCTATTTGCTGTTGTCAGCCACCTGGAATGCGCCATCTTACCTGGATTTCGAGCCGCGAGAGCTGAAGAGCAGCTACCGCTCGACACTGCTCTGTAGATGCCTAACAAATATTTTTGGTCAGTGCTCAACTCGGCATCATCTATGTCAATGTCGGGAGATGGAATGGCATCGAATTCTGTAATTGGAAGTTTTTCGCAGTCGTTCAGTTGTTTTCCAACTGGTCCAGTAAAGCCCATTGGCCCAGTTGTTTTGCCGTCCAAGTCTTGAATGAGGTGTCGCAGTGATAATTCATTACCGTGTAATAGGCATGTGTGTGTGTTATTTCATGCCTAAGCAACGATATAAATGCTATGGGAAATATATAAATGCATTATTTAAGACAAAGAGCCGATCTGAAAATATGTATATAAATTACCTATTTTTTCAACATTTGACGTTGTTGCCGGGGGCAAAAGATATTAACGTAGGACAACGCGCTTGGAAAAACGATCATATGAGGTCTTTTTCATCGACTTTATAGTTATTAGGAATAATGTTGATGCATATTGAAATATTTAAAAAATTATAAGAAAAATACGTTTTTGACTACTAAAATATGATTTTCATCGCTCTGCCGGGGGCAGAAGATGATTACCTATTAAGCTAAGATTTTGCAGAGGCTATTTTCTCATGCATGCGCAAGTTTTTGTCTCTATTAGAATATGGAAATCGAAAAAAATGTAAAGTCGATCCACCCTACTATACATGGATCTAGGATCAACCCTGACTATATACCGACTTCTAGTCAAAACTGGGGTAGGGGTAGCGGTGCGTACCAACTCGAATGTTATACCATCCTCTACAGAACGAGAAGCTGCTGTTGGTGTGGAGGATGTACCCGGAATTGAACAGGAATAAGGGGGTATAGTTGAGGAAGGTACTATTGTGGGGGTTGTGCCGTAAGACGCAGAAGGTTGTGGGTCTATTACTAGGGGGTCTAACAACCTGCGCAATCCTGGCACACTTTATAGCTGACGTGGAGGGCTCTTCATCATGCCTCCGCTTTCAATTGTCGCGTGCTACAGGTATCGCTGGTGTGGACTCGGCAGTGGTGATGGAGTCTGTGATCACAACTACAATGTCGTCGCGGTCATCTGTAATATCGATGATAGGGTGCTGTACCTCATCGTCACTCACGGCTCTGTGGGAGAAGAGAAAAACAAGACTGTAGAATATAAAGATCATCACTAAAATATTTACTATATTTTGTAAATGACCCACTTAGGAGTGTGACGTGTTAGAAATAGATTCTGTAGAAAAATTCAGGTTTACGAGCCAATCCACATATATTATATCTGGCCCTACAGGATATGGTAAAACTGTGTTTATGTTTGAAATCATTAAAGAAAAGGGAGAGATGTTCTCAAAATTTTTGCATAAAGTTATGTGGTGCTATTCGACGTATCAATCAGTGTTCAATGAGTACCAAGATAATATTTTGTCCCACAAAGGTGTATATGACGTTAATTCGTTAAAGGAACATGAACATACAGTCATTGTAATTGACGATCTCATGTTGGAGATGGATAAAACGTTTGCCGAGACATTTACAGTATTCTCCCACCATCTTAACATAAGCGTGTTCTTCATTAATCAGAATCTATTTTAAAAAAATAGATATATGCGTGATGTGTCATTAAATACACAATATCTAGTCTTTTTCGCGCAACGTAGAGATGTATCACAAATTGGGGCATTAGCCAATCAAATGTTCCCGAATCAGCGTAAGTAGTTTTTGGAAGTTTATAAAGAAGCTACAAGTCAGCGTTACGAAGATTTGCTTTGTGACCTTCATCCGCGAAACACGTTTAGGGTGCTTCTAAGAATTAATATATTTCCAAACAAGCCTGAAACGGTGTATATTCCAGAATGACATAGAGGCTAAAGAAGTATCATGAGTTAATAAAAATCTATCATCGACTGCCCGGGCAATGCAACAGATGTTTGCTAAAAATATCAACTCCGACTTTTTAAAATGCATCTGTGAAATCTGTCTTAACGTTATAAATTGCAATGTATCAATGAAACCCCTCAGAAGGCTCGCCTACGCCGTTACAAGAACATAATACGTGCACTCGCTCGTAAAAGTCAAACTGTGGGGAAGAAAAACGAATTATTGTACAAAGAGGAGGGTCATTCCTCCCCATCTTATTTTCAGTTTTGCGTCCTTTTGACTAGATTAATATAATGAAGAAAGTGATAGTGATTCCACACGAGGTGTATGCTTCACTGCAAAGTTCAAAGAATCCAGACACGGTTCTAGAACCCCGTAAAAGCAGGCTTAAAAGAATGGAAAGCGAATTGTTAGCCCTATTAAACAGTGAAAAAACACCTAATGAGAAAAGAATCTTATACCAAGAACCTCTGCAGAAATTTCTTCACGAGTACGAAAATTATAAGAATCTGACAGAGATCCCCGTGGTTATTAGGCACACCACGGACAACGACGATGGGCATGGTGACATAGGGCCTGTGCCCGACGATAGAGCTGACCAACCAAAGATTAACGGGTCGGCCACACAACATATCAAGCATGTATTAAAAAGCTCCCTCGCACATACATTGAGGAATAAAGGTTTAAGTCTTTATAATGTATTGAATGGGGATCCCAACATACAGTGGACCGATACAGGTGAGATCATTGTGGAAGGAGCAAATGTACAGGGATCGAATATCGTAGACATCGTCCATGATCTGGTGAGAAAGTTGGATAGGCCCTCACCATCAGGATGGAAGCATATTAAAGCAAGACTACAACAGATAAATATCCCCAAAGCAATGATAGGAAATCTGAACAGGTTAAAAGACTTGGAACATGCATCGCACGTACCACAATTGAAACGCCATCACCCCTGGCGGTAACACCTCTGAAGAGGAGAAAGAAGAGGTTAAACAACGGTCAACCCTACCCACGTGCCTCTAAAATACGCAAATGGCTAACATATTAAGAAGACGTTATTATGACATTTCTAGCCCAGCCTCCTACGGAGGCGTAGATAGACTGTACAGAAGTGTTTACAATGATGGAGTAGGGAAAAAAGATGTTGAGAGGTTTTTGCGGGAGCAGGACGCTTATACACTTCATAAGCCTGTGAGAAAAAGGTTTAAAACAGCCAAGACAACAGCTGCTTCGATTGACTCTATTTGGCAAGCAGATTTAACAGACATGCAAAGATATTCAGTGTATAACGATGATTGCCGCTACATCCTATTCATAATAGATGTAGTCTAGATATCTGTGGCTAATTCCTCTGAAAAATAAATCGCCTGAAACAGTTGCTAAAGCCACCAAAACGTTGATGTTGAAAGAAAAGAGGGTTCCTGGCTATTTTTGTACCAATGTGGGGAAAGAATTTATAGACCGAGCTTTTCAGAACATGTTGACAGAGTTTAATATCAGCTACTACACTACCAATTCTATACATAAGGCATCTTTAGCTGAAAGAGTTCAACGTACCATAAAGGAACGCATGCAGCGCTATTTTACACATAAAAACATATACAGATTTCTGGACATTCTGAAATCATTGGCCTCATCCTACAACCGCTTACACCATCGCACGATTGGGACAACACCTAATGAGATTTTAGAAGGAGGAGCGAGCCCAGAGCCTGATGTGAGAAGAGATGGAACACCACCACCACACTCTGCGTGTTTCAAAATCAATGATTATGTAAGGCTGTCGCGTTCAGGAAATAAACTCGCGAAGGGATTTGAGCAAGGATGGACATGTGAGATTTTTAAAGTTAGGGCTATGAGACCTAAAGGCGAGCTAATGTTGTATTACGTTGAAAATTTGAATGGGGAAGAAATCGCAGGTGGCTTTTACCGCGAGGAGTTGCAGAAAGTGACATTTAATTTAGGAAAAAATGTGCTTAAAAATGAAAAAAATTTACGAAGCAAAGGTTCAGGAGAGAGAAAAATGTACCTGGTGAAATGGCTAGGGTACCCAGAAAGCTTCAACACCTATATAAAAGCTGATGTAATAATGAAGCTTAAATAGTATGCAACATGGCGCCTAACCATTTCTACGTCACACTACCGTCCTCCTCGTCCCTCTGTACATCCTAAACACCCTGGCTAACTTAACTTTGTAAGAACTCCATGGACCCATTGAATTGGGTCGTGATTCGTATGAGGTGGGGATATGCGAAATTCAGCTGGACACCCTCTTTTTAAATATTGATTATAAAGGTCCCGTTTTTACGATTCTTAGGGACCTTGATGAGTGTGAAAAAGCCGGGATAACTCGGGATGAAACTATACGTATCGCCCGGACTGAGGATGCACGGTATTACAGAACAGTAGTAACACTAGGTCCGGGCGGTTATGGTGCGGCTGAGGATGTTGTGAGAGACTTAAACGTAAGTTTAAAAAACTCAAATCTTACGGCTGATTTAGTATAGGAAATCGTAAACAAAGAAAACCCTGCCCATATTCTAATCCTAAAATCAAAGGCTAACAGACATATTAAAGACAAAGGGATGTTCAAAATTATAACCGAGGGGCGATATCGATCAGCCTTCCAAAGAGTTACCTTTCACGTGGTACAATATGACTTGTCCAGCCTAATGTATCAGATGAAATTGGAGAAATTGGCTGCTGGCTATACACCCCCAGACATGTGCTATATTTACAGCAATATATTGGAGCACCAGTTTGTTGGGGATACCCAGGCACGCCTGCTACGCATTGCTCACATTCCCAACCATAGAGGCAAGAGTTTGAGTATTACATATGACAGGCCCCATTATGTGAATGTCGCAACTAATCTAATAACCAATACCTTATGAACCTTATGTTGTTTCGTGCGTTGGTCTCTCTTCACACGGAGGTCAAGCTGGTGGCCCCGCCACCATATATATATATATATATAAGAGCGATTGAGGGAAAACTTTCCCATTCGGTGATGGGAGCTTAACAGTGAAGCTGCACTTTCGAAGCACTGAGTTATAATGGACAGAAAGCCTTTCACAGTCTATCGAGGTGAGCGATACCAGCGTAGTAGTGGACTTGGATCCATTTTTACAACCATACTACGTACGGCTGTCTCTGCTGAAGAGGGGTGCCAGATACCTCGGGAGAAAAGCGCTACAATCAGGTCTTAACACGGCAGAAGACATATTGGCTGGGGCTAAACCTAAAGAAGCGTGTGGTGGAAGAAGAAGAGGGCTGTCCGGAAGAAGGGATTACTACCACATGGCATTAAACGTAAAAGGGTATAGAAGAAGTGTTCTAAGCGAATGAAACCCATGGTCGACCATTTTTTTGACTGATATAAGGTAAGGACATTGATCTCATGAATCATAGTTTGTTTACTACTTGTCGAGAGAGGAGGCACTATTTCTAACTCGTCATGGCACGCTTCATCCATCCGTATAGTTCACAATGTTGTAAATCGGAGCTGTCCCTCTTTGACATGCCCCAACTCAAGTTTCTATTGAACACAGCGATTTTATTACAATTAACACTTTAAACACAATTAGTTCCCCGAGTGCCCCTATAGAATTCGTGATACCCAGCTCAGGCCATTACTTTTTTTACCCAAGCTGTGTGTACATATACGCTAAACTACGTATAGCCCATTCTGATGGAACGGACTGCGGTAACAAATATGCTGTATACCCTGAAACAAACTTTCTGCACTCCATATTCAACCAGTGTGACGTATATTTAAATCAGATCAATTTATCAGCAGGAACGGGGTACTATCACCTACGAGCCTATCAGGAAAATGTGCTGAACTTTTCCAAAGAAGTGAAGGATACCTTTTCAAGTGTCGAGGGCTATTATCAAGCTAAAGACGAAAGTAGTATAAAGAATAAATTAAAAAATTCTAAAAAGAAGATATATGAGTGTTTTGGACGCCTGCATACAGACTTCACTTTCCAGGAAAAGTTGCTTGTGAATCGGGTGGATATGAAAATAAAGCTCACCCGCACGAATCCTAAGTTCTGTTTAAATCAGGATGCTGATGAAGAAGACGGAGCAAAACTCGTTATGATTCACATTATGGAGACATACCTCCGCGTACGGCGAGGGAAATTAAGTTCACCAAAAAACAAATAGAAATTGAGAAAAATTTACTACACGCCATAGTAAAATACCCAATTAACAGAGTACAGATCAAACTACACACGGTGCCAGCAGGCTTGGCATCGAAACAGATAGAAAACATCGCCCTGGAAAATCTACCTGAAAAGATATTAATTGGAATGCAGGAACACAATTCGGTGAATGGAAAATATAAAAAGTACGCCTTTAAATTCGAGAATTTCGGCCTTAAAAATATAATTCTATACGTTAATGGCTTTGCGTTCGGAGGAACATTGGATACGGACTACTTATCAGACGCTGTGTTCTCGCTTTGCGCGAGAGCATTTAGTAATGTGGCCCATATTGCAGGTGATTGTGATGAGCTCGGGATTGGGGTAATGCAGAAAGAATTCATCGATCAATTTAACCTTTATCCGTTTGACATCACACCTGACTTATCTGCTAGTGTAAATACACACTTAAGTCCACAACAGAGTGGAAACATCTCAGTCAGATTGGAATTAGCCAAGCCGATAGACGCGCCTATTAGTGTACTAGTATACCTCGAGTCACAAGCCCTAATAGAAGTAGACAGATTTAGGGGCGTTGTCACTGACTTTTAAAATGGACGTGAATACACTTCAGAGAGTAATGAATAGTGAACGAATCACATGTTCCAAATTTATCGGTGTTTGCGAAGAATGAAACATTGAAGTTGCCAACTACGCGAGATTGCGGTAGTCTTATTATGAACACAGATGTTATTGGTAGTGAAGGGATTCATTGGTAGTGAAGGGATTCATTGGTTTGCAATCTATTTTAAAAATAGGGACCGCATGTACTATTTTGATTCACTCGGCACTCAACCCTGGATTGACCCTGTTATTGTAAAATTTCTCGAGCAGATGAATATCCCCGAAATTGTATGGAATCCCTTCCGTCTACAATGATATTTTAGTAATACTTGTGCGATGTACTGCCTTTCATTTTTCATGCATATGTCACGTGGTAAGGAATTTATACATTTTTTAAAATTATTCGACCCGTGTCACACTCAACTACACGAGGAAATGATATCCAGACAGATAAAAAGTCGTTTTCCGATTGTGCGCACTCATTGTTTAGTATGATATTTGTTCGTATATATATATATATATATCCGACACCGACCAGGAAATGACCACCATTTATGAAAATCGAACACGAAGATTAGAAACCCGGTAAATGTATTATACACAAATATACAAGGCCTCTATACGGACCATGCAGACTGCAAATTACAATACTTGCAAAATTTAGCTACGGAAACCAGCATAGATATCATATGCCTAACGGAAATACACTTACATAAGTGCGAAAAAGGCTGTGAAAACTGCCTCGAGAATACTGAAATAGCATTGCTTGTCTACAACATATACAGAGCAGATAGAGTGGCTAGACGAGGAGGAGGGTGTTGTATTTACAAAAACACACACACATGTGAAGTGAGGGTAAAGAAATCAAACAGCACAGTTGAAGTTATTATATTAGAAGTATAAGAACTGAACCTAACTATTATAAACCTCTACAGACTACCAAACACCACAAAAAGTTAATTCCAATTTGCTACAAATGAAATAGAAAATATATTAAAGTTACTTGAAAATCCAGCAACAAATATTCTAATTTTCGGATATTTTAATTTCCCATTCATATCATGGAAGAAAAATGACGAAGTTATATATGTTGAGAAGTTTCATGGCAACATTACTAAAGATGACAACCCAAGCAACAGTGCTATTAGATATTATGGAACATTACGCCCTTACTCATGAAATCTGTGAAGCCACGAGAAAGGAGAACGTTTTGGATTTAATCTGGACAAATAACGAGATAATAATAAATAAAAAAGTAACGCACACATAGTTCTCCGACCACAACCTCATCGATATACAATTAAAGTTAGCACCCAGAGGTCCGAAAACGCATCCTAGAGAGGCAGATTGAATATTTGAAGGCTTAAACATAAATTCAAAGAAAGTAAATTGGGAAAACGTAAATAAAGATTTAAAGGAGGTAAATTGGGAATTGCTACTACACGAGAACACTCCACAAGAAATACTATGTATAATAGAGACTAAAACCAAACCTATAATACTGAAACACATTCCAGAGAGACAGGAAAGAAACCGTAGCAAACTCAAGAGAAAAATCAGGACTCTATTCAGGCAACGAAGAAAAACCGTAAAACACATTTTTGTCCAGAGATGCTTTCAAAGAAAGGATTGGTAAAAGTAAATAGACACTTTCGGTTTGGCTTTAGAGTAAATGGAAGCAATCCAGGTCTCTCGAGTTATAGGTAACTTAAATATTATTCTTATAAATTATGTTATTGGAATAATGTATAATATAAAGAATCATGTGTATTTCTTTTATTATTAATATTGGTGTTTTATTTATTTCTTTTGCTATGCCATGGATTAATTGTATTTCTTTTAAATATTGGGATTCGTCTATTGTGGGCACTGTAAAGCTTTCGCTTAGTTATCGGTATTGAGAAGACACAGATGAATGACAAAAGTAAATAGACAATTTCGGTAATTTACTTATTTATTATATTACTAAAAAAATTAAATATTGGGATTCGTTTTGCATTGTAATAATTGCATTGTAATAATTCGAGCAATTATGGAGAACGTCTCCCTCTCTCTCGCCTTTAATAAATAAATAAATAATATAACTGGTGCAACCTGGTAACCCTGCATATAATTAAATTATATAGGAGTCTCTGGAAACTCATCTATAAATAAATAATTAAAATGGTGGTATCTGCCAACTCTTCTTATAGAAATAAATAAATAAGTAGTAACTGGCAAATTCAGACCCGCTATATAACAGATGCTGGGCCCCTGGACTCTCATTATGCGATGGACTCCGATGGAATAAAGAACTCTCTCCTCTCTCCTTCTTAGATTAGGGCTTAGGTTAGGTTTCCCTTTGTGGGGTGAGGACATCCCAACTTCTCCCCCAAAGACCCTCCTCCTCCTTTCTCTCCCTCTCTTAGGCTAAGGTTACCCCTTTTGGGGGAGGTCATCCTCCTTTCTCCCCCCAAAGCTCCCTCCCCCCTTGCACCATTGAATTGTTGCATAACCCTTACCCCCTTTGCAGCATTGATTTGTTGCATAACCCCTTTCCCCCTTCATTGCAGCTTAGGGGATAACCCCTCCCCGTTGTTGCATAACCCCTCTCCCTTTGTTGCATAACCCCTTGCAACATTCCACCTCCCACTTTGCAACATTTATCTACATTTACAAAAATTTTGCACTCTCCTATTTTGCGGTCATACTACTAGGGCGTATAGATGACCTCACGATTGGTTAGGTTAAGTCGTGATATTTTCGGTAGTTAGCCTTATAAAGCTAACTAAAAAAGGCTGTGGTAACGGATCTTCAGGTGATCCTAATTAACTTTATTATTATAGTATTAACATTAACCTTAGAAATTTGAAACAATATATATATATATATTATATATATATATATATAATATATATATATATATATATATATTATATATATATATATAAAATGCAACTGTGGGTGTGGGTTTAAGGAAGGAGTAATTTTTTGGCTATATTAATAATCCAATAATAAGAATAGTTTCAGTATTACGTGATTTTCAAAAAAAGTAAAAACAAAAATTAAATAATTTTCAGTGGAAGAGAGAGTTAAGGAATATTATGAATGTTTTTATTTTTTGTGGATATGAAAAAAAAAATACATCACAAATGTATCTGTGTTTCCATTTATGTAAGTGGGTATAACAGTACTATAATGAAAGTGCTCGAATTTAAGACTCATTCTTGCGAACATACGAATCGAAATCATCATTCAACGTTCAACTATTGTTTGATAGGCTTCTAAAGTCAAACTATGATCTCCAGTGGGACCAGAAGAAATGAACTTTATACGTTTTTCCTGTAAATAAAGTGGGTCGTAATTTGTGATCAGTTTTCCTCTCTCGTAATGATGATGCAGAAAAACAGTTAAGCAAAAGAATTAGGCCTACAGTGTGTAAAAAATTTAATGGCTCCAGATTTTTTAATACTGTTCAGTGTTCAACCTCATCTTTATATGGTATCCTTAATTCATATAATAGTCCATATATATAATGTGTGTGTGCCTGTCCTGCAGCTGGGGGATGGCGTAATTGGTGAGCATATCCAGGTACACAGTTGCGGAAACAGTGTTCTCAGCGAAGAAGAAAGGACCAATTATCTGGTCATGCATTAGTTCACACCAGACAATGATCTTCCGACTGCCCCGAATATGCTCCCTTACGGCACGTGGGTTTTCCGATCCCCAAATACACACATTGTGTCTGTTGACTCTACCATTAAGATGAATCGTAGCCTCGTCTGAAAAGCAGACACGTAACAAGAAGTCATTATCCTCGTCAATGCTGTTCAAAATATCACTAGCGAATTGTTCACGTTTTGGACGGTCATCAGGCTTCAGTTCTTGAACAATTTGTACCTTGTAGGCGTGTAACTTCAAACGTTTGTGTAACACCTTGTGCACCGTAGACTTCGGTATCTTTAGTTGGCATGAAGCTTGTCTCACCGATTTCCTTGGTGACCGTGTGAAAGCAGTTTGGATGTTTTCCACCGTCCAATCGGAAACTGATGGTCTACCACTGCTCTTTCCCTTTTCCACGTTTCCAGTTTCCAAGAATTTTTTCATCCACTACTTAATTAACTTCACATCAGGTGGATTCTTTCCATACTTTGTTCTGAACCTTCGCTGAACACTGACAGGAGATTTTGTTTCTGCAAGCCACACAACACATTGTGCCTTCTCTGTCACAGACGCCATCTTAACTGAACAGCTAATACAGCGCTCCTAGCGGCGAATGCGGTAGACGAAACACACCAGCACAGAAACTCTATGCGTGAACGAGATCACCTGTAAAAAGAAAACGGATGTAAGATTCATCATTAAAACATGAGAGCATACTGTTTTTAGGGTAAACATTTATGGACACCCTGTATGTATATATATATATATATATATATATATATATATATATATATATATATACAGTATGTATATACATATATATATATATATACGTATGTATATATATATATATATACAGGGTGTCCGAGAATTATCTGTACAATTTTTGGCTGTTATTAAAAGTCAACCATGAAGTGTAGAAATTCCAATGTTGTCCCATTTTACAGAGAATCTCATTAAGTTTTTTCTGATACCAAGTTTTGACAAGTTTTTTAGAAATTCCAGTGTGTCCGAAAATTATCTGTACAATTTCATCTTTTAATAAAATTCTTGATAACACACGTAAAATTCTTAAACAAGATTATTTAGAATCTATATTTTCAAAAGTTTCTTCTATTAAAGTAACGTTGTTACAAACATTCGATATGTGCACCATCAGTGATTCGCAAAACATCCAATCGATAATTCAAATGTTGCCATGTACGCTGCAGCATATCCACATCAATTCGCTCAATAGCAGCTGTGATTCTTGCTTTTAAATCATCAATGTCTGTCACCCGCGTACAAAAAAGAAAAAACTTGTCAAAACTTGTTATCAGCAAAAACATAATGAGTTTCTCTGTAAAATGGGACAACACTGAAATTTCTACACTTCATGGTTGACTTTTAATAACAGCCAAACATTGTACAGATAATTCTCGGACACCCGGTATATATATATATATATATATATATATATATATATATATATAATAGCCCTCGATTTACGCCGGGGTTAGGTTCTTGGGGGGACAGGCGCAAATGGAATCGGCGCAAATGGAACCCTTTATATAATGGAGTCAATGGGAAATCACAGGGTTAGGTTCCGGGCACCAAAAATTTTATCTAACCTTTTCAATACTGGAGTATTTAAAGCTGAGAAATAAACTTTTTTAATTAAAAAAAGTGTTTTATTTTTAACCTACATAAATATAATAAATAAAAAATAAATTAATACATAAAACAATTAAATTTTGTACACTTACCTTCACATGTTTGGAGCCCACACGTGGTCTTATAAGCACCACTGTCAGGCCCCTGCATTGATGTTTTTTGACAGTGGCGTAATGCAGAAGTTTTAGCTGGCTTTTGAAGGTCCTGGTTGAGGATCTTCTCTTGAAGGCCCTAGTTGAAAAGGTTGCCTTTTTTTGAAGAAAGAATCAAGTGTTGATTGCCTGGATTTCTTCCTCCTTTCTTTAACAATTTCAAAATAAGGGCTCAGGCTTGATATGACACTCCTTTTAACTGTGGCACTCCTCTCCCAGTCGTGATCAATGTCACAAAGCTCATTAGTGAGGGACTCTACACTTGCAAGAATCCGTTGTAGATCACTGGTCTTCATAATTTTTAGAGGAGGGTCTTCTTTCTCTTCCTCCTGCTGTTGGCTAAGTTCTGCAGCTAACTCTTCAAGGTCTTCATTTGAAAGAGTCTCTGCATGACTTTCCAAGAGCTCAGTTACATCTTCAACTGTAACTTCTTCTAACCCTGCCTCTTGTGCCAGCCTGCTGATGTCTTCTACAACATTCTGTTGTGGCTCCAATCCTCTGAAGTCATGCATGAAATCTGGGAGAAGTTTACGCCACACTCCATTTAGACAATTGACAGTCACTTCTTGCCAGGCTGTGCTAATGTGATTGATGCCCTTTAAGACATCAAACGACCGCCAATATTCTTTGATGGTAATGTTGGACATGTCTAAAGCTTTTACCATTTCACTAAATGTTTGCCGTAGGTAATAAGCTTTAAAGGTGGCTATTACTCCCTGGTCCATGGGTTGCAAAACTGATGTTGTATTAGGGGGCATGTAGACAACATTAATTTTAAGAGGCGTTTATATATACAGTAGTTACATATTTTTACCATTTTTGACGATTTTAAATTTTTAACTTATAAAAAAATTGCAAAAATAAATATTCATGGCCTTGTGGATAGTGACCGGCGCTATTGCGAAACGGCGCAAATCGGACCAGCGCAAAACGAGGGCTATATATATATATATATATATATATATACACACACACATATATATACGTATATATATATATATATGAAAATTATTTCACGAAAGTAAAACGTGAAAAATATTTATGATGAATAAAACCACGAAGGAAAGGAAACACAAAATGGTGCTCAAGCGCTTTCGTCTAATGACATCCTCAGGAACACTGAAGTACATACAAGGGATACAGCCTATATATAGGTTACAGAAAGAGAAAAAATAAAAATAAAAAATAAATAATATACACACACACACACACATATATATATATATATATATTATATATATATATATATATATACATATACATCTATATATATATATATGCAATAAACGGAGAAGTAAAACTAAAAATTAAAAATTAAGGGATTATCAGAGAGGCATACAGATTTGTAAGGGAAAAATATCGATTTTTAGCACAAGATCAAATGAATTATAAAAATACAAATTTATACTGGAAATCTGCCCGGGTTGTTGTTTAGAATTCCTTCAAAACAGATTTAGATAAGAAGGGTAGAACGCTAAATCTTTGGTAAACTTGTATGCTACTTTATTAACTTTTAATTTTCATTTTATTTTTATATACATCGAAACTTAACCAAAAAAGGCAAAGTGTTAAAACCCGGGCAGATTTCCAATATAAATTTGTATTTTTATAATTCATTTGATCTTGTGCTAAAAATCGATATTTTTTCCTGACAAATCTGTATGCCTCTCTGATAATCCCTTAATTTTTAATTTTTATTTTTACTACTCCGTTTATTGCATATATGTATATATATATATATATATATATATATATATATATATATGTGTGTGTGTGTGTGTGTGTGTGTCTGTATATTATTTATTTTTTCTTTTTTTTTTTCTCTTTCTGTAACCTATATATAGGCTGTATCCCTTGTATGTACTTCAGTGTTCCTGAGGGTCATTAGACGAAAGCGCTTGAGCACCATTTTGTGTTTCCTTTCCTTCGTGGTTTTATTCATCATATATATATATATATATATATATATATATATATATATATATGTGTGTCTGTGTGTGTATATATATATATATGTGTGTCTGTGTGTGTATATATATATATATATATATATATATATATATACACAGTATATATATATATGGACTATTATATGAATTAAGGATACCATATAAAGATGAGACTGAACAGTATTAAAAAATCTGGAGCCATTAAATTTTTACACACTGTAGGCCTAATTCTTTTGCTTAACTGTTTTTCTGCATCATCATTACAAGAGAGGAAAACCACAAATTACGACCCACTTTATTTACAGGAAAAACGTATAAAGTTCATTTCTTCTGGTCCCACTGGAGATCATAGTTTGACTTTAGAAGCCTATCAAACAATAGTTGAACGTTGAATGATGATTTCGATATATTCGATGTATTCGGTGTCTGCTGATTCTATGTAAATAAGGATGAGATTGTATACACTAATCGACTAGAGAAGTACTCCAGGGGATACGTTAGACAGAAGATAGGGAGTGCTGGAACTCCCGTTTCTCCTGTCACTGTCCTCCTTAGCTGATCTTTTTTTCTTGTTTCATCTACCCTGTAAGCAGTCCAGCATGCTCTCGAAAACACACTTCTCTCCCTACATAAAGGAAGGAGAAGGAAGGCTAGTCAGATTTGTAAGAGACCATGAACGTGAAAAGCCTCAAACAACAACACTCTCGAAAAAGGCAAATGATTATCTAGTGGATGCTGGCATAGGACCTGAACAGCTTGAAGACATTGCAAATAAACCTCTCATGGAAAAGATAGGCACCATGAAAAGAAGGTATAACACCAAAAGATCAGAAGAAAAGGAGAAGAACTGTGTAGAGCACAAGTTCAGCAAAGTATACAAAGAGGACGTACTGAACAGAGCATACATAGAGAGGGATAAAACCGTGGGGTTCCTGGTAAGAGGGGCACTGAGACCAGAAGATGAACGGCTGGTGGTGGCAGCACAAGACCAGGCACTACGGACAAACTGGTTCAAAAGGAATAATGAGGGCAGAAATGAAAGTGAAATGTGCAGATTGTGCTCAAAGAGCCCAGAGACTGTGAGTCACATACTATCGGGGTGTGAAATACTCCTGCACAGAGGAAACTACACAGACAGACACAATGCAGTCTGCAAGTTAATCCACTTCAAGCTGTGTAAGAAATATGAAATAAGGCTAGAAACAGAAAAACAATGTGAACATATTCTACAAGGAATAGAAGACAATGACAAAGTGCTGCTCCTATATGATTACGAGATACCAACTGACATCAGGGAATCAGGATGCAGACCAGACATAGTTGTGAGAGAGAAGGAGGGAAACAAGTGCCTCTTGGTGGAAGTAAGAGTCCCAGCAGACTGGAATGTGGCGAACTATGAAAGGGAAAAGGTTTTAAAATACCAGAGACTCAAACACGAAATAAGAAGAATGTGGAATGTAGAACCTGAGATCATTCCAATAGTAGTAGGGGCAACAGGAGCAGTAAAGAAATCCACAGTAGAGTTCCTGAACCAACTGCCCATATGTGTGACATCTGGAGAAGTTGTCGGGGAGATATTACGATACAGCACCTCTATCTTACGCCTAGTACTAGGCTGTACCTAAAAATTCATTAGGGTTAAGGTTTAACCCCGGAAGTAAAAAACTCTCTCCATCTGGAGTAGAAGGGAAAAAACGAAAAGAAAATCCTACTAAATTTACATTAGGGTGTATCATGCTATGTAAAATTGAATTTTAAGAGGGGTTCGTCTTCTGCAACTTTTGCGAAAAATTGCATTTAAGTGTTCAAAATCGCACTTTTTTGTCGAAAAATGGTATTTTTGGCCAATTTCAAAGACTTGGTAGCCTCAAATGACCTCCATATGTTCCATATTGTTCACATACACCCTTAAGCATTTCTAGGGGCAGGCTTGGACCCATTTAAGATCAGCCAAAGTGGTTCATAACCCCTAAAATAACCCAAATCACCCAAAATGGCCCAAAACTAAGGAATTATATGATTTTTAGTCTCCTTTACACCACATTTCGCGGTTGTTCTCTTCATCAGGCAGAATCTTTTTGTTCTTCTTTCTTGGTCTTGCATTTTCTTTTTTTTTTAGAAAAGCCTCCACCAATTTTTATTTATTTTATTTTCGGCATCACTGAGTGTGATGGCAGCTGCCTCCACCTTTCTGCAAGCTGCTATGACGTTCAACGTTTTTTTTGCAATTGCAATTCTTCGTTAATATTTGTATAAGTCCCTCCTCCACCCCTAGCTTGTAATAATGTGCTGGTCAACTGAATGTTTTGAGATTTTTTCTTCTGAAAACATCTTGATTTGTCTAGTAGGTCTTGTGGAGATCTAAAACATGTTCATAATGTCTTGTTTTGACTTGAAAACTGGCAACAATTCTCTGTGATCGATCCTAGCACGAACAAAACCATCTCTTCTCTCTTGCCCATACACTGCATGAGCTGCAGCGTAAAAACTTCCTGGACTGCTCTTTCACAGCTTTGAGTGTGAACTGAGAAGTTCTTAACTTCAAGTGGAGACCTAAGAAGCTCCTCAACTTCTCCTCTTGACATCTTACAAGTGAAGAGTGGCTCATACAGTTTCTCCTTATCCCAATTAATCAGAGTAATTGGAGAAGTGGCATCAAAATTCAGTTTAGGGTTTCTATGAGTTCTCAGACTCATGTCTCCATACTCAGACTTACCTCTCATCTTCTTGATCATCTCAACCCCCCATGCCCTCTCCTCCTCATCCTCACTGCACAGGAGAGAGGCAATGAGGTTCTCACTGTGAGCATGGTATGCTCCACGAACTATCACATGAGTGATTATGTTCCTGACTTCAGAGGTCTGGCTTCTCAGCAGTCCCAGAGCGGTCATAATATGGTGAGGTCCCTACCTCATGTGGTGCTTCACCTTGATCTCAAAATACATCTTGAAGTAGAAGTCCAGGCAGAACTTCAGCAGCACCTCCAGCTTCTTCAACACATCCCCCTTCAGACCATGCTGCCTCATCCACAGCATCAACATAGCCTCACCTGTAGTCAGCCAGCGTAACTGATTTAGTGGGCCACACTTCAGACCAGCAACTTCCTTGCTCAAATCTCCTGTCTTGAGAGCTTTGATCAATAGGTAGCAGTTCTTCTGCTCAGTGCTAAGGTTCTGTACAATGTCTTCTGGCAGTTCAATTACATCTTCTCCTGGCAGAGCCTTGAAGCTAAAGTTGACAGGTATGTCATTGATCTTCTCCAAAAATTTTCCTATTGGGCCACTGAACCCAGACTTGTGCGTGTAGGGACCATCAAGCTTGATGATCATGAGCCTGAGGTTGAGTTCATTAATATGCAACTGGCATAACAGCCAGTGACACTTGTGACCTAGCAGTCTCTCCAAGTGAGTGATGGCTCCTCCATCAGGTCCTGTGTTTGTGTTGGTGGAGTCACCACCAAGGACCACAATAGTATCTTTAGCACCATGAGCACTAATCCACTCAAACAGAGCCTGAGCTATCTTCAGTGCAGGTTTCTCATTTCCTTCAGGTTCTTCTGGTGTACAATGGAAGAGATAATTCCGCTCAGATTCCCAGGTAACACCATAGTGCTCTTCAGTTGTAATATCAGGATGGAAGCGGCCAGTTTCTTCATTGTACCTCATGATCTTTGTCTTCTTATCTTGTTTTCCATCAAAGAAAATTCCCTTGATCTCCTCTCCCTCTGTCCTTTTCTCCAGGGCTTCCACCGAGGCACCTATTACAGACTCCTTGTCCCTCCACATCTTCATCCTGTCAACAGCTAGATATGCCTTATCAGCAGATAGATGGCCAGCTTTGATGAGATCTTGCAAGAAAACAGTTGCAATGACTGCTGCAGGAGTGTTTGCCACCTTGAACCTGACTGCAGCCGCAGCAGTGCTTGAGATATCCATGTAGTTCCTCCTGGCAGAGGTGGAGACTTTGCCAGTGTTGACACTGGAGCTTGTGCCTGGTGCAGTACTGGAAAAATCTGTGTTAGCAGTAGGAGCTGCTCTGCCTGGAGACTTGCAAGGAAGTCACCTCATCTTCATAACCATCATCAGCTCTAAGCAGTAGCTCCTTTCCTTCTTCCTCTTTTCTGTTTCTCTTCTCAGCTGCCTTCTGTTCTTCCTCCTTCCTCTTAGCAGCCTTCACCTGCTTCACTGTTTCCTTCACATCAACAGATGTCATCCGGAAGCCATAAATTTCTGAGGTTTTGATCCTCTGGTAATGGAGCCACTCTAGCTCTAGCTTTGGAATCTTCTGAGGCAGAGGACAATCACAGTTGGCATGAACTCTAGCAGCACAGCCAGAGCAGCGAGATGCTTCAGTTCTAAAGGGAGTGATATCATGTCTGCAGGTTGTTATGTCAAACAATGTATCAAGTTCAGATATTCTCTTCTCTCTCTTTGCAGCCTTCACTCTGCCATTCACTAGGTCAGTCATTTCATTCCACCTGACAAGAATCTTCCTGGCAATGGATCTCTCTTGAATGATCACAGGAGGAGTGAACTTGGCATTGCTTTTGCGCCACTGTGCCAGTACCAGTGATGCCAAGTCCTTAGCCAAATCTTGCAGAGGGTACTGAGCTCTCTTCATATCATCCAGACGCAACTTCTCTTCCTGGAGGAGGATTCCTCTCTGAAACACAGCTCTCCAGGTTGGAACTTCTGTGGGAAGAAACTGCTTGCCTGGTCCCACCAGATCACTCAGCTTTGAACCAGAACTTTTTCTGGTCTTTCGTCCTTGCTTAGCCATGGTGGCTACACAATCTTCACCAAGCTTTGTATCTGAAACAGAAAATTATCACAGTGAAACTCTAGTAACCTATAACAGCTGTTACAATGGTTTTGTTTGGTAAGAAACCGGTCTGTTACATTTGTTCTACAGTGTATGTCCTGCACAGCTGTTCTGTACATAACCAGAAAACGAAGTGGAAATTTGAACACTTAAACGTGATTTTAGCAAAAGTTCAAGAAAACAAACCTCTCCTAAAATTTAATTTTACATAGGAATACATACTGCCAATCTTGAAATTCGCGCTTCAATGAGCATGATACACCCTAGTGGACATCACCCCAACTTACAGACATATAAACACAGACTAGACAACACAGACGACACCTGCCACTTGTGCCAGAACACACCACAAACAATTGAACACATTATGACAGACTGTACCGCTCTGACACAACATAGGACACAACACAACATCACTAGTGCGCTGAACCTCTGGTCCACTCCGTAGAGGGCGATCGGTTACCTGCTTGCCGCCGGCTTGCTCGATCAGGGTGGGCTGATCGGCTAACCAACAACAACTTCATTCTAAACGTTTAAAATAATTATAAAAGGAAGTCCATGTGCCCTCGATATCATTATGCGATCGAGCATCATCCCAATTATGGTTCGAAAGTTGCTATTTCACGTCAAGGAAATTTAGCTCTTTTAAAATCCAAAACGTATTCCAGGTTCTCCGAATTATAAACACTAATTTTAATTTCAAATGTTATTTGCCTGTCATCACTGGTGGAGAAGTAATCTCGTACAGAGATATTATCAATTAAGTCTAGGTCTCTACTTAAAACTAAATCTAGAATATTGCGTTCTCTAGTGGGTTCCTTGACCATATGAAAAAGTGAGCGGATTATATACATAAAGACGCAATTGTCAAGTAAGTATATTTTTATCCACTTTAATAATAGATATGTGTGAAACATTCATGGGAAAAATAGTTATTATTGCCGCTCTCGTTTTATAATGTAATAATGGATGTTTGAAAACTTTTAGAAGACAAACAAAAGGTTACCAGAATAAGCGCCAGGTTGTGTCTTGTGCGCATGAGCTAACAATGCCCGTTACCAGAATTCTGACGAAGGCTGCCGTTTTGAAGAATTTCGTCTGCTAGTGCGGAAAACAATTGCGCATCATCGACTGACTTGGAACTAGCAGACCTCATTTCACGTCAATACGGAATAATTCCTCACGTTTTAAATATGACAATTTTAATATGAAAAACGTAATAAATGTTAACAAAAATCATATATAAGGTGTTTTTATTCAATTCCTTTTTTTAGCTAACATATATTTTATAATGGATTATAGAAAGGAGGCATATGGGTGACTATGGTTAAGCATTGACAAGCAGAGTGTGCATCGACGAACTCCATTCTGTTCTGTTCCATGTATCAGTCCATATGGAAAGTATTTTGTGTAAATATGTAAGGGATGATATATTCTATATACTCTTGAGCTAAACTGTGTCGTGTGTCTGTGTGTGTGTCCGCTTTCTTCGGAACCGTGCACAGACTAAACGGCACATCGGAAAATTCTGCAACCACCACCACCTGATAGCTCATGAGCTGCCGATGTGCTCTGTCAAGTTTCCCGGTCCTAGGTCATAATTACTGGTCTGAAGGCCCCAGCACCGCGATAAAGCTACAGAAAAGAACGCAGTCGTGAAAATCTTGAGCTTCACATTGTGTGACATATACTGCTACCCGCCCTCCGGGTAACATATATATATATATATATTAGGGTGGGCCCAAAAATATAAAAATGAAAAATATATTTCTCATGATATTTGCCCATATTTCACAACCATTACCGATGTCGAAAATAAAAAACTTGATCGATTCATGCATACTTAGAGGTGGCGCAACTCGAAGCCTTAGTATCATTGAAGAAATTTGCCACCCCAAATTATATAAACTTGCGCCACCCTTAAATATTAATGGATTTAACTCCAAATCCAGTCTGATGGTCTGATGTCTTTTTCCATATAAGGAATGAGAAAATGCATCAGGAGCTCTTATTTGTGCATTTTAAGTTTTTACCATATACAGTATGTGTGACTCACCCTAATATAATATATGATACTATATACATATGCGCCTCGGTGGTGTAGTGGTTAGCATCGCTGACTACGAATCCATCGGCTCCCGGATCGAGACCCGGTGACGTCAGGCGGCGCGCAGCAAAACCCAGCTGTTCAGTAGTTTTGGGAATCTTTCACCATTATGGCGACCCCATAATGTATAGTCTACAGTATATGTATATAGTATATATTAGGGTGTATATGTATACAGTATATATTAGGTGAGCCACACATACTGTATATGGTAAAAACTTAAAATGCACAAATAAGAGCTCCTGATGCATTTTCTCAAGAGGGCTCGTGACGCGACTGACTCGTGGTTCCTTTGAATAGATGTCTAATTCTTTTTGATAACTTTTCTGACTATTTTTGATAGGTGGAGGCACAACCTCATCGAAATAACTCCATAAATTAACGTTCGCCTTCTTTTTCAAAGGTTCTTGATCTTCTCATGAAACAAAATCAGTCGCTTTATCGCCATAAGTTATATTACGTGCATGACTAGCGTTAGGTGATATATATATATTATATATATATATATATATATATATATATATAAAACAATCCCTTAAATGTGTGAACAGAACTGCATTGTACGTTATCTTTACGATCTTTATGTTTAGTTACGAAATCGACCGTTGTAGAATACTCAAAGCAGTTTCCGCCGAGATTGCTGAGCAGCGAAGGAGTCAATAAGATCTGTATAGCTAAGAGCTGTCGTGAGTTCCGATTCAATACTGAGGGTAGCTAAAGAGTTGAGACGATTTTTTGACATTACTGTCAGAGGTAGTTCTTTAGTCGTCGCAGTAGAACAGTTGGAAGCCGGCGTACACAGGAAGATCCTGAGCGCAATATCAACATATGGGCAAACATTTTTTAATCCTTTTGCTTGGATCATCTCACTCGTCTCAAAAATGCTCGGAGGAGTTTTCTCCAAATTCAGAAGAAACCCACGGAAATGAAGACATTCATTAACAAATGCTTCCGCAAATCATCCTTGTAAAATTCTCAAAGCTTAATAGCATTGGCAGTTATATCTGTCGGATTCAAGGTGGTGACTTTTGTAAAAAATACAAACCGTGCATGGAGGTTTTCATATACATCTTTGCGACGGTTTAATTCCGACAACAATCTGTCAAGTACCACAAGATAAATATTAATGAAGAAGTTCCTCCGTCCATCTAATTCTACCTCGCCTTCGCGAGTTTCGTCGACTCGAAGTTTTCTTTCGTTTTTTCTTTTCATTGTAACTTCATACTCGCGGATAGATGATTTCTTAATTGCTGCTGCTTCATAAAAGTCGAAGTTGTCTCTTGCATCTTTTACATAAAATGTCAATGATGCATACAGTTCTGCTACGACACCAAGATCAATGTTAACTGCTTGTAGTTTCAAGGTGTTGCAGTTGATTGAGGTAGCCTAATGCTTCACTGCGTGTGCAAGGTTTTTCTGATTCATCTTCTTCAATGGACGTAAGTGCCACTATAACCTCTTCCCAGTCTTTATTGAGACTCCTACACGCTTCTTCACGGGCTTACCATCGAGTGTCTGGTAAGCTCTTTAGCGTTACATTTTCAGATTTGGTAAAATGGTTTTGTAGTATTTCCCAACGGTGAGTGGAGGCAGTGAAGAGCACGTAAAGATTTTGGAGAAGTGCGAAAAAATCAATGGCTTCCTTACAGCAACTTGCTGCACGCTGTCCAATCACATTTAATGAGTGTGCAGAACAGGGTACATAAACTGCTACTGGGGACGCTTCATTTATTCTGACTTGCAAGCCAGAGTAAGTCCCTGACATGTTGGGAGCGTTATCATACGAGTGTCCTCTGCAGTTTGCAATGTCGAGATCATACATTTTTAATATGCTGGAACCTGAGTTTAAAAGCTGCTCTGATTTGTGACCTATGCTGGGAAGGAATGCCAAAAATCGCTCTACAGGATGCCCAACTTCTTTTATGTATCTCAGAATAACTGCAAGTTCATCGACATGTGATATGTCTGGGGTGGAGTCTACAATAATGGAATAGTACTTCGCACATTTCACTTCCTCAGTTATTTGTTTGATAACTTTGTCAGCCATTAGTTTAATGAATTGCTCACATGTAAACGAAGACAAGTATGAGGTATGATCTTTTCCTGGATTTTTGTATTTTGCAATATGTTCCGCCAGAAAAGAATTAAATTCAGCAATAAGTTCCAAAGCCATTATAAAGTTTCCACTGTGGACAGAACCAAATTTCTCAATGTGGCCCTTAAAAGGTAAACCATGAGATGCCAGCGACCAGACCACTGCAACAACTCGTTGTAAAACATTCCTCCAATACTTCTTCTCATCAATTTGATAGAAAAGTTGTCTGTCAATTCTTCAGAGTTGAACTTCTCATTTTCATAGCTAACACACATGACTTATGTTCAGAGGAATTTTCATGGCTTGGTAATGTTTCACCGCCATGCTTCCAGTTATCAAATCCTTCCTTACCAATTTTAGTAGTTCCACGAAATAACTGATATTGAACGCAGAAAATTGAGCCTGTAGTCTCCGAATACATTAACTATGTTCTCTTCACCTTCTCTCCGTTGACAAGCTGTTTCAAATAAGGTTTTACAAAAATATCTGAATCGTTCACCAAAACGTCTCTTTGAGAAAAGTTCATGTTTTCTAGGTCCTGATTTATGCCATGCTCTGACACATAATGACGTTTAGCATCATTAACTTCCCATAATGTTGGGAATGTTGGGTCTTATCCAGTGGAAGTATTGCTGGAGTTAGTTGTGATGCTACCTACATCACAAGGCTTAGTATAGGGGAGTATAGCCGCAAAATGTATGAGTGCAAGTTGCAATTGCATAATATTACGTAATGTTGCAAGAGTGCCACCTCCACCCATTTTGTTGCAAGAGTGCCACCCCCACCCCCCTTTGTTACCAACCCCCCCTTCGTTGCTAAGCCCAGCCCCCTCGTTGCCAAGGCACCCCCTTTGTTGCCAGCCTCGAAATGGGACTGCAAGGGGTATGCAACCTGGAGTTATATCGCAAGCTGATCCCCCCAATAGGGAGTACCGACCTTTGTTGCCAACCCCAAAATGGGATTGTAAGGGGTATGCAAATTGGAGGCGGAGTTCTCCCCCAAGCTGAACCCCCCCTAAAGGGGCATACCTAACCTAAGAGGCCTCTATGGGAGGGGAAGGGGGTTTCCTCACCACCCAAAGGGCCAGAAAGAGAAAGGACCAGAGATCCTTGCTCGGCTGTGAGCCGAGCTTGTATGACTCCGTCGTCCGCCTCCCGCTCTTTTATAGACCTCTAATCCGCCAGTTGGCTGAGTTGCCAGATAGCGCCATGTATTTAATTCATCAGCCAATAGAAGGCTGAGTTGCCAGTTTGTGCTATATATTTAATTAAACCATATATTAATCATCCAATAGAAGACTGAGTTGCCAGATAGCAATATTTATTAAGTTAATTCATATATTATTCAGCCATTTGGTTGCTCAATACCACCATATATTTATATGATGATAGTTGTCAGGTACTGCCATTTATTTTAAATCGCTGCCAATACAGATGAGTCTTCTCTTTAATTCCAACAATTTACTTTAAAAGAAATTCTGTTTATTAAATAAATAATTAGTATTTAAACACACGCTCTTTACACAACTAAAATAAATCAATTATTACATAATTCCTATTTTTATTATTATTATTAATATCGCAATTCAGGCTAAATCACGAGTAACAGTGGGAAAGGACGCGCTTGTATATATATATATAACAAACGAATGAACAACACACACACACACACACATATATATATATATACATATATATAAAAATATATATATATATATATGTATATACAGGATTGTATACAAAGTTTTGTCCGATGAATAAACGCTGATATTCTTGTAATTATGAGGTCTATGGCTACTGAAATTAGGTTGATTTATTTAATATATAATTCTCGTGCTTCGAACACTATGCGTAGGCTATGCGTAGGCTAGGCGCAACATAGCGCCTAGCCTACCCAACCGTCAGCCATCATCATTTTCTCTTCATTCATTTCTCGCTGCATTTATCATTTATTGCTTATTTTTAAGCATGGAATTTGAACGAAGAGACGTACGTAAGCTGATTTATTTCTTCTGGAAACGTGGAATGTCATCTGCAATCATAGCAGCAGAGATAAATTCGACACTTGGTGCTGAAACAACAATGAACGTACATGTCGTCGGTGGGTGGCTCAATTCAAGGAAACAATTTCAATGTCGATGATAAACCACGTTGTGGTCGACCATCACTGGATCTGAACACAGGTATACAAAACTTTCTGGATACAGAGAAGTATGCTACGACTAGGAGTATTGCATTAGAACTGGGAGTTTGTCACAGAACAATTCAGCAGCATCTTATTCAGATGGGAAACGTTATTTATCTAATCGATGGATTCCACATTATTTAACTGTTGAACAAAAGGCAAACCGTGAACGAATATGTTTAGAGTTGTTGGAGAAATATGCTGCAAATGATTTCTTGGGACAATTAATTACAATGGACGAAGTTTGGATCTATTGGGACAATGATGGCAGCTATCACCATATGAGTTGGAGAGGATGGTGATATCGCAAATGTGGAAGTTCAACGGACGTTGACCATTCGTAAACATCTGCTCTCGGTATACTGGGACTGCAAGGGTGTTTCTCCTTTTGGAGGTATTGCCACGTGGACAAACAATAAATGCTGATATTTACTATCAGCATTTAGATCGCTTGAAGGTAGCAATTCAGCAAAAACGTCGGCGACTAGTTAATGGGGATACCACCATCTTCACTACCTCCGTGATAACGCGAAGCCTCATACAGCTGCTAAAACTGTTCAGAAACTGCGCGATCTCGGTTTTACAGTATTGCCACATCCCCCATATTCACCAGACCTCGCACCGTCTGATTTTTACCTTTTGTCCCCACTTAAATCTTCAATTCGTGGTAGGAAGTTCTCATCTGCGGAAGAAATTCACGCTGTTCTAGATGCCTGGATTACCGCTAAACCACGGACATTCTTTGCACATGGCATCAGGAAATTGCCAGGAAGATGGCAAAAATGTATTGCAAATAAAGGCGATTACTTTGAACATCTTTCTACCACTGAAGATTAATTATGTTTGGTTTTATTGAATAAATTTTATTTATCGGACAAAACTTTGTATACAATCCTGTATATAATTTTATTTTCACAGTTAACTAGAAATAATATTCTGTGAATTTTCAAGTTCATTGAAGAAGAAAAAATATATAATAAATGAACACTTTGTGTGTAGGTAAATTTCAATTCAAAAAGAAACTTATCACGTGAAATTTAACCATATATACTGGAATTCTATCTACAGAAATTTTTAATTAACTTTCACCAACGGTTTCAACAAACAAAATTAGAAAATTTTTATTAAAACAATGCTTAATAATTATTAATTTCTCTATTTCAAATCACATGTACATTGAATTTCTTAGAATGCTCTACTATATATATATATATATATATATATACATTATACCTACATATTTTTATTACCTGGAAACGCGTTTCAATTTCACGCACAAACTTCTTAAACTTTACTGTTAGATAAAGCACCGTTACTTCAATACGAAACATAGTATTATCAAAAGCAATCTTTTCCCTTAACAAAATTCAAGTTAGATAGAGAAGAATTCATTAGAAGGACAAATTCCAGTAATATATATATATATATATATATTATAATATATATATATATATATTATATATATATAAAGTACTGCACTGTGGTTTTAAGTCGCATAATAAGTTATGTTTACATTTGTGATGTCATACTCTAGCGATGTACAAACACACTGTCCTCTCCCGTCTCAGAGCAAACTACAAACATCTCGTGTTAAGTTTCTTTTCCTTTCAGTACTTTAAGACAATATTAACATCAAAAAATTCTCTAAACAATTGGCTTAACAAAAGAATTCGTTCCATTAACATATTCTCAAATCTATAAAAAATGAAGTAAGCCTGAAATTTAGATGGCCAAGAGTAAAGCCTGAATAAAAAGTAACGCCCTTAACAAATAAACTAGTAAAAAATATTAATAACTTTCAGGAAATTTGTATTACCACAACGATTCATCGTCATAATTTAAGCAACATATTGCCAGATACCGCAAAAAACCAAAAGGTGTAATATTTATTATTCAAAACCAAGTGTTTTAGCAATGAGTAACTTATATTACTTCTTCAGGGTGAACGGTGTAGGTGAGCTCAGCCCTGTAACGGTCAAGTGTTTTGTACCAAAGTTCATGATATTTCGAAGAGTCTAAACTTATTAAATAATCATCAACCTCTAGACCATTCTCACCTTGTTTAGCCCTACACTCGGTAAACCCATCGAACAGAGCGGCGTATGCGTATTCGAGTACCGTATCAAAATAAAGCATAACCCTAACACGCGCGCCTAATATAGGTTTCAGCATGCGTAATCCGACAATTTCAAACATTCTGTCGAAAATGAAATGGTTCCGCGTAGGAACAAGATCGTCATCAGCTGACCATTTCCGCATCTCTCGTATACCAATGCATGGTTGTTCATTATTTATACTCAATGTGCAAACAATGGCATATGAGGAGGCTTCACTAATCACATATCTTATTGTATCTACGTCAGCTGGTATTTTATAACGGTCCTCAGCCCACCTCTCAACCATCACGAAGATTTTATGCATCTCCTCGGCACTTAAATAAATAGCGTTGCGTTTGCACACAGTTAAAGGCGCCGGTTTCTCGCCTGAATACGCGCAATGACTTCGCCACGGAGACGTCGTACGAAGCGTTGAGATTGCTTCTCAAAGGGAGCTCCACCGTATTCATCGAGATGACTATTGCACTTCCACTCAGTGCAAGCTCTGAGATAGCTGAGTCACATGCATCCTTCGGACGCACCATAATCTAATGAAACGTGTACGACGCTGTGCCAACACAAATAGCTGTAACCCATTATATTTGACAGGTGTATTTTTCTGGTACAAGATGTATTTTCGGTACAAGGAATACATATATAATCATACAAAGCACAGTATTAGCAAAATATTAGTACATAACATTTCACACTAATAACCAAATTTACAACCTGCAACAAATCTATAGCGTCACCGGCTGTACATCCATAAACCCCCTATTATCTCACACACAAAAGCAGCACAACCACCACCACACAAACTGATGCATGCAAAGCCCCAATAGTGAAATATATACAAGCACAACCCACTACACAAAAAAGCATCACCAACATTCGTATAGACTTTTAGGAGCTCCAACAGCACACGGTGAAATGAGGGCTACGACTTTTAAAAGGAGCACACCCCATTAACACCACCTGCCGATATGAGAGCTATAACCATGCATCCAAACCCGCCTCCACCACCTTACTCACCAACAACAAACCACCTCCACGATTCATCGTCATAATTTAAGCAACATATTGCCAGATACCGCAAAAAACCAAAAGGTGTAATATTTATTATTCAAGGTCTCCAAATACGACCCAATAGACAAAGACATTAAACATAAACGTTTATGTGGCCAAGTCAAAAAAAAGGCAACGCCATTAATATTTCCTATTGAGCTTCTCGCGATTTAGCAAGGGTTATCGGACATTTGGTGGGGCGAGCTTTTAGTAAAAAAATCGAATATGATAAACTAAGTTTAACACAAATATAAATTTATCTTTAAGATACAATTTTATCATTAAACTTTAACATAGAAAGCATTAATATAATTTTTAAACATATTAGAAATTAAATTAGGGGTAACTTATTAATTTTTCATCTTTTATCCAAACATTTTGTTTCAATATAAATTTATCCACCCACTGAACATTTTCTTTGCATTCGCATATTTAAATTAAAGAACTGCTTTCCTCACACATAAATTATTTATAATTTTTTTCAGAGTAGCACTTCTTGAGGATTATATATATATATATATATATATATATATATATATATATATATATATACATATATACACACACAATCAAGAACACTATTAGTATAAGAAATACTCAAGCTGAACCACTCTCTCTCTCTCTCTCTCTCTCTCTCTCTCTCTCTCTCTCTCTCTCTCTCTCTCTCTCTCTCTTTTGCACGGCCAATTCATTGAGGTTTTCACGCTCTTACACGGGTTCAGCGATATCGATTTTAGAAGCATGTTTAGTTTAAGTGATAACTCGCAACATTGGCTGGAAGTTGGATTTGAAACGGTTTAACACTAGTGTGTGTCGGATTTACTTTACCTATAAGATCTGTGACACGTGAAACAGGCTACCTTCAGAAGTTGTGAGCAGTTCCTCTGTGGGTCAGTTCAAGAAAAGGCTAGCCCGAGTCTTGCATACTATTTGAAGTGTAGGAATTTTTCCATGGCACCTGTGGCCATTGGTTCCTCGGTATGGTGCGCAATGCCTTTTGAGGTAGTTCTTATCCTTCTCTCTCTCTCTCATATGTATACATTCCACACAGCAACCCGTAAATAAAAATAAGAAGTGCCAGTTTGATTACATCATTAAGCTTTATTAAGTTTAACTCTTTAAATAATGCATTAGAGTGATCAAGGAGATCGCCATCAGATAAATAACCTTATTATCCTTTTTGGATGACAAAGATACCGTTTTATGCGTTGTTAGCGGAGTTTCCCCATACAAGGGTGCACTACGTTATATAAGGAAGAACATGATTATGATAACTAGTCAATAAAACCTGTTTAGGGACGACATTTCTGCGTTTAAACATTATAGCATCGCTCTTTGAATTCTTTTTCGCGACATAATTTACATGATCACTCCATTGCAAGTTCTTATCTAGCATTACATCACGAAATTTTGCTAAGTACACTTCTTTATAGCGATTTCATTAGCATTAAGTTCATCAAGATATACATTTCTTTTGTTAATAAAATCATGAAATTTGTTTTACTGGTATTCAGTAAGAGTTTATCGGTGGTCAACCATTTTATTGCACTGATGAATTCTGATTTAAATATATTCTTAGCTGAATTAACACCTTTGCAAGAAAAAGACAGTTGTATCATTTGAAAACATTATGAAGTTCAGTTTACAATATGAGTAGAAGGCGTAATTGGAATTATATATATATATATATATATATATATATATATATATATATATATATATATATATATATATATATATATATTAATGATACTCGTTCCACAAGTTCCACAAAGAAAAAAAATTTCCACCACAAATTTTACTGCTGAGATGACTCAGTAGGAAAAAAGAAACATGGCAATAAGAATGGTTATTTGAGCAACTAATCTCGATGTGTGTCATGGGAACGTATTAAATTTGCTTTTGGGAATATCATTATGCGTATCAATATTTTTATTATGTTGATAATTCACGACTGTGTTAAATTCCTGTTACTTAAACTTGAAAATAAGAGCAAATGACCACAAATTTGTTTAATAATAATAATTCACCGTACCACCAAAATAAGAAATTAGTACATAAATACAGCCTAATTTATTCAAATATAAAAACAGGATAAAAACTAGCCTACTGTTTCACAGGACAGCGTTAGGACAGGTAATTCAAATGATTGAATTTATTAATATCAAAGATATCCTGTATTTCACTTTGCCCTATATGGGAAACTAAAGTTTTAACATCAGAAACAAACTTTTAAAATTGATCATGGAGTTCTACCCACAACTATGTATAAAAATTATATTTTTCCTGGCTACTTTTTATAATTGTATCTTTTTAACTTCACATTTATTCACCTTTTGATGTTTTACATTTTCTTAGCTACTTTTATAATTTTTAACTTTACTTTAAAATCTTATTAAGCAATTTGTATTTGTATGTGATTTGGCATTTTATTGTTTTATTGTTTTAACCCTGAAGATGGAACTAGTGCATTCCGAAACGTTGGTACTATTAAACCTTGAAAGGTGTTTATTTTTCTCGGGTGCTCCTGTTTATTATATATATATATATATATATATATATAACTTTTTCTTTCTAAATAACCTTATCACCTGACAGAATTTAATGAAATGAAAGAGATGTTAAAAGAAATCACCTATGAACGTGAAACACCCTGCTTAATTTATGCAATGAGAGATCAAAAGAGGGTGCATAAATATACCTGGTATAGAACAAATGATATACATGGTGAGAGAAGTATGACTGATTATATGCTCGTGAAATGAAGCATGCTGAAAGAAGTGTGTGACACACGTGTACAGTATGAATGGGTCTCTCTGGCCAGATTATAGTCCTGTGTAAAAAATCTGTTCCTCCGTATTTACCGCAATTTTATCCCCAGAAATTTTTAATTAATTTTCTCCGACGGTTACAACAAACAAGAATATAAATTTTTTATTAAAACAATGCTTAATAATGCAATATTCATTACATAGCTTATAAATGAAAGGTTTGCTGTTGTACTGGTTCTTCCTTTGATTGATAATGTTTCACCTCAGCCTACATTTTTCTTCCAAGGCTCTTGGAGGAACATTTTTTTAAATTCCAGAGAAAAATATAATTTGTAGACATTTCCCTCTTTCATGTCGGGCGAATTTATTCAGCTTTCTGTCTTACAAGACCTTCAGGGTATCATTGCTTGTAAAAATTATCAAAAAATATCTCAAGGCACTGTTTCATCTTAGTAGAGTTTGCTCAAATTAAAATAACGTTTTCTTTAGAGAAAAACCGAATTTAAGGCATATCTTATCCATCTTCTCCTTTTCAGTCCATAATAATAAATAAATAAATAAATAAGTAAATAAGTATTATTAATAGTTAAAACATGTATTACAATATTAAGCAAAATTAACGGACAATATTAAACAATATTAGTGGGCATTAATCCTACATTTTTGTTAGTATGCCGTTATTAATCGGGATTTCAACTTTGTTTTAAACAAATTTACATTTACAGGCAGGCTAACTTAAACTTAAAATCGAGTTAATCGAGGTATAACAAGCTTTGATCTATTTCTGGTCTGATACGAGTGGATTTCTTGATGAGCTACAGAATATCTATTTACCCATTGCAAATTAATGATTTTGTTCTTGCACCTGTAAATAAAAATAAAATGTGCCAGTTTGGATAACAAAGATACCATTTAAAGCGTTGTTAGAGTAGTTTCCCCAAACAAGGGGGCAGTATGTTATATAAGGAAGAACAAGAGTATGATAAAGAGTCAATAAAACATATTTAGGGACTACATTTCTAAGTTTAAACATTATAGCTGTTTTTCTGTTAAATTAATTACAATGCTAAATTTTCTTCAAAAATCCAGCATGGTTAAGTAAACTTAAATAAAATTTTGGAGGATCATTATGTAATTACAATAAAAATAACAATATACAGGGTGGAACACTAGGTCTGGATTCAGTGGTACATATAGTCAACAACTAAAGCTATATTTCTTATTGATGTTAGGCTTTGTGACTACAGTGTAAATAATAGTAAACCTAAGACTGAGCCTTCAGTCCACAAAAGTGTTTGGCTGAACTGTTGCATGAAAAACAAATACTGTCCCTCCACTCTGAAAATCCAGGATATTGGCAGATTACCAAAGCAGTTACAAAAAAAAAATATCGAAGTAACAAATTTATTTTATTGGATGACAATGGCTGTCTAAAGTATCATGCTTTATAATTTTGAAGTTTTCATCATCTAGTTATTAAACTGGCCTAGCTTTTATAACTAAAATAAGCTCCAGACAACCTGTGCCCTAGATGAAGACAAAGGATTGGATGTTTTTATCAATTGCGGCGTTATTCTCTCATCCTTAACTTGCGCGGGAAACGGTTGGATGTTTCGTACAAAACACCTCAAAATTAGTCAGAAAAGTTTGTTCTCATCATAAAAACAGACTGAGGGTAAAAACGAATAATTACCTTAAATTCTATTACTCGTTACATACAAGAAATTCTCACACTAGATGAAGACATAATTACAACTATATTTCTGAAATTCGAAGCCTACTTGACGAGTACAAAAAACAAACTTTTTGAAATATCCATAAGACAAATTTCATTATTTTCACTACCAATCAAAATATACATTTGGAGTAACTGAATTATTAAATCTATTATCATAATAGAAGGACATGTCAAAAGTAATAAATAATACTTATAATTTTCATACAATGAATACATTTATTGTTTATATTAATGACTTGGAAAGGGGATCTAAATAGTCAAACCTTTTTCACACTTTGAACATTCAGCTATAATGTTTAAACTTAGAAATGTAGTCATTAGCGACTGTTTCAGGCGATTTATTTTTCAGGAGAACTAGCCACAGGTATCTAGAGAATACATCTATTATGAATAGGATGTAGCGGTAACCATCGTTGTACACCGAATATCTTTGCATGTCTGTTAAATCTGCCTGCCAAATAGAGTCAATCGAAGCGGCTGTTGTCTTTGCTGTTTTAAACCTTTTCCTCACCGGTTTATGAAGTGTGTAAGCATCCTGGGCACGCAAAAATCTCTCAACATCCTTTTTCTTTACACCATAAGTACCTCTGTACAGTCTATTAACGCCACCATAGGATGCAGGGCTAGAAATGTCATAATAGTGCTTACTTAATACGTTAGCCATTTGCTTATTTTAGAGGCACGTGGATAAGCTTAGCCTTCTACTCTCTTCTTTCTTCTCTTCAGAGACACTGCAGCTGTTGTGGGTGAAGGTGTACTCAGTTGTGGCACGTGCGATGCATGCTCCAAGTCTTTTAACCTATTCAGATTACCTATCAATGTTTTAGGGACATTTATTTGCTGTAGTCTTGCCTTAATATGCCTCCATCCTGTTGGTGATGGCCTGTCACACTTTCTCACCAGATCATGAACAATATCAACGATATTGGACCCTTGCACCCTTGAGCCATCAACAATGACCTCACCTGTGTCTGCCCACTGTATGACGGGGTCCTCACTCAATAGACTATAAAGACTTAACCCTTTATTCCTCAATGTATGGGGGAAGCTGTTTTTTAGCACATGTTCGATGTGCTGTGTTCCGCTACTCTTTGGTTGCTCAGGCCCTGTACCACTATGCTCAGCGCTACTCGAGCTGTGCCTCACGGGGAGCTCTGTAGGATGTTTATGATCTTCGTACTCATGAAGAAATTTCTGCAAAGCCTCTTGATACAAAACCCTCTTCTCATCAGGCGTCTTTTCACTGTTTAATAGGGATAGTAGCTCACTCTCCATTCTTTTAAGCCTACTTTTACGGGGCTCTAGAGCAGAGTCTAGGGTCCTTTGTAATGAAGCATACATCTCGTGCGGGATCACAACCACCTTCTTCATTATATTAATCTAGTCAGTAAAGGACCCAAAATTGAAAATAAGATGGGTAGGAACGAACCGCCTCTTTGTACAATAATACGCTTTTTCTTACCCACAGTCTGACTTTTATGGGCGAGCGTCCGTATTATGTTCTTGTAACGACGTAAGCGAGCCTTCTGAAAGGACTTCAGTGGAACATTACATTTTATAACATTGAGGCAGATTTCGCAGATGCGCGAATCCTCTGAGATATTTACAGGTGATCCATTGAAAAGAGGCAACAAATTAATACAGATGCAAATAAGAGGTAATGTACAATTTAAAGACACTTTATTATTCACACCTTGTAAATTAGCAAAGCTACCCAAGGTGATGGGCGTAGCAGCTGAAGTTTCAAAAGGATATTTCCCTTACACTTTCCTCACTAGCGAGACTTTAAGCTACGTAGGCCCACCATCACCCAAACATTATTTTAACTATGATTGTATGAGTGTAGATGAACGTGAAGACTTTGATCGATACTACAACAGTTTTAATGAACGTAATCCTTATAATATAGCTGATGAATGTGAGCGTTATTGCGTGAATGATGTGCGCGTGCTTAGAGTATGTTTCCAAGCCTTTAGAAGGATGCACATAGGCCGTTTCAAATGCGATCCGCTGCAAGTCGCAACCACCATCGCGTCATTATGCTTTACGGTGTTCAAGAACAACTTCATGCCCAAAGCCACCTTAACCATTACTCACAGAAACAACCCCCGCAGTTACGGCTACAAGGCTATTTACTGGTTCATACACCTACACCAGCAGACAGGTGTATACATAAAGCACGCCCGCAACACGGGTGAAGTACCCATTAAGATTAATGGTCGTGTTTTTTGGGTTGATGGACTAAGTGAAAACCGTGTCACTGGTGTGAAGACTGTGTACTCCTTTAACGGATGCTGGTGGCATGGATGCCCCCGTCCTGAGTGCGGAATCGCCGGAGATATCCACGGTAGATCTCCTGCCGACTGTCTTGCATGGACCCGCACCCGTGATCAACTTATAGGGTCCCAGTTCACTCACAAAGTCTTGTGGGAGCATGAATATGATGCACGGATGGAAACAGACGAGGTGTACCGTGAGGAAATAAACACGATCAAGTGTTCAATGGTAATGCATCCTCTCAAATGCGGTGATAGCTTGTTCGGTGGGCGTACAAATCCCTTCAAGCTATACTTTCCACCTACGGAGGGTGTGAAACTTCACTACTACGACTTCTGTTCTTTATACCCATACGTGATGAAGAACAACCCGTACCCCGTTCGTGCTCCTGAGAAATTGGTGGGACCTAGCCTGCCCTCCATCAATGAATTTTCAAGAAATTTGAATGATCGCTACTTTGGACTCTCTTTCGTGGGCGTGCTCCCCCCTCGCGATTTACGGATGCCGATCTTACCCGTCATCATTGACCACAAGCTCATGTTTCCCCTGTGCGTGAAGTGTGCGGAAGAAAATAATGGTAATTGTAGCCATACACCCTACCAGCGTAAGATCAGAAGCGTATATACAAGTCCTGAGCTGGCCCTAGCCGTACGCCATGGGTATAGAATACTGAAGATACACGAGGTTTGGAGGTTTCAGAAGCTACCCAACCTTTTCACACCGTATATAAACTCATTTTTGAAGGATAAGGTTGAGGCATCAGGGTATCCGCGAGGAGTTGACACCGAAGATGAAAAGTCTGCCTATATTCAACGTTACCGCGACCACGAAGGTATACAATTTGATCGCGCCCAAATTGCAAAGAATCCTGGCAAGTGCTTTCGTGCAAAGTTGTGTCTAAACAGTCTATGGGGAAAATTTGCACAGAATACTGGCAAGGGAAACGTTCATTTGGCACAAAGCTATAGCGAAGTCTGGGATTATGCCAACGCACCCGATAAAGAAGTCATGGAAATCGCGAATGTAGGTAATACTTACATAATAAAGTACAACAACACTGAATTGGCCACAGATACCTCAAGGGTTAAAACATTCCTGTAGCCAATTTCACAACAGCCTACGCCCGCATCAAACTTTGGGGTCTATTGCATTCTCTTGAGCAGAGAGTCTTGTATGCCGATACAGATAGCGTATTATTCACGGCGAGGGAGGGTGAATACATGCCTGCAATTGGTGAATTCCTCGGCGAGCTCACTGATGAGAACAAGGATGAGTATGGGGACAATGCATACGCCGACTCTTTTGCCTCAACAGGACCTAAAACTTATGGGGTACGGGTGAGGATAGGGAATGAAACGAAATATATCGTGAAGGCAAAGGGTATCACGCTTAACCAAGCGAATCGGCGGGTCGTTAACTTTGATTCGCTGAAGGATCTAGTGTGTTTGGACGATGATGAGGGTGATCGGCCTCCCAAACTAATTGTAGGCACCCACAATTTTCGGGCGCAGAATCTGGGGTGTGTGAAGGAACTTAGGGGAACGAAGGTGTGCCGTAACACCTATAGGAAACGTTACCTATGATACCGTACCCTTTGGTTACCATAAACTTTGATGGGTCTATTGCTAACTTATTCATCACACATATTTGTAAATATATATGTGTTGAGAACAATCTTTGATGTGCCTATTGTTAATTTATTTATTGCATGTATTTCTAAATAATATATGCTGATTATTTCGTTTATTAAATAAATCATGCATCGACTTGTGTTTCACTTTCCGTGTGTACAGTAAAGTTAAGCCCCGCCCACTGTAAGACCGGGGACGTGATTCATCCCGTAGCCTGAGCAGACCTCTGTCCCCGCGTTCTCAGTTGACCTCTGTACACCCTTGAGCTCAGACTTGTATTCTCTCCCACGTAGAAGAAAATGGACACCTTTAATATCGCTTGTTCAACATTTATGAAGTGGTATTCAGTAAAGGGCGTAGATGTAGTGGACACTAAAAAACTCCTTATCCCAGCCTCCTTTGGCTCTTTTAAGGATGCATTGAATCGTGCGAAGGGTCAGGCTATTCAAATACTCTACGGATATTCTGGCGAGGGGGTTGTAGGATTCCGCAGTACAGACGATGTATTGAATATGTTGTAGAACTAAGCTTTATAAAGGCACACGTGCACCGCGTGGTAGAAGAAGCAGCACGCTCAGAATCTAAACAACAGTTATGGATAGTGAGCCTTGTGGATGAGTGGTGTGATAAACGGTATTATATCATGCTACACCATGTCTATTACTCATACCCTACGACTGAAAATGTGAATCTCGTTGTGATGGACAATCTTAAGTATTTTTACCACTACATTAATATATATCATGATGAGGTTTGTAGTGAGGTTGTGGCTAAAGGGTTATGTGAGTTTTTAACTCACGGATTATACGGGTTCGAACACACCCATTCACGTATCATCAGGGTGAGTCAACCGCCCATCGACCCGTTCCTGCCTACCTGCGTGCCTCACACGGCTCATAGTCTTCTCAGAGCTTGCGTCGAGTGGATGTGGCATAGTCATCTCGATGAATACGATGGAACTCCCTTTGAGAAGCATTCTCAACGCCTCGTACGACGTCTCCGTGACGAAGTCGTTGCGTGTGTTCAGGAGGGAAACCGGCACCATTAACTGTGTGCTTGAAACGAACAGTAGACCTGCGAGCAAGCGCAACGTTATTTATTTAAATCTTGAGGAGATGCATAAAATCTTCGCGGTAGTTGAGAGGTGGGCTGAGGACCGCTATAAAATACCAGCTGACGTAGGTATAATAAGAGAGGTGATTAGTGAAGCCTCCTCATATACCGTTGTTTGTACATTGAGTGTAAATAACATTCAACCATGCGTTGATATACGATTGATGTGGAAGAACACGGCTGATAATGGCGTTTTTGTTCCTACACGAAACCGTTTCATCCTCGACAGAATGTTTGAGATCGTTGGATTCCGTAAGCTGAAGCCTATATTAGACACACGTATCTCAGACATGATTTACTTTGACACAATACTTGAATACGCTTACACCGCTCTGCTCGACGGATTTGTTGAATGTAGGAATGTGCAGGGAGAGAACGGGCTAGCTCTGGATGCGTATTTAAAAGGCTGACTCTTCGAAATATCCCGAGCTTTGGTACAAAACGCTTGAGAGGTACAGAGCTGAGCTCGCCTACACTGTTCACCCTGAAGAACTGTACCTCTATACTGAGTCTATAGAGTAGATAGCTGCCGTTGCGACTTGGAAGATTATTTCAATTGCTGCTATGCCGGGTGAAGAAGAGTTCACGATTGAAAAGTTCGGTACGTTAAGAAAAAACCCTCGATTGCAAAGGCATGATTATAAGCTTGTATTTAATGATATAGTTAACGATGACGTTTTTGCGCGTGCTTTTGATTGCGTTCTAGTGGCGCTTGAAGACAACTTACCTGCCGAGTGTAAAGTGGGTACAAAAATAGTGTGAATGATATGAAAGCCTTTTACATTGAATATAAACCGCCGTATCAGTTAAGCGGCGAGTTGATGCTTGAGCGGTTTTCCCACATCGTGCAGAGTAATGCCGATGTTGATGTGGCATCAATCAGCATTGAATTTACCGTTTTGTACCGTATAACGTAAAGACAATATATATATTTGTACTGTAATATTTTGCTAATACTGCGTTTTGTACGATTATATGTAATTAATATAAATATATATATTTTTCTAATATTTGGTTAATACTATGTTTTGTACAGTTATATATAATTAATATAACTATATTTTTCCTGTATTAATATTTGATAATATAACTTTTGATAATATAACTATATATTTTTCTAATATTTGGTTAATACTATGTTTTGTCCAATTATATATAATTAATATAACTATATTTTTCCTGTACTAATATTTGACATATAACTTTTGATAATATAACTATATATCCTATTGTATATCCAATAATTAATAAACAGATCGTTCTAATGGTGTTTTATTTATTCCTCGAACACGTTTATATCATTTTCTAAAACAGAGTAATTGAATAGATAAGTAACGAGGCTGACAGCTCAGCCAACTGTAACATAAGTTTATTTAAAATAAATAACGAATCAAGCAACTCAGCAGCCAACTGGCTAAATAATAATTATATATATGGCGTTGTCTGGCAACTCAGCAGCCGACTGATTCAATAATATATAGAAAAAATAAATATGTAATGCTATCTGGCAACTCTGCCAACTGGCTGAATAGGGGCACTATAAGAGGCCGGGTGTTGAACGACGAAGTCATATGCGTCCGACAGCTGTCGGATGAAGGATCTCCTCTTCCTCTCTTGCTATCTCTTTCTGCTCCTTTGCGGGGTGAGGAAAACCCTTCCTCCCCAAAGAGGCGCCCTTAGGTTAGGTATGCCCCTTTGGGGGGTTCAGCTTGGGGGAGAACTCCGCCTCCAAGTTGCATACCCCTTGCAATCCCATTTTGGGGTTGGCGACAAAGGTTGGCACTCCCCTTTGGGGGGATCAGCTTGGGGGATAACTCCAGGTTGCATACCCCTTGCAGCTCCATTTCGGGGCTGGCAACAAAGGGGCGGGGCTTAGCAACAAAGGGGGGTGGGGGGTGGCAATAAAGGGGGTGGGGTGGCACTATTGCAAAAAACGGGGTGGGGGTGGCACTCTTGCAACATTACGTAATATTATACAATTGCAACTTTCACTCATACATTTTGAGGCTATACTACTGAATTCTTGAACTTCTCTACCAGATAATCTAAAATTACTAGGACATTCATTAACATTTTGATCTTCTTGGAAACTCCTAATCTCAGTACATTCTAATTCTTTTAAAAGAGCATTCGGATTTGTTTCAACATTTTTGTTCTTTATATGAGATTTCTTGAAGAAAGTATCAATTTTCGCAGTTTTGTCAATGACATCTCGTTGTTTTACAGCTTTCTTCAGAGCTCTCTTCTTATACTCCGAGCACCTCAGTCTTTTTCTCCCATCACTCATCTGAAAAAAGAAATACATCTGAAATTAATTAAAAATATAAATAATATATTTTAAAATAGAAATATATTATTAAAATTAATAAAATATATTATAATTATACATTTAAAAAAAATAGCTCAGCCAGGCTAACTACATATAGGCAGTTAAGTTAACATAAAAAATTCAAAATTGTCTTAAAAACTGCCTTCTTCTTACCTTGTATAAATACAATTACTGTACTAAACTGAGATAAACACAATCTTGTCTTTAAATTTTAAATGTTGTCCAGTTTCAAAGTTCAAAGTTGCAAAATAGAAAAATATAAATTCAATTTTATAGAGAAAACCTTAAACAAAATAATTGGCCAATTTTTGGTTTGATATTCTGTAAAGTGTAAACAATAAATCTGAAATAAAATAAAAATAATTAGCTTTAAAATAAAGATATTATTCAAATTAATAAAATATATTAAGTCCAAGGACCAACTTTGAAATCGACTTCGTTTAAACGTTGAGATTTTTTTTTTAAGTGGTACTAACTTTTCCCCGTTTAATTAGCTAAAAAAATTCCAGAAATTTTGAATTTTTTACCTACCTAAAAAGTGCTTTCTTGTTACCTTTCTTGTTACGACTTTTCCTCCAGAATTTTATTGCCCTCAAAATTTTGCCGCCCTGGGCCATGGCCCATTTGGCCCATATGTAAATACGCGCCTGAGCGTGTATATAACCTTACCTTACAACCTTACAAAGGTTCCGCGTGATGATTTCTCATTTCGCGAAGGTCAAGCTTGTCGCCCCTCCTCTCGAGTTGGCCTGGTGAAGTAGTGAGTTGGATTCTTGCGCTCTCCACCTCACATAGCCAGGTACGCCCGGCTCATCGGGGATTGTTCTGAGCCAGGCGTCTAGTCTTCTTTTGAAGATTTCCACTGCAACTCCCTTCGTGTTTCTTAGGTCTTTGGGCAACTGATTAAACAGTTTTGGTCCTCTCACTACAAAACTATTTTCTTTCAGGGTTAAGGATGTTCCCTGTCTCGCCTTCAATTTGGGAATACGACACGGTCTACCGCTTCTACTTTCCATCGTTGTTTGGGGAGTTATGGGATTCAGAGTAAGATTAGGGACTAGTTTCTCCATTATTTTCCAAGTGTAAATAATGGTGTGTATCTCTCTCTTCTCCTTTCCAGTGAATATAGGTCTAGTTCTCGTAACCTTTCCCAGTAATTTAGTTCTTTGCACCCATTGATCTTGGCTGTGAAGCTTCTTTGGATCCCCTCCAGCTGTCTAATGTCTTCTTTTTTATATGGGGAAGTTAGGACCGAGCAGTATTCTAATTTGGGTATTATCAGGGTTTTCAGTAGAGGAATCATTACATTCCTATCCCTTCGTTTAAAAGTTCTCAATATCTGACCCGTTATTCTCTTTGCTCTGTTTACTGCTATCTTATTTTGTGTTTCAAATTTCGCATCATCTGTCATTACAACCCCTAAATCTTTTGCTCTGGAATTTCTCTGAATTTCCTGTCCATTTGGGGTATAATATTCCATGCACTTTAGGTCTTCTCTTTTTCCGTACCGTAATAGCTGAAATTTCTCGGTGTTAAACTTCATATTGTTGTCTTCAGTCCACTTGTAGATTTTGTTTATGTCGGTTTGTAGAGATCCTATGTCTTCTGGGTTTCTTATTTTTCTACTGATCTTTGTGTCATCCGCAAAGGATGTTACTGTGCTGTCTCTGTTAACGTCCTCATCTATGTCAGTTAGCATGATTATGAAGAGTAGTGGAGCTAATACTGTTCCTTGTGGTACTGAGCTGAGGACCTCTGATTCTGATGAAGATACTCCTTGTACTGTAACGACTTGCCTACGCTCACTAAGGAAATTATATATCCATTTCCCTACTTTTCCTGTTATTCCCATATATTTCAGTTTATGTATTATGATTCCGTGGTCACACTTGTCGAACGCTTTAGCAAAGTCTGTGTATAGTACATCATAGTTTTCATTACTTTCAAGTGAATCAATAATGTTGTTGTAGTGTTCCATTAGTTGTGATAGGCATGATCTGCCCGATCGAAACCCGTGTTGGTTATCATTGAATTTTTTCTGAGTTTCCAAAAAGTCATAGATTTTCTGTCTAACTATTCTTTCAAATATATATATATATATATATATATATATATATATATATATATATATATATATATTAGGGTGAGCCACCCATGCTCTATATGGCAAAAAGTTAAAATATACAAATAAGAGCTCCTGATGCATTTTCTAATTTTTTATAAAGAAAAAGATATCAGACCGGATTTTGAGCTAAATTCATTAACATTTAAGGGTAACGCAAATTTGAAGAAATTTACTCCCCCAAACTGTATAATGATACTAAGGTTTCGAGTTCCGCCACCTCTAAATATGCACGAATCGATCCAGTTTTTTATTTTGAACATTGTTTTGGATTCTGGAATATGAGCAAATTTCATGAGAAATATATTTTTCATTTTCGTTTTTTTTTTATCACTCTAATAAAAACAAATATATATATATATATATATATATATATATATATATATATCATACAGTTAGGCATCTGATGGCTTTTAAAATATTCAAAATAACTATAAATCTGATTGATGACAGATACGAGGGTGGGCTGAAAAGTAATGCCTCCACTTGAATAATTCTGGATTGTGTAGAGGTAGCCAGATAAAACCGGTTTTGTGTTGTAACTTGATATCTCCACCCCATTCCAGGTTGTGTAGAGGTAACCAGATAACACCGGTTTTGTGTTATAGCCTAATATAGCCTACACTCATTCCACACGTTGGTTCAGTATCGATTACAATGGAAAGGAGTAAAAACGTTCGCTTCAAGCAACGTGCCGTGATTGAACTTTTGAATTGAACTTTTGACCGCGGAAAGTGTTGCTCCCATAGCCATTCATCGGCGAATGCAAGCTGTGTACGGCAAACAATGTGTTGATGTGGGTACCGTTCGACGTTGGGCGAGGCAGTGTAAAGAAGGAGAAGCAGGGCAAGAAGATTTGCTAGACAAACCGCGAAATGGAAGGCCTGTAACGGCAACCGACTGATTCGTGGAAATCGTCGCATTAAACAAAATGAAATTGCTGCAATGCTCAATATCTCCAAAGAGCGAGTGGGACACATTATCAGTATTCTCGGTTACCGAAAGGTCTGCGCCAGATGGGTGCCTCGCATACTCACTGCAGAGATGAAAACTGACAGACTACGCATTTGCCAAGAAAATCTGCAGCGCTTCGAAAATGAAGATGAATTTCTGCACAGCACTGCGACAGGAGACGAGACGTGGGTCCACCATTATAACCCTGAAAATAAACGGCAATCCATGGAATATCGGCACAAAAATTCACCGCAACCAAAAAAATTCAAAGTTCAAAAATCGCCTGGAAAAGTGATGACTGTTTTTTGGGATATCAATGTTGTTGTTTTCGAAGACTTTACGGAAAGAGGGACAGTTACTGTTCGCCATGACAACGCATGGCCTCACACCAGTGTTCAAATGCAAGAAGCAACTGAGGATCTGCAATTCACCGTCTTGCCGGCATCCACCATATAGCCCCGATTTAGCACCATGCAATTTTCACCTCTTTCCTAAACTTAAAGAACATCTCCGTGGAAATCGCTACGAGTCTGACGAAGAAGTTAAGGCCGCTGTGAAATTTTGGTTTCGTTGTCAAATCTCCGAGTTTTACTGGGATGGATTTCAAAAACTCATTTATCGTTGGCATAAATGTATCGAGGTAGGGGGTGATTTTATAGAAAAGTAAATGTATCGTTTTGAAGAATAAACTCTAAGGTACATATCTGCTTTCGTTTCGATAAAATCCTTCAAACCGTTTAAAATTTATTTGAGTGGTGGCATTACTTTTCAGTCCACCCTCGTATATTAATATTCTCCCTGAAATACGGAGTAATATACATTTCAATTTGTAGAACCTGTATGATTAACAGAATAACTTAAATCAAATTAGTTATACCTATCCCACATTTTCTAAAAACTAACATAACTAGAGAAAACGTTCGGAATTGTGACGTTATATACGTATGCGGAATAGCGGCAGCCTTGATTCTGACCAGGGTTGCCATTTGGCTCTTTTCGAAGCCAAACTCAGAAATTTTGGCTTACTTTGAAGGTGGTTGGCTTAAGAAAATATCGCCTGGCGTAAAAGTAAATTTTTAATTTTATTCCGAATTTCATCAGTGTCATCATAAATGGATGTAGAAATTATTATTTGCTACTTCTATTTAGTAAACCTGTCACTAAGACTATATAAATTATGAATATTAATTTTTGGGTACTTTTATTTTAGTATAGTTGCCACACAGTAATTACAAAATGATTCATGTGGTCATTCCTCAGTTTGTTAATTTAGGCCCCATTGTGACTCGTTTAATTCTGAGTTTATTTCACTTAAAAGCAATTCTTTGTGTTTATTTATTTAGCTTAGGGTTTATGATTTAAAATGTCATTGTCCAAAACATGGAAAGTGAATTATGATAGTTTCAAAAAATTTAGAAAGCAGTGGGAAATTGAATTTCCTTTTATCACTAAATCCCCATTTGGGAATTCTGAAGAAGCCTATTGCAAGGTATGTAAGAAAACTATCCTTCCAAGGAAATCCAATATAGTAAATTCAAAAGGTGCAATCACATTTCTCTTATGAAAGCAATCAATTCTACAAGACCCCTTGGAATTACAGCAGTTTCAAAGCAAAATTTACAATAAGATAATACAAAGAAAATTGAACTTGAACTTGCAGCATGCATTGCATTGCATGAGTGTACCGTAGCTGTTTGGTATTGCATAGTTTATTTAGCCTATGTTTGATAATTTTGAAATTTAGTTTGGCTTAATCCTGTGTAATCTGGCTTATTTTAGAAAGTCTAGCAACCTTGATTCTGACACGTATCAGTGCTAATTCAACCATGATGGTGTACACATTATGTGACATTAATTATCTCCTGTGCATAAAAGACATTTATGAAGACAATGAGGCTGCCATCAAGTTATTTCACAAACATAGCATACTGTCTTCTTCAAGGAATTGCTCGCAATGTGGACAACCGTGTTTGTTGGATGAAGAGAGGTGTTTGTTCGTTTGTACAAGAACTGGCAAAGTTGCAAAAAGAAAAACTAAGAAAAGGCAGAGACTGTGTTCCTTTTCATGCTCATTATTTGAGGATACGTGGATGGATCACGTACATATGAAACCATTGAAAATATTGTTATTTATGAATGTGTTTGTAACAAAGTATTTCAGTTAGGCATATGTGGTGAATTATCTTAAATGCAATCCGAATATAGTAGTTGACTGGAAATCATTTTGTAGTGAAGTTTGCGAGAAATGGCTTGTAAATCTATCACCAATAGGCAATGAAGACCATGTACTTGAGATTGATGATAGCAAATTTGGAAAAACAAAATATTATCCAGATAATGCCAGATACTTGTTTTTGAACGAATATCCTATTCACCGCCTACTACATTACTTCATGAAACAGGTCGCATTGCTATATCCACCATCTCAACAATAGCCATCTACAAGGTATGTGATCAAAAACTGGTTACGTAAAATATTGGTTAGGTTAGGTTAGATTAGGTTATATTAGGTTGCAGTTAACAATCTACAAGGTATGTGATAAAATATGGTTACATAAAATATTGGTTAAGTTAGGTTAGGTTTCATTTCACTATTTTTGCTACAAAAAAGAACATCACTGTAGTATTTCTCGCATAAAAAATCGTTAGAAAACATGAATTTTCTGACAAAAAAGGACGATTGCATCTTTATGTATTTTTACCCACGGTAAATTAAGATCTCCCATAATTACCACATCATGTTTTGCTACTTACATAAAAAGTTAGTTCCTGAAGCCAATTATAACTATCTACAACCTGAGAGGGTGGCCTATATACTAAACCTATAATTGATTTATTTCGTGAGTTGTCTTTGATTTCAACAAACGTCGCATTTATATCATCAATTCCTGCAATGTTTTAATTATGGGTTTTAAGTGTGATCGAACGTATTAGTACTGTACCACCACCCCTTCTTTCTTTTCTATCATTGTTAAATATCTCATAACCTGGGATACAATATTCTCCGAGAAAATCTCTACCCTCTATATTTAATCAGGATTCAGTAATTGCTAAAACTTCAAATTTTTGGTCAAGGAGAATACTTAATAGTTCATCAAATTTAAATCTTAAACTTCGAGTATTAATATAAAATACACTTATAAAATCTTGAGTACCGCAGTAGAATCTCGAGATTCTTCGAGGAGGCAATCATTCGCTGTAGGGAAAATTTATGTTTGGCTGTTCGCTCTCATAGGAGTTACGCAGTTTTTTTGTCTGAAAAGCCATTGCAGAGCCATGCAATAATCTATCAAGATTAGCTACTCCCACGCCATTTACATGAAGACCATCACGCAAAAGTAAATCCTTTTTATTATGAAAATGACTCCACAGATCGACGAATTCTACATTTTCCTGTTGGCAAAGGGATTTAAGAATATTATTTATGTAGGTAACTCTGTTGAAAAAGTGGTCAGATCCTGCGATTCTTGGGAGAATTCATGAAAAATTAATTTATTAGATCTATCTTTTAGAGTCTGCATCAACCCTTTGTATTTCTCTATTAGTTCCTCCGACATGGTAATCTTAATATCGTTAGTCCCTACATGCACTATAAATATCGTACTATCATCAGCATCTTCACCAAACTCGTCTATAGAGTCCGTGATGTTGTTCACACGGGCTCCAGGATAGCAGTACTTCCTTCTCCGAGTTGGGTTCCTATCGCAGAACTCCTGTAATTGTCTTCGGATAATGGAATCGCCAATCAGCCTAATTTCCTGCATATCATTCTGCTCTGGTTCTAAGACAGAAAATCTATTAGTTGTAACTACCCTTAATCCAGTAGTGCCCATTGGTAAAATTTCCTACCGACAAAATTGTCATTTTTGCATCACTTTTTTTTGTATTCACGTAATCTTCGGTATGAGTCATTGATATGACGCAATCTTTTACGATATTGTATCATGTTAGGCTAGGAGCATATAAAAGGGAACAACAATGAGTTTATTTCAGATAATTTGGTGTAGTGGTTAGCGTCGCTGACTACGATTCCATCGGCCCCGGGATCGAGACCCGGTGACGGTAGGCGGCGCGCAGCAAAACCCAGCTGTTCATCCTTCCACACAATAAAAGAAAGTGGTTGGTAGATAAATGGGTACCCTGGGTAGCCTAGTGGTTAAGACGCTGGGCTGCTCGTGGGGTGTAGTTCGGATTCCACGTTAAACTGTAGGTCTAAGGTGGAGTGAAAAGCTTGACTTTCGTCAGAATGAACAATTCGGGCCGAAGCAAACCAAAGGTTACCAAAGGTATGCATATGAGATGTACTAATGAAATACAGTTAGCCTAAAGACATAGTTTCAATGAAATCTGATGCATTTTATATATATATATATATATATATATATATATATATATGTGTGTGTGTGTGTGTGTGTGTGTGAATTAGGCTAAGAATGATTAGGCTACTTCATATAAATGCTTTTATAGTATTGCAAAAACTTAGGAGTTACATCATTATTTATTTAGTTTGGTAAAAAATATTATTAATCTACTAATTGCTTGCTTATTTATTTTAGGTTGACTCTGAATGTTCTTCTTGATGAACTGGAGGATAATAATATTAGTCCTCAGTGATTTAATTATTCAACCTCCATTAGAAACTGAATTATAGGAAAGTGATGTCGACTCAGACAATAGTGATGATGAAAATCAGGGCAATATTATTCATCTTCCGCGAAGAATATTGACAACAGCAGCCGAAATTTCTGTTCCAACTGAAGAGGATGACATTAGAGGTGGACCGAATATTCGCATTCGCATTCGCATTTGCGAATATTCGCATCATTTTGAACATTCGCATTCGCATTCGCATTCGCATTTAGATGTGCGAATATGCGAATGCGAATATTTCGTGCTATAAGTAATGCATTAGTTTTTTTTCATTATAATTGTCGCAGAAACGGTTGGTGCGAAAATGAAACTGTTGGATGCTGCCACGTCTGTTTCCCGCAGTGTGTCGCTGTGTGCGTATGAGCGACGTTTTTTTCCTGACTAGCGGCAGATGCAGCTGTAGCTGTCTGAGAGGGGTCGGTGTGCGGGAGCCTGGCGAGTCAGTTACCCACGAGCCTTGGCTGAGTGAGGGTGCGTGCAAGTGTCCGTCTATAACCCTGTGTCGCCTTCAATTGCCCCCAATTCATTGTGTCAGGTGCTTTGTGATGGCGTCCTCCAGTGCCGTTTGGGACTATTTTGAGTTAGTATCAAATGATATTGCTAAGTGTAAGCTTTGTAAAGCCAATTATTCGCGAAAAGGAAGAACGACGTCTGGATTGCGTAATCATCTTAACAGCAAACACCCTGCAGAGTATAAGACTATGAGTAAGACCGAAGAAGAAGCGAAAGAAAGTAGCAAGAAGAGGAAGGCATCTCCAACACCAGCTGCGAGGATGAAGCAAGCTACTCTTGAAATGTGTCTTGAAAAGACAAAATTGTGGGATGTGAACAACGCAAAAACAAAGAGCATGGACAGTAAGATTGCAGAAATGTTAGTAATGGATGATCTTCCATTTTCTCACGTGGAAGATATTGGCTTTGTGCGGCTCATGAAAGAAGCGGCGCCATGTTATCCACTGCGCCAAAGAAAGTATTACAGAGATAAAATTTGTGAGACAATGTATGATTCTGTCAGAAGTACAATTGGAGACAATATCAGCTCCCTCAAACAATCATCGAAACTGTCCTTCACCACCGATGAGTGGTCCGATACACAATCAGGTGTTTCGTTGCTGTCACTGACCAGTCACGCTGTGGACAAAGAATTCAAACGTCAGAGTTTTGTGCTCTGCGCTGAACCCCTCTCTGAACGTCACACAGGGGAATATCTCAGCCAAGTGTTTGACAATTTGTTGGAGAAGTGGAGTCTGTGCGCGGATGATGTTCACTGCGTCATGAGGGATGCAGGTGCTAATATGAAAAAAGCGTTGTTTCTTTCAGGTGTTAACAACACCAACTGTGCCAGTCACCAATTGCACCTTGTTGTCAAAAATTCTCTGTCATCTCAGAAAGCAGTCGTTGAAGTCATCTCAAAATGTAGGTCAATTGCGACACATTTCAATCATTCAACCATGGCCCAAGAAGAGTTTAAGAAAATTCAGGCTAGAATAAATGCTCCACTGCTTTCTGTGATTCATGACGTTCCTACTCGTTGGAATAGTACTCTGAAAATGATGATCAGAATGAAAGCTATCAATGAACCTCTCTGCTTGTATGCCACTGCAACCGGTAAGATCAAACCTTTAACACTTCAAGACAATTCAACTCTGGACAAATGCATTACTCTACTCCAACCATTCGAAGATATCACAAGAAATATCAGCAGCAACTCATCATCAATAGCGGACGTCATTCCTCTCGTGACCACTCTGAAGAAAGTATTGATGTCCAGTTTGTCCACAGCTGAAGAAAGTCATGGGATCAAAGCGATGCGAGAAACAATGTTATCAGAAATAACAAAAAGGTTCGATTCAGCAGAAAACAACGACTTGTACTACATTGCTACATTTTTAGATCCTAGATACAAAGTAAAATTTTTCAGCTCTTCTTTTGTTACGGACAGGGTTAAAGTAGAGGTTGGATTAAAATGTGAAGCACTTAGTAAGGAAAAGACAGATTCTCAATCTCCAGGCCTTCGTGATGAAAACCGCGCGATAAAAAACCGTCCACGTCTGTCGCCGAAGCTATGAAAGAAATCCTTTCCTCGAGCAGTGACGATGAGTCTGGAGAAAGGATTTCAGAACGATCTTCAAAGAATCTAGACAAGTATCTCAAGGAAAAACGACTGCCAACTGACGAAAATCCTCTGGAATGGTGGAGAGTGCATGCCGAACAATTTTCAGAGTTGTCGCAATTAGCAAGGTGTTTTCTTGCTTGTCCACCATCCAGTGTTGCGAGTGAACGCCTTTTCAGTGGTGCCGGTCTAGTGTACGATACAAAACGCTCCAAACTATCAGCGGAGAGAGCGAAAAAACTACTATTCCTAAAATATAATCTACCAATAGTAGAATTCAAGTACGAAAGAGTCAACCAGTGAGTGCCTAAACTATTTCTTTATCAATACCATTATCGGAAGATTGGGAATACTCTTCACAATGAATGAAATGTTTTATTTCTCTTGCCGACTAAACGATGCTCCGTGGCATTTATAAAGAAAGTCATCCTCTTTCAAGGGTGGAGGTTGGGGAAAGAGGTTGGTGGGATACATTATAAGAGTGGGTCCTCGTCCCGTATCCCGGTAACATAGAAAATTCAATGGAATTTATTCCTATTTAATTTTCTATGGCGAAACTCTTACAAGTTAACATTTAAAATTTTAAATACCTCAATTCTAATGATGAAAAACGAATATATTAATTCTAATAGTAATTTTAGTAAATATTCGCATTCGCATTCGCGAATATTAAAATAAAATATTCGCATTCGCATTCGCGAATATCACAAATTGACATTCGTTCCACCTCTAGATGACATAATAGAAGATTAAGTAGCACAAAGGCCTTCACCTGTTGAACCTCAACCCAGAAAAAGAAATTTAAGGAAATGGTCAAAATCGATGACTCGTTTGAGGATTCAGAATGAACATTTTTCTGGTGAACCTTCCAGCAATCACTGAATGAGTCTTATCCAGTGTTTCACTGCTATGTGTCCAGAAGAGCTGCTTGATCTTATCTGTACTGAAACAAATCGTTATACCTCTCAGAAGGAAGTAAATATCTGTGTCACAAAAGAAGAAATTATTACTTTTATTGGAATCTTGATTCTATCAGGCTATAACAAACGACAAAATAAACACCTTTATTGGAGCAACGATGAAGATGTCTACTGGCAAATTCTATGTGATGCCTTGAGAAGGAACAGATTCGAAAAGATTATGCAGTATCTCCATTTGGCTGACAACGCTCAAATCAACCAAGACTGATACTATAAAGTTCGTGAAATGTTTTCCATTTTGAATGCAGCATATAAGACAGTCCCGCGAACAGAGAACCTCAGTATCGATGAAAGCATTATTCCTTATTATGGCAAACATGGAACAAAACAGTTTATTAGAGAAAAACCTATAAGGTTTGGCTTCAAGCTTTGGTGTTTGTTCACGTCCTGTGAACGCTTGATTCATTCATGTGGAACCCTACTGTGGTGCCTCAACGCAACTACCAAAAACTGAAATGGGGCAGGGTGGTGATGTTGTGATAGGATTAATTGAAAAATCCAATATTCCAAGAAGATGCAAATTGTACTTTGACAACCTTTTTACTTCCTTGCCTCTGTTAGATAAGTGACGTGAAAAGGGTTTGGGATGGACGGGAACTCTGCATGAAAACCGTTTACAAGGTACTCCTATTATGACCAAAAAAGAAATCCGGAAAAAGCCTAGAGGGTTTACTGACTATGCACATGATGGAATAAACATTGTTGTCAACTGGAATGACAATAAACCTGTGATTGTAACAACGAACTGTCATGACCTGAGACAAAAGCGCATTACAACTCGATATGACCGTTCACTGAAAAAACGGGTACAAGTTGATCTTCCAAATCCTTTCTACCGTTACAATCAAGGAATGGGAGGAGTTGATCTTTATGATGAGTCTCTAGCCTGCTACAGAATAAGAATTAGGTCTAAAAAGTGGCGGTGGGCCCTGTTTGTATGGAGAATAAACTCTTCATTGGTCAATGGCTGGAGGCTATACAATTTTCGAGAAGAAGTAACAAAAGTCCTTTTGCTAAACTTTGCTAGAGAGGTCTCAACCGATTTTCTCAAAAAATATGGATCAAAAGGAACACGACCGCGAAGACCCCTTTCAGTTACATCTGAAGCCACAGCATCTCTCCGCTATGATGGTCTGAATCACTGGATGGAGAAACTTTCAACTTACGACTCAAGATGTAGGCATTGTGGTGGCCGATCAGTGTTCGGTTGTGTTAAATGCAGAGTGCCTTTATACCCAGACTGCCGGCAATTATATCATACAAAGTAGTTGTTCCGCATACAAAAAGTGAAAGTAAATATATATCTCAATTTATTGCAGTATCTTCAAATATATATCGTTTTGTTTATTTTTCATTTTGAGAAGCATACGGGTGTCCCAGGAGGAAATGTCAAGAATGCACCATTTCACTCTTTGGGTATTTCTAAGTAGAAAGTATTATATCGATATGGGTCTGATTCCCAACCGTTACCGAGATACAGGCCTCTACATTTGGATAATTAAAACATAATAAAAAGGCGATCTTAAATACTATTTAATGACACTTGTGGTTTACAAAAAGTACAAACATACAATACACTATTCCACTTATTGCAGAATGGTTTCAAAGTGACCCCCTCCTTCTTCAATGTACGCGGCGAGCCTCCGATCCATCGAGTCTTGCCAAGGAAAACGCGGAAGTTCATTTCCGAGGTTTATGAACGCATCCTGTATACGTGCAACCAACTGCTCCCTAGTTTCGGGCTTACCCCGCTGATAAACGTTACTCTCCAAGAACCCCCAGACAAAAAAATCTAGCGGAGATAAGTCAGGCGAACGAGGGGGGCCATGCCACAGGTCCTCCACGTCCAATCCACCTTCCCGGAAACCGTAGAGGCCTGTATCTCGGTAACGGTTGGGAATCAGGCACATGTCGATATAATACTTTCTACTTAGAAATACCCAAAGAGTCAAATGTTGCATTCTTAACATTTCCTCCTGGGACACCCTATAGAGGGTTCATATTTTTTTCATTGATCAAACTAACTTCATCTAAACTAAATGATTGCTTTTATTACTCTGAAAAAAGCATCACAAAATGTATTACTGCTTTATTTTCCTTTTACGGTTTTGTTTCATACATTGAAAAGAAAAATGAAAAATTAAGCATATTCTCTATAATTTAGTAAATTTCAGTACCACTAACGCCCGTCAGTAGAATTTCCAACCAGCCTAAAAAAGTTACTTGGGGTGAAGATAAAGCAAAATGAATTTACCTACATGCTATCATGGCCCTTATGACTGATTAAATTAAATTTTATAAAACTCCAAGCACAAAATATGTTCTGGGCACTAATGAGTTAAGCAAGGTTTATGCTGCCCCGTTTCGACCTGCCTCAAACGGTTGATTCGCCGAACGAGAAGTGGGAGAAGTGGGGGCGGGGGAATGACGACTGGTTGTGAATTCATCGTAGTCTTCACGCGATGTCCGGTCTGTGTGAGAACTCGCGCCCAGACTCCCCGAAACAAAATCCTGTAGAGAGTCGAACCTTGCTGCCAAAGCACTAAACTCTTCCCTAAGTACATGAGTGTCCCTCCTACTCCGACGAAGTTCGTCTCTCGCCGAAATCACTTCGTTTCGTAGTTCCTGTCGATTTACGCAAAATCTGCAAACGAAAGGGTTAGAAGAGGGACTGGTGAAAAAGTACTGAGGAAATTTTCCGCCGCAGTCGGAACACTCGCGACCCGAATATGCAAATTTTACTGATTTAACTCAGCCGAAAAATGGAATCTGTGACGACCGTTAAAAGCAGGGGTGTGCTGCCAATTTCTTAACAACCGGTTCTGATACAGATAGGAGTGTAAGTCGGCGAGCGCCAATGGCGCGAGTCATTAAGCTAGGGGGTCTGGGGCGGAGCCCCGGAAGCCAACGCATTTTAGCTTTTCCAAACAGCATTTTATAACATTTTGGCAGAAATTATTTAACATATTCTTTATACTCACTAATGACATAATTATCTAAAAATAAACTAATTTTTCATCAAAAAGTAAATAAATATTGAAACGACCACTGCTTGTGATACTACTTATATTTTTCTATAAAATCCTGAAAAAATGAAAAAAATTTAAATATAAATTTACCTTCTCAATCATGCTGTATCATTCAAGAAGTGTCCATATAGCCAGTTCGTTCTGCAATGGTTGAGTATCAGTTTTCTCACGAACTCTAGTATCATCAGCTTGACGAAGACTTCTTAGCCAAGTCTTGACGTATGGCACAGCATCCCAGTCTGCTACGGGCTTTCCTAGTATTTTTATTGTCATCAGACTGAAAATATGATTAACAGAAAGTTTGCTTCTTTCCGCTTTCGCAATATCGTTCATAACACTAAAGCCTCGTTCTGCTCCAGTGCTGCTAATAGCAATTGTACTCATTATTTTCTTAGCTTTAGCAATGGTAGGTGGAAGAAGAATATTCTTTGATTCCACATTTGAATCAACAAAATCCCGAAAGTCATTGATATCAATTTCAAATTTTATGAGTTCATTCAACTGCCTTATCTTTTTTTCACCTTCCAGCCATGTGATAAGATTTCATCATATTTCCAAGATGTTGGGGAATAGTAAATCAAAAAGTGCTAGGAGATCCTCACAGTGAAACCGACTTTGAGTAACTTGCTTCAAATTGAAATGACTTGTAGATAAAAGCCTGGCTGTCATTTTGTCAACTACACTCTGAATCAGCTGATTTCTCGGCAGTCCTGCAGTATTTGAACTGATACTTTGGCTGTCTTGAAACTGAATGTGCTTAAACGCTTCAGACTGGATTAACTGCTCAACTTCTGTCCCCAAATTTTCTTTAAGAGCTGATAGTGCTCTTATTGTACAGTATGTCTTACAAGTTTATCTGCTTTCTGAAATTTTGTAGAACGTGCTTGGAAAGCACTAGATAACAAGGCGATTTCCTCCAGAATATCAATGATCAGAGCTAGTCATGCAAAAACTTTGGGTTACTCATTTTTTTTGCCATTCCACCAGGTTTGAATTTCTATAAAAATGGGAATATAAAGCTGGATACGCTCTCCAGAATGCTTTAGCTGTTCTCACACTACAGGCTGCCCAGCGAGGACCCAGGACACGCCCCATTTTGATAATTTCTCTCCCTAAATCTTTTGCAATTTCATTTAGCTCTGCTTGGTTTTTGTTTGACTGATGATAGATGGAATAAATTTTGTCCAAGAATATTTTGTAATGATTCACTTGATTTATATCATTCACAGAATCATCCAGCGCTATCTGTAAGCGATGATTTAAACAATGCCAGATTATGATATTTGGAAATAACTGTCAGCTTTGCTGCTACTCCTGCATGCCTTCCCAGCATTGTACTGGCACCATCTGAATAAAAAGCTATGAGATTTCTGGACAAGTATTCTTTGTCAAACCCATAGTTTTTTAAACATTCAATTAAAGTTTCAAATATGCTGCTTGCAGTCGTAGACGATAGTTCCTTCAAATCAACAAAAATGGTTAATGGCGCATCTGCAGATTGCACTTCACAGCATAAATAAATGACTAACACACTTTTCTTAGCTATTGTTGATGCTTCATCAATGATTATACATACTTTAGCTTCTTCCTTGACTCTGTTGGAAAACAGCGTTTTTTTCATTTGAGCTGCTATGTGTTCATATATTCTAGTTGCCGAAAACCGAGAATGGAGACAATTGGCAACGTCCACTCCATTTTTCTTTTGGAGTTCGAGTGCATCATCAATGTCAAACATAGGCCTATTTCTCTTTACTAAATTGTAAACCACATTAAAAATATTAATAGTGGTATCTAGAGCTTCACTGTTCATTGTGTCAATTACTGATAGCAGTACATTTTTTTTGGGCTTCTAATATCTTTGTGACCTTTAAATGAGCGCCTGATAATGAATGTTGTTTTATTTTCTTTCTTAGAAATGCCTGCTGAGTTTCTTTTGTTGTTCCACTTGCAACCACCGAACAGTTTTTCCAGTGAAAAGCTACATGCACATGCTTTGCTTTTTCTATACCAAGAGAGCCTACTGTTGAGCATGGTTTGCAACCTACCTAGTTTTTTATATTGCACCTCTAACCATGCATACTGTTCCTTAAAATATTCAAACTGTTTATTGGACCAACATTCTGGCAACACTTTGTGTTCTTGAACTATCAGTGATGGCGATGAACTATCACTCGAGCCATAAACAACAAGGTCACTAGTTTTTTCCGCTATTTGCATGACTTCTGTCCTGCTAGAAGTGGACGGAGTTTGAATGGTGGTGGCTTTATCTTCATTTTGCACATCTGTTGTTTTGGCTTAAAAATTGGAAACAGAGCCCGTCTCTTCATTTTGATTACAAATTATTAGGGTACAGTATTTTCTTAAAGAATAATTCATGTATTTACTGTTTTAGATGCTAGAAATGGCAAACTGAACGAAATTAATACTCAGTACAAGTTCACGTCAACAACACGATCACTTTGACCTTGAGCTCAACACTAGTGACACACACACTGATGCATGCAGTCTAGACGACTATTCTGTTCAACTAAGTCGCGACTCGCAATGTGTATTTGTGTGTATGTGTGTGTGTGTGAGAGAGAGAGAGAGAGAGAGAGAACCATTATTCCTGCCTCATAGCCTACTCTTCTTGCCTGCCGTTGTTCTGTTTCGACAGCCTTTGCTATAAATAAATTTTGAGCTGTTTATTATACATATAAATATACATGTGTATATTTATGTACACAGACGTACATAAATATACACGCTAAAAAGATCCCGAATTCTCATGTTTAGACTATCCTCAGCACCGATTGAATTGTGTGCGTGCATCTCTCTCTCTCTCCCTCTGCATTTGCTTGACCCTCATATAGTAGTATGATATTATGATGTGCGTGCTGAAATACATATATGCAAATAATCGTTCATACACATACGTACATAATTACACACGCTGGTAAAGTCTCTGATCTATTGTTTACATGTCCTAGTCCGGCTGACTCAACCACGTGTTTCAGTTCCAGCCAGCAAGCCAGCTTTGCTTATTACGCAGTTGTTCGATCGATCTTTTCATAAATACTTTCTAAAAATTTCATAATGAAATAAAATCATTCTAATGGCATGTAACGAATGTAACATCAAATGTGACATTGTAAACTAAAGCTATAATTCACAAAAACACAATTGTGAACGAGACAAATCCCGGGCGTCATGAGCATTCGTAAAATTCATCAAGACTGACTGACAAATTGCAAATTTAAAGATAAATTTCTACTGACTGTTAAATATTTGTTAAAAACAAACAAACGATTCGGTGATCCAATCAAAATTTAACAACCGGTTCGGGCGAACCGGACCGAACCGGTCCCAGCACACCCCTGGTTAAAAGCAATGCTAAATTATGTCACGTTAACTTTAACACAGCAACTCGGCCGAAGAATGGGATTTCACTGATGTAACTCGTCCGAGAAATAGAACCTGTAACGAGCTATGGAGGTAGTCTTGTACTCGAGTACGGGTTTTTGTTGTACTCGTTTTCAATGCAATGCGTTCATATGCTCTAATTAGCTTTGCTCATGCAAGCAGCCAAGCACCAGTTAAAGTTTGAAACCACACTCTTACAGGCGTACTCGTACTCGAACATTAAAAAAACTGTACTCGTGCTCGTACACAAGCACTAAAAGGGTATACTTATACTTGTACTCGTACTCGACCACTCAAAAAATACTCTACTCTTAATCGTACTCGTACTCATCCAACACCATAATTTTGGTACTCTTTCCACCTCTATGAGCGACCCACTGTAATCGTTATGTCAGCAACCCAATGCAATTGTCAGCGACCCACTGTAATCGTACTCACAGATTTTTCAAAACAGTACTTCTTTCCACCTCTAGCTAACGACCGTTAGTAAACAATACAGAATTATATTCTTCAATTTTAATT
>JAJOZX010005858.1:267500-289337 GCA_023014485.1 Bathynomus jamesi | reverse complement strand
CTGTTGTTCTTCACCAGACAGTATTAATCAATCTCGAGTCTATTTTTGTATGGTATTTCCTTTGTGGGAGTCATTATAGAGAAACACCTGTCAGAGAATAGAACAATATTACCAAACGGTGTTCAGATGCGAGTCTCACGAGTCAGAGATGATTTTTTTGAAAGAAAATGGGATAAAATGTATGAATACAAGTAACAGAAAAACATTCTAACCAATATCATCAATATTTCTGCGTACATCGAGTTATTTTAATCAAAACGTGATGTCACCATTAAATACAATTTCTTTCAATATTGATTAATTGCTCGCAAGTCTTCATCAAACAAAACGCCACACTAGAAGGCTCCTTAATTAGACACATATCATTTTACTTCCCGTAACTCATAAAAAGAATGAAAAGAATTCTATTATTATGACATAATCAACATTTTAAAAATGTTTCCATAATTTTGACCGCCAGTGTATATACAGGGTGGGCGGAAAGTAGCTCCCTATTTTGGATTGGTAAAAAAACACGTATATTATCCATTTATTTCAGAAGAAATAATATGAAAAGGTAGGCATACATGGTAGGTTTTCTCTAAAATTCAATGTGGGCTCCAACTCTTTCCACCAGCTTCTGGAGCCGCCCAGGAATGGCGTCCACTGACTTTAGCAGGAACTCCGGCGGGATGGAGGACATGACTTCCCGAATTCGGTCCTCCAGTTCTTCCAATGTCCTCGGTTTGGTGCGGTAGACTTCTTCCTTTACCCACCCCCAAAGAAAGAAGTCGCACGGTGTCAAGTCGGGGCTCCTGGCTGGCCATTGATGTGGACCACGACGACCCATCCAACGCCCAGGGAAGTGGGCATCCAGCCACTCACGGACAACAATGGCCAGCCAGGAGCCCCGACTTGACACCGTGCGACTTCTTTCTTTGGGGGTGGGGTAAAGGAAGAAGTCTACCGCCCAAACCGAGGACATTGGAAGAACTGGAGGACCGAATTCGGGAAGTCATGTCTTCCATCCCGCCGGAGTTCCTGCTAAAGTCAGTGGACGCCATTCCTGGCGGCTCCAGAAGCTGGTGGAAAGAGTTGGAGCCCACATTGAATTTTAGAGAAAACCTACCATGTATGCCTACCTTTTCATATTATTTCTTCTGAAATAAATGGATAATATACGTATTTTTTTACCAATCCAAAATAGGGAGCTACTTTCCGCCCACCCTGTACATGTAGATACACTCCGTCACAAAAAGAGTGGCCACCTTTTTCACCTGGCCAACAAAACTACAATTTTAAGGATAACTAAATGAAACAAAAATCATATTAAACCCTTTATATTGTTCTTAAATTGAGAGGTAGTTTATTTAAATCGGATGAGTAGTCTTTTTACAAATCCAACTTGAACAATAGTTGTTAAAAAATAAAGTTGCCTGAAACTGAAAGTTACGGCGTAAGTTAAGTTTTTCAACAAGACGGCGCTCCATGTCATCGGTCCCGACACACTATAACATACTCGCAAGAACGATGTCCCGATTTCATCGCGCCAGAAGATTGGCCACCAAATAGTCCGGATTTAAATCCATTTGACTATTTCATATATGGAAGTTTGGTTGACAAAATTTACATACAAAATATTCAAGATGTCGATCAACTTCGAGTGTGCATTTTTTTAACAGCGTGAAATGAGCTCAATCAAGACAACATTTCTTCAGCAGTTCACCAGTGGAGCACGAGTTTACCAATTAGTCATTAATAGTAAATAATGGAAGACACATTGAACACTTGCTGCGTTATTAATGTTTTATTCAGTTTGTTTTTCTTAATTGTAAACTTCTTTAATGTTCAGCTAAATCTCTAATTACTGTCCCTGTCAACTTTATTTTTTAACGACTATTGTTCAAGTTCAAATTGTAAAAAGACTACTCATCCGATTTAAATAAACTTCCTCTCATTTTGAGGACAATATAAAGGGTTTAATGTGATATCCGTTTTCATTTAGTTATCCTTGGAATTCTGGTTTATTTGGCCGGGTGAAAAGGTGACCACTTTTTTTTACAATATATATATATATATATATATATATATATAATATATTATTATATATATATATATATATATATATATATATATATATATATGAGAGAGAGAGAGAGAGAGAGAGAGAGAGAGAGAAGCGTAAAGTCATTTCACTGCTCTATTAAATAGTACAAATAAGACAGTCTAAATACGTGTGACCACAAAAATTGTCCCTGTTTTTAATCGCTTATTACTCAGTCATTATTGCAGCTTCACAAATGAAATAAAAAGCATTCGAAAGGGAACATTTTAAAAAAAATTAAAAAAAAAAATTAAATAAAACTTTAAAATGTTCTCTTTCGAATGCTTATTATTTCATTTGTGAAGCTGCAATAATGACTGAGTAATAAGCGATTAAAACAGGGACAATTTTTGTGGTCACACGGTATATACAATATTCCGATACTAATTAAGTTATCCTTTAAATAAATAAAATTTGTTTTCCCCTACGTTTTCTATTTTCAAGACTCTTTGTAATGGATGCTCTAAATATAGCAGAAACATTGAAATTTTGTTTGCAACAAAAACTTTCGTCATTTTTTCTCTCTCTCTCTCTCTCATATATATATATATATATATATATATATATAAGTAGTAGTTTTATTAAAATTCATACGCTTGTACCTGAAGAAAAACTAAATAAACAAACTAGATTTCTCCAATCTTTATTTATGGTAATGCATTAGAACGAAGCTGTGTATCGACTTCAAACCATGTTTAACACATTTTAAGTAAAGGCTAAAATGGATACATGGTTTATAGATTTCATTTATTTCCGTCTGGGTTGGCATTTCTCGAGAGAGAGAGAGAGAGAGAGAGAGAGAGCTCTCTGACATCGAATGCCCTTGAGTTAAACAATTCAAAAAAAGGCCATAAAAATGAAATAAAGAAAAGGAAGTTAAGAAAAATCACCTTTTATCGACTTTTAAAGTTAAGTAAAATTTACCGATAAAGAAGCGAATTAAATGATAAGAGATTTATTTCTTCTTATCGTTTAGACCTTTAGACCTTTATCGCATTTTGCCTTAATTTTAGGGTTTCGTTCACTTTCATAAGTGAAATATCGTCTCTGAAGAATTGCTGTTCATTCGCTCATTCAGAAAATGAGATGGAATTAGTTAGTCTCTGTTTCGCGTTTTGAGGGCGTTATTTGCCAAATGTTAACGAAACTGTTAACGAAATTGATAGTGAAATTTTCACGAAATGTTTTCTATATCTGTTATATCTTCCGTGATGCGTGAAATCCTTTGGCAACATTTATCTGAATTTCATTATGGTTTTCAGTTATATTCTGTATATTCTGTATACATACATGCTGTAATATATATATATATATATATATATATATATATATATATATGTTTCGTTCTCTCTCCTCATCTTACGCGGAATATTCTCCTATACAAGCGTCGTTCTTTACGTTAATTATACTGCGTGTTTGCAGTTAAAATGTATATAATGTACGTCATGCGGGAGGTGCCCCCTTGGGGTATTGATTTCTGCGCGTATGTAGGAGAATTACGACATTTGATCGAGTGAGGCCCATGGTGTAATGGTTATCATATCTGACCGGCAATCGGAAGATCCCGGGTTCGATTCCCGGGTGGTTACCTCCTTTTTTCATTTGTTTTGCTAAATAAAAGACAAATTAAAAGACAGTTAAATATGATGAAATGAAATTATTAAAACCGTTTTAATTCTATTTTATATTGAAGTGTCGACATTTGGCCAGTAATCAGCTCTTCTCTCAAGTGTGAAGTAATAATTATTCAGCCTGTTTGGAAGCAGAGTGACGTAGCGCGTGTTGTGTATTGCGTTCCTGTGTAAAAATTATAATATGAACATTATCAAAACGTTTTTTAAATACTTTAAGTGAGGTACGACCCAAGGTTTTTTTTTTAAACACCACCACACATTTTTGTGATGTCAGATGCAACAATAAATAAACCTTTGGGAATTGTTTCCTGATCACTATATTAACATCATCTATATTGACCTCAGTACGTTAAAAAAGGTTTTCTAAATTCAATTAGGTGACCTTATAAGCATATTTTTAAGTATGAAAAACCGTAAAAAAAATGTTTATAAAAATATTCAACCTCGTTTTAACAGAGGTTGAAATCCTAAATCAAAATACGCAGACGAGGAGTACCAAATGACCCGAATTAGCCTTCGACAAGTGTGTTTTGTTTTTCTAAATCCTTTTTTTTTTATTATTAATTCAGTGGTTGGTATTTGGAAATCATTAACTTAAGTTCGCTTTTCGTGACTTGCGTTCGAGTTTGTGGGTCAGACAGAGGTTTTTATATAAGGATAAGAATAAAAGGAATCAGTTGCTCTTCAGAGCGCGTGGGAGGAGGGTACAATGCGGCTCGATAAATTATGGTTTAACATTTTTCCAACACCCTGTTCGAATATTTTACTATATTTCTATTACAAATTCATGATTCCGTTTCCTTTTTGATTGAGAGAGTGCTTACTCCTTATAGTTAACGTGTTTAAGTTTTAATTTTAAAGGCGTGAGAGAGCTTTAATCTAATTTAAAAATAGGTAAAATAAACTTAAATATAGTTTTCATGTATAGTTTTTGTATTTATATAATTATAATAATGTTACTGTATGCCGCAAGAAACACCCCCCTAAATATTTATTAACTAACGTATATGATATGTATACTAAAAAAAATTTTAAGTTAATATTTTTTATAAAAATATACGATATTTTTGTATGTAAGACGCACTCTGATTTTAGACCTTTTCTGGGAACAAATTATTCTTATGAACCGAAAAATACGGTATACATCATGAAATTATTTTTGTAAGAATACGATAAATTTGTATAACACTCGTCTCGCTCCTACTTCTCGCATAAAAGTCGACAGAAACTCGGAAGGCAACTTCTACAGAAATTTCGCTGACAACTTCGCCAACAAATTGGACAGAACTTTCACCGATGACTTCGTAACAACTACAATAACTGGCAATGACTGCTATCACGGCAACTAGAATAGCAACGACGACATTATCCCGTTCGACTTTTATCTACTAGATTTATAGACTGATCCATACTGACAGGTAAAGATTACACCTGAACCATTTACGTCCAATTTTGTTGTCTCTCGAAATGGACAAAGAGCAAGACATTTTTCGTGATGAGATTAAATCAGATTTATATTATCATTCCTTTTTTTTTAAATAATTTAATTTTAAGTTCTCAATTTTAGTTTGGTGTTTGTTAGAGATACGCGCTTTGTTCAACTATACTTATACATACATTTCTTAATAATAAAAATAATAATAATAATAATTAAAGTTTTAAAAGTATTAAGTATTAAATATTTCTCTTGTCGTTAAAGATTTCAACCCTTGTTTAAAATTAACTTCGTGTTTCTCCGTTTCAGGTTTTATTACATGCTGCCGCAGAGCTCGCGCTTCGAGGAACGAACGGCCTCGGGAGAGGTGAAAGGAAATTACGCGTTTGTAGCCCCTGAAGGAAACGAATTCAAGTTCAAGTACGAAGCCGGTAAAAAAGGGTTCCAAGTAGAGAGCAATGCCCTTCCCATTGCTCCTGAAGATACTGACGAAGTGAAGAAGGCGAAAGAGGAGTTCTTTGAGGCCTACCAAAGGGCTCTTGCCCTGGCGGTGCTCGAAGGTTATGGAGAGAAGGATCAAGGAGGGCAACTCAGACAGGTGCAGCCGAAGAACATAAATGACATAGATGATGATGAAGAGGAGGATGAAGAGCAGGAGGAGGATGATGATGATGAGGGGAGAGGAGGATGATGAGGAGGAGGAGGAGGAGGATGATGAGGAGGAGGAGGAGGAGGACGACGACGACGATGAGAGTGATGAAGACGACGATGAGAGTGATGAAGACGAGGAATCCAGTGAAGAAGATGACGAGGAATCCAGTGAAGAAGATGACGAGGAATCCAGTGAAGAAGATGACGAGGAATCCAGTGAAGAAGATGACGAGGAATCCAGTGAAGAATCCAGTGAAGAAGACGATGACGAGGAATCCAGTGAAGAAGACGATGATGAAGAATCAAGTGAAGAGGATGATGACAGCGATGAAGACGAAGAGGACGATGACGATATACGCGATTCACTAAATATAAGAAAACGTTTGAAGCCTACAAGAAGGAAGTCTTCCACTTACGAAATCCCGAACTACATCAACAAAAACAAACTCAATGTCCCCACCCGTCGGCGAGTGGCGCGTAACTACAGGACACGAACAAGGAATGTGCGACCGAGAGCCGTTAAAATTAGGAGGATAGCGAAGACCTGAGTCTCTTCTCCGTAGATTTTATTAACTCCTCCTTTCTCGCAAAAATGTCTTAAATACGATCTTTTTTCTCTATTTATACATATTTATTTTAAGCAAAGAGTTACCGGAGCTCTCTTTCTTGTTCGTAGAGACAGTTAGTTAGCTGTGGGTCAAAATCAATGAATAAGGTGCATTATTATGTACTCATGTAGGAGTTGAAATTATTATAATGTTCATATGAATACTACATATAAATATAGTCATAGGGTCGGATATACACGGAATATTATATATATATATATATATAGATATATATATATATATATATATATATATACTATATATATATATATATATATATATAAACAAATTAGTGCTTAATTGTAAGACTTTAAAATTGTTTTATAAATAAATTTATGCTTGACTATTATACTTGTGTTATATGTTTATGTTGTAATGTATATACCACGCAAGCAGTTATGACTGTACATTCATGTATATTTCTACGCGTATAATATCCTTAACTATTCAAGAGTCATTTAGACTATAAAGTATATATGGCCGAAGTATGTCACCAATGGCCCAACATATCTAAAGACAAAATTAGGGTTTCTTTTTGTCTTTAAGGCACTTGGCAGTCAAACTGCGTTAAGTTTATTTCATTTTTTATAAAAACCAAAATTTAAAAAAATACATTTAAAAATATTTTTACCTTTGCTTTGTTTTAACTGTTAATAAAATCCCAACTACAATAATTGTTTTCGTCCGTCTTCATACAAAACAAATAACTTTCTCTCGTATTTTATAATTGTTCAGTATGCGTAATGGTACGCCAAAGTATTCTTCAATGTACGTAACAGTTTCTACATAAAATAAAGCAAAATAACATTTGGTAAGATTCTATACGCACGCGAGAGAAACCAAATTACACGTTGTCATATTAGAATGATTTAAATCACTGTTATTTATTCGGTTCATATCCGTTGGTGTAACTTTTTTATATCCTATTTTAACCAATGCATGACCTAAATAGGAATTAATAATATTCAAAAGAGGAAGAACCGATTAATTTCCAGTATTATAAAAACATGATGAAGGAACAGTCAGGCGTGATTGACATGTGATACGAACATTATTGTATATTTACTTTTTATTATTCATATTATTAATTAACGAGCTTTTAGCGTTATCTTCAACAATTATATTTTGTTTATCTTCTTTTTCAAAAGGGATCGTGGTTCTGTATGACAAACTATATACATAAACTCGTATACTTTGGCTTTTGTGAGTGCTAAAAAAAAATACATGTGAAAAATTCATAAACAGGTTTGTATTTCACAAACACACACACACACGTGGTGCTTTACAAATTCAACTGAAATGAATTGAATTGTAAAGATAATTTGTGGACATTGCGTGTATATATATATATATATATATATATATATATATATATATATATATATATATATATACACACACACATAAACATATGTTAATAAATAAAAATACACATACATCATAAATTAATGTAAATTATTTATTTTTATAAATCAAATGATGACATTTAGTTCGTATTTTATTATCCAAACAAAAACTTCAGATTTTAGCTTTATTCAGGCAAGAAAACTAAAAGGAAGACAATGAATCACGAGGCATCACACATTACACAACTTCACTCTCGACGATTCCAGAAATAAATTCGACGAATGAAATAATGTCATAAATCAACTCCAAAATAATTAATTGTTTGTGTAGTTTTATTTCTTTCGGGGCAATAAAGATTATTATTTAATAATTTTTTAATTGGGGGGGACATTTGTTAACAATTTTTTCCTACGAATTTAATTTCGCAAGAGTAAAACCCCACCGGGCCACCACGACATTTTTTCTCAATGGCCAAATAATATATATATATATATATATATTATATATCGTTCTCCTTTCATGAATGAAAAGAAGAGACTCGGCAGTTTCAAAAATTTAGGTTCTTCAACGCCATCCAGTTACCATGGAAACTGGATTTGTGGGCTTTGAATTAAAACATTTCTGCAGTATCCGTTATTATTAATTAAAACAATAAATCCACTAAAAATACAAGTAGTATAAACTACTATAAAAAACCGGAATGTTTATCTTCCTTTTCAATTATTAATTAAGTAGATAAGGAAACTTTGATAATAAATATTTGCGAACCTATTTTTCGGTGTAAATTTTTCGATTTTTCAATTTTTTTAATGTTTATTTTAATTATTATTATTTTCTTTTCGTTTAATTAAGATTAAAAATTATTTTTAATAATTAATATGACGAGAAAATTATTTACGATGTGTTGATTAAGTTGAAGGTTCAAGGTTCAATTTTCACCTCAGGTTTTCGATGATTGGATAATTATGCAAAATTACTGCTATTAATTCCAAATCGTACATTCATGAAATTGGCTCACTCATAATTATTCACGAATATTTTATATATATATATATTATATATATATATATATATATATATATATATATATATATATATAATATATCTATATATATATATATATATATATATATAATAAATTATATATATATATATATATATTAGTTTGTAATTTACCATTACTTATTCGACTATAGTGGATTTAATTTTCCCAGAAGAATTCCTTGTTCCATGCATGATCTGTGTGTATCATATATATATAATATATATATATATATATATACTCTTTCGTACTTTCTGCAGTAATACAGGGTGTTTATAAAGTCCCTATCTATTTCACTGAAAACGTAGCAAAAAGGGTAAAACTCAATAACTATATAATAAAAGGTATACATTTAATGGATACTGAAGCACACTGAAGTGGCTGTATCCTCCAGCGCGGGACACGTCAACGCGAAGAAGAGGCGACGTCAAACCCAAACATCAACGCGCTGGTGGCCAAACTTCCTCAAATCTCCGTGCGGCGGGCTGTCTACGGTTGGCCAGAGAGGCAGTCGACGGCCTGTTGCGTGGCACGGTCAGAGTGCCGATCGGCTCCCGGGGCCAGACCTATTCTCAGCGTGCTATTTTTTCATTTACGGGGAGCAATTGCGTGCTCCCCGGACTACTCTTACTCTCCGGCGACATTAAGACTAATCCAGGCCCCACTACACTTACACATGTCACCATACACAAAGACACAATAGCACCATGAGACACATACAGAAGTATAATATTAACATATTACAGTACAACGTAGATGGCTTCACAAACAAAATCATGCAGCTCAGGGAATTCGTACACAAACAAAACATTCACATAGCACTTATACAAGAAACAAAACTAAAACGCACACACAAAACACCCACAATCCCTGACTTCACGGCGATCCGTCAAGATCGTACTGGGAATCACGGGGGTGGACTCGTCACTTACATACGTAAAAGCATTAGCTACACTGATGCCACCTAAAACATTACAAACACAATCCAAGCAGATAACACGATAGAAATACAGGCAGTTAACATTAAAACAAGCGCGAAACACACCACCACACTAATCAACATTTACATCCCACCAGATAGTTCACCTCAGGTGCCAGCCAATTACAATCCACAGTTACACACACTGGCCTCTCTCACTAATGTCATCTTAGGAGGAGACTTCAACGCTAAAGACACTAGTTGGTACCTGCACAACCAAAGCAACACCAGAGGCGCCAACATAGCCACACAACTAAACAGCCTCTTCATTCTTAACAATACAGAAGAACATACACACATACCACATCAAGTAGGATACTCAAACTCCTCCCCAGACATAACGTTCTGTTCCCCCTCACTAGCAACACATGCACACTGGGGAACAGAAAAACAACTGTCATCAGACCACCTGCCCATCATCATTACAACACGTTCTACACTCTGCCCCAACAGCTTTAGGCACACTTACGGGAATTACAAGAAAGCTGATTGGAAATAGTTGAAAATACAGACTGAGGAACAATTCACCACATTAAACAGCACACCCATCATAAACATCAATACAACACTCAAGACATTTAATCAGATCATCAATAATGCAAACAAATACATACCCAAGGGCAACATTAGGAAATACAACCCAAATTACACGAGAGAAATAGCCCACCTCATAAGGCAACGTAACAACCTCAAACATAACACACAAACACCACACACAAAAACCATAAAACAGCAGATACAACAGCTCAACACAGAAATAAGCAACAAACTCAAGAAAAACAAACAAACATTTAGGGAATTCATAACAACACTAAACCACTCCACAGATACATCCAGGCTATACAAGACTATAAAACAGCATTACCCACTCTAACAGCGGCACTCACACCTCACACGCGGCTATTTGTCGCAGCCAAAATAATATCCCAACATACAACAAGCTAACATTCTAGTTAATCACTACGCAAAGATAAGTCACTTAAACAGAGACAACAACCAGAAGCACGCAGACAGACAAAGAGCCAGGCACAAGAAAACCTACAGACTCGACACGACCATTACACCCTTCAATACAGACCAGACCACCAAGATCATCAAAAACATTAAGAATTCGAAGGCTACTGGACCAGACAACATATCTAACATACACCTTAAACACTTGGGCCCACAGGGGATACTAGCTCTCACATATATCAGCACATATTCATACCAACACTGTATTATTCCTGACATATGGAAACAAGGTAAAATTATTACACTACTCAAACCAAACAAAAATCCAACAGAACCAGCTTCCTATAGACCCATTACTTTACTATGCACACATTCCAAAGTAACAAAGACTAATCTTACAAATCACCAACCCACACATACCACTTTCGCCTACTCAACATGGATTCAGACTCACAACTCAACCACGACATTACTCACTAACCTCACGCAGCACATCATGGAAGGCATCAACTCCAGACGACCAGCTCAACGTACACTATTAGCAACAATAGACATTAATAAAGCATTTGATGCTATCCCACGCTTCCCTCTCATAAACAAAATACTCAACACAAACATGCACAATAACACTAAAAGATGGCTGAGCAACTATCTTTCAGGAAGATACTCACATGTCACATTTAATGGCAAGTCATCCAAAAACAAGCTTTTTCCGAACAGGGTCCCTCAAGGCTCTGTTCTTTCACCAACACTGTTCAACTTATACATGCATGACATTCCAACACCCATAGATAACAAGCTTACCTTATCATCATATGTAGATGACATCACTCTAACATCCACCCACAACAACATCGACACCGCTACAAATAACCTACAAACATAGATAAACAGTATACAAGACTGGCTCACACACAATAGACTCAAAGTAGCGCCCACAAAATCAACCATCACCTTGCTTACAAGCAATACAAAAGAACACCAGATAACTCCACAGCTTACACTAAACAACACCAACATTCCACACAGGACCAAAATACTTGGGGTCACATACAACACATCATTATCATTTGCAAACCACATTCAGGACATTAAAAACAAATGTACGTCAAGACTTAACACGCTTAGGGTACTAACAGGCACAAACTTTGGACACCAGCAGGAAACAACACCACTCATTTACAAACAATATATTCGCTCAGTTATGGACTATGCTAGCCCATGCTGGGCACCCATTATCTCAAACACACACAAACACCTTACAGACAATACAAAACAACGCACTTCGTATCATTACAGGATGCACTCAAACAACACGAATAGAACACCTGCACACAGAAACAAAAATACTGAAAGTTAGGGAACATTTAGACATGAAGGGAACACAATTCATGGCAGCAGCGACAACTATCCCACAACACCCTTGCCACTTCATGTACAATCATGCACCGACACTTCGCACCATTAAGGTAAAACCAGAGACATATTATAGCCAAATACTCCATTCCATACCACGCCCCACAGACATCACACAGTACAGAAAAAACATAGATACACCAAACCCACAAAGCACTGACACGACTCGGTCCGAATGCGGTCCAAGATGCGAAGCCGCCACCCATTAACAGGTCAGAGATCAGCCTGAGCAGATCGGATCGAGTTAACTTAGCACGATTCCGATGTGAACATCACTCCAACTTACGGACATATAAACACACACTAGACAACTCCACAGACGACACCCGCCACCTGTGCCAGGACACACCACAAACAATTGAACACATTATGACAGACTGTAACGCTCTAGCACAACAACGAACACAACACAACATCACTAGTGCGCTGAACCTCTGGTCCACTCCGGAGAGGGCGATCGGTTACCTGCGTGCCGCCGGCTTGCTCGATCTGGGTGGGCTGATCGGCTAAACAACAACGACTGAAACATATGATTCTACATGAGCACAATCAGTTCGAATCAGTTACCGAATCTGTCAGCAGCGTTGTGGAACACATTTTGGAGCATGACAGGAGTTATTTTTGTAACTACTGTTACGATGCGAGCACGTAAATCTTGCAGATCCGTAACCCTCGTTTGATAGACGTTTGATTTGATAAAGCCCCATGCAAAGAAATCCAAGGGCGTTTGGTCAGGAGATCAAGCCGCCCAGGGCCTGTTGCCTCCACATCCAATCCACCGATTTGGAAATCGTTCATTTAGGTACTTCCGAACAGTGTTTGCGTAATGACAAGGTGCCCCATCTTGTTAGAAGACGACGGTGTTTAAAATGCCATCTGAATGAAGTTGGGGTTCCAGGAATTGCTGAAGCATGCACAGATAAATAAGCCCTGTAACTGTAGCTTCAGCCAAGAAAAAGGGCCCATAAAGCTTAAATTTGGTCAGACTCAACCAGACAGTAACTAGGAGAATTTCGTTCCCATTAATAGAAATCAACTGGCTTTTCATTAGCCCATATGCGGCAGTTATGGCGATTAACCTTTCCACACTTGTGGAAAGTTGCTTCATCACCGAAGAGAATGTGGTCCATTAAATTTTCATTCTGAATGTGTTCAACAAGATCGGCATACATTGCATTTCGCTTTGGATAATCCTCTTCATATAAGTCATGAAGCACCTGAATGTGATAACTTCTCTTCTTCAACAAAATTTTGTGGACAGTTGATTTGGGTATCCCGAGTCTACGTGATGTGGTGCGAATTGACATGCTTGGATGTTCATCGATAACATTACGTACCGCATTTACAGCATGCTCAGAGACACTTGGACGTCCAGATGTTGACTCATCATGAACAGATCCCGTTCTTTCAAATTTATTAAGGAAATCACGAATTGTCTTGTCTGTAGGACCTGGCTTGTGAAATGTTCTTTCAAACTTCTCTCTAATTTCTTTGCATTTCTTTCCTTTAATCCGAAGTGTCACCACCATCACACGTTCTTGTACATTTATTTTCATAAGGTTCTGCAACAAAAATAAATAAAAACCGTTAATTCAACGAAATAGATAGGGACTTTACAAACACCCTGTATATACGGACAGCAACTCTGGATGAATTCTAAAAAAGGTTCTGGCAGAACCCTAAATTTGCTGTACAACAGGTCTTTTAGACTCATACATAAATTACAAATGTTTGCTATCCGCAATGTCCCTAGCTTCCCGGAGGTAACAAGACGTGCTCAATACAGTCTAATGCAAAGAATTAAAAAATCAACCAACCCAATTATACAAGGTATCCATGAGTCGTGCTGTTTGTCTTCTAAGCTATGGAATTCATGGTACGAAAACGTCTGTCTGTAGCTGCACTTAACTACGACATTACTGTATTATTTCTAATCAATTGTGTATATTTCTATTCTTAGTATGTGAGCTGTCAGTGTATTAATATTCGTCATATGGACTATAGTCTGCCAATAAATCTTTTCACTTATATATATATATATATATATATATATATATATATATATATATATATATATATATATATATATATATATATAATACACAGACCTATGTGCATGGAACAAGAAACTCTTCTGCGGCAATTAAATCCACTATAGTCCGAATAAGTAATGGTAAATGGCAAATATTAAAGTTTTTTCTTTTTCATGATGGAAGCCCAATGTGGGTAACGGGTTACGAGCAAAGAGGCCCGAAACTATAACTTCCCTCACCAGCTATCTACTAAGCTGATAGGATCAGCTTTGGGACACATTACGTCTGTCTATTTCATAAAAGTTATCTCAGTAGACCATTCTGAGTTCTATCAATATATATAATATAATAATATATATATTATATATATATATATAATATATATATATATATATAATATATGGGAATGAACTCAGAATGGTCCCCTGAGTTTTTTATGATACACACGGACAGTGCATGGAACAAGGAACTCTTCTGGGAAAATTAAATCCACCATCGTCCGAATAAGTAATGGTAAATGACAAATACCATAGTTTTTCTTTTTCATGATGCTAGCCCGACGTGGGCAACGGGTCACTCGCAAAGAGGTCCCATAAATATAGCTTCCCTCACCAGCTATCTGCAAAGCAGACAGGATCCAGCTTTGGGACATGGATCTAGGGTTTAAAGCAGCCTAGCCCTGCTACATTTAGAATCTCAATATAAGCAAAAGACTCGCTGCCTTCACGTCAGATTGAATACATAAAAGAAAAAGGGGTAACTATTATATTTTTAGCCAAAAACCAAAACTTAAACCTCAACTGGTAGATTTGAGCGTCCACTTTTCAAGGCACATAACATGTCCGTTTCAAGATGGGAATGAACTCAGAATGGTCCCCTGAGTTTTTTATGATACACACAGACAGTGCATGGAACAAGGAACTCTTCTGGGAAAATTAAATCCACTATAGTCCGAGTGACCCGTTGCCCACGTCGGGCTAGCATCATGAAAAAGAAAAACTATAGTATTTGTCATTTACCATTACTTATTCGGACTATAGTGGATTTAATTTTCCCAGAAGAGTTCCTTGCAAAAAAAATATATATATATATATATATATATATATATATATATATATATATATATATATATATATATATATATATATAATTTGGAAGGTATTTAACTGAAATAAATAAATATTGTTACTCCAAAATGAATTGGTTTAAATGAAACAGATAAAGTATATTTATTTTGGAATGAATCGTTTTCAATTTTACTACACGAAGTCAAACACAAATTTATTTAACTTTCGAAAGAAAAATAACTAAACTGTATTCATGTATTCATTGCGTGCCCGGTATCGATACACAAACAAACCTGGAAATTGATTTTTGTACCCTTACCGGATTCGAATCTCATCATACAACGAACAATGTTATCCTGACTTCGCCAAAAGAAATTATGGTTGAATTACGCAATTTTGCTATTTATAGTTTTACTTTTCATTAAAATTTTACTAAATACATATAAAATGGGTAGTAAATAATTTTTTGGGGTTTCTGTGAACAAAAACTCAAATATGTCATCATACATACAGTATATACTGTGTATATATATATATCGGGTGATTACAAATGATCTTCCCGATTTTAAACGTTTATTATGAAAAAATTAACAAAGCTACAGCGAAAAACAAGATATACAAATAAAGAAGAGCTCATAAAGTTTTACTTACAAGTTACTGAAGTTCAATATGAGCTCCTTTTGTGGATCTTTAGACATCAAAGTGGTATTCTGTTTCCCTCCATACATTTTGTAGCATATCATACTGAACTTTTCTAACAGCCTCACGTATCCTTTCCCTCAAATGTTCCAAAGTTGTTGCCATTGGTGGAACAAAAACTTCATTTTTGACATAGCCCCAGAGGAAAAAGTCAAGGGGGAATAGATCGGGTGAACGAGCCGGCCAAGGAATGGGCCCCCAACGCCCGATCCAACGATCAGGCAATTAGTCATTCAGGAATGTTGTAACCTCAAAAGGAGCCACAAAAGCAGCTCATATTGAACGTCAATAGTTTGTAAATAAAACTTTTTGAGTTCTTCTTTATTTGTATATCTTGTTTTTCGCTGTAGCTTTGTTAGTTTTTTCATAATGTTTAAAATCGGGAAGATCAGTTGTAATCACCCGGTGTGTATATATTTATATATATATATATATGTGTGTGTGTGTGGTGTGTGTGTGTTGTGTGTGTGTGTGTGTGTGTGTGTTTTTTAGGCAAACTATTACGAGCATTAAAAACGAAGCGAAAGTTAAAACAAAGAAATTAAATGTTTTTTCTTTCCGCTCGTTCAGAAGGGCGTATTTCATTCACGTTTATTCACACTGTATAAAAGTTTATTTGTCTTAATAAACAATTTCGATATATTTCATATTTAGAGAGAAAGAAAGAGAGAGAGAGAGAGAGAGAGAGAGAGAGAGAGAACCAAGTTAATTCACTAGATTTGTTGCGACTATTGTTTTAATAATAATAAATGTCACTTGTGTAAGAGGACAGAAGATCACACAGCTTTTGGAGAGAAACCCATTATATGTAAATAAGTAATTCACGGTTTCTTAAAAAATTTTGAAATTATCATAAGTTTAATATGTATAGTATATACACGAGCAAATGGCAGCATGCATGACGCCATATTTCCGACTGGAGACTGGAAAGCGCGTCATTGATGTCATAATGGCGTCTTCGTGAACTCTATTGTCATCATGAGGCCGGAAATTTCAATAACGTCAATATGCCATAACATGGCTTCAGTATTCAGTATGACGGCAGAATAACTCAATATACAACTCTATAAATGACTCACTTTACAGATGGTAAAGTGGCGTCATGCTGTCATGACGTCATGCATAGCACTAATATAATTCAGTATGGCGGCACTATGACACGTTACTTCCATCATTTATTATATTATATATATATATATATATATATATATATATATATATATATATATATCGAAGTTAAGCGACATTGGGTCTGGGTAGTAGTAGGATGGGAGACCGTCCTCCACGTCCAGATTATGTAGCGACCCGTGGTTCGGATCCCACGTAAAGCAGTAGGTCCCCTCCGTCATATGACCTTAGATGTTGCGAAAGAGGTTAAACAACCCCAGTCGTTATTTTATATATACAGTATATTTCGGCTCATTGAAAAAATTACATTTTCAGAATGTCACATTTTTAAGTTTTCTGACAACATACACTAACGTTATTGTGAAGCTTAACAGTTAATACCGATGTAAGAATGCAATTTGTTTGTTTACGTGTGAGTAAATAACATCCTCGAAGTTTGGTCACGCTATCAAAGACGTCCGAAGCTTCGAAAGTGAAACTGATGCACACTTTTGTGCAGTAAAACATTTGTGAATGATGTATTATTATGCGTATTATGACCTATAATAGGCTTCGGTGTTATAATAGGCTGCAATACGTTTTGTAGAATTATCACGAAGTATTAATAGCAAGTTGAATTAACAATGTAATAAGTTAATAACATATAAATACCGCTTATATTCTGCAATTTATTTAACCTTCGACCACGCTTATACGTATCATGACTACAAAATTACGTAACCAATATTATTAAATGTTTTTAGTAATGAATAAACTAGCCAAGGATTGTAGAATGAGTATACAATTTATATATAACCAGGGGTTCTTATCGAGCATTCTGCATTGCTAAGATCACTCGATAACTACTATCTCTCACGACTATAAAACTACAACAAAGTCCGTTACCCCCCACCCCACCCACTCTAACTAGTCATACGCGCTCCTTCTTTCCTCCTGCAAAGAACTAAATATCCTCCACACTTTGGAACTTTAATGACTTTTGTATAATGATATTTTCTTTTAATTCATTAAAGAATGGCTCAGACGAATGTCATTCATTGTTAATGGGCACGCAGGGAGGAGGTCATTTCTTTATCAATTACTATTAACGAAAGAATGACACATAATAATGGTGAAGTATTCCGTTGAAATTTTTGAACAAACAAATTGACTGCAAATTATTCCACTTGTAGTGCCTCATATAATTTCCTCGTTAACAAAATCGAGGTTGATTTTGTCTCCTTTAAAATAGAATGAAACGTCACCACCCTTTATAAATATTTAGTCCATTTCATTCACTTAATATTCATTGTTTAGGGACTCTTGCTCAGAATAGCGCCATTACGGTGCCCACAACAGGGCCATTTGATATTGACGACTGATAAAAACTGAAATTTGAGTGCGTCAAGATTTTCGCACGAGACGAGAGTTTAAAAGGTAACATTCAAGAACCTCACTTCCCCACGACATGTGTGTAATTTTCTCCAAGGGTCACCTGAGCATCTCCCCCCCCCCCCGATGCCAACAGCCGGGAGCGAACCAGCGCCACACTCGGAGTCAGCCACGTAACTACTGAGCCACCGGGCACCCTATTAGAGACATATATATATATATTACACACGTGTGTGTGCGTGTGTGTGGTGTGTGTGTGTGTGTGGTCCAAAAGTTATGAAAGTCTGAATTAAACCCACTTTAAGAAATTAATTAAAGAAACCAAATTTAAGCTAACCTAACCTTCGTGCCATCAAACCGAGAAGGGTGATAAGTGTTTAGGTCGCAACCGAGGGTTCGAACGGTGCTTTCTGTTGATTTATTAACCCCTTAAGTGTTTTGTACGTACTTGTACGCGGCTGCTTAGGTTAGTTTACGTTATGTTAGGTGCAAAATGAACACTTAAAGGGTTGAATACTCGCTGATCTAGCCTAACCTAACCTAGCGTAACTTAACCTAAACAGGATTACCACATCTTTTCCGTCGACAAAAATGTTCCTAAAATTTTTATATAATTTTTTTTAATACCGAGTGTGTCAAAAGTTTTACCTCACAAAAGAATTACCCCACAACATCCGTGAATCAAAACACACGCTAAAGAAGGAGTACAGTTTACTTATATATTATATACTGTAAAATACTTTTACTAGCCCAAATAGTTTGGAGTACTCCGGTCTAACAAGAATAATTTTTTCTATTGTAGCTTGACATAACATTTCAAAAGTTATTTACAGCTTTTAGTCGAGTTGTTCATCAGATTTAGAGCAAATGGTAAGTTAGATTAGAATGCTTTGTTAACACATTTTAAACTTTAAAACTGAGCCCAGCCGGATGGTTAGGCCTAATCTAAAAATAAATATTAGGAATTTCTTATAAGTAAAATATGCATAACTTCTGGGATATATATATATATAAAATAGGGGCGGTCATAAAGTTATGCAAACAAGATATAAAATAAAATGGCAGGGTTCTGTTTTTTCCTGCATGATGAAGGTGCACCTTTGGATAATAGTTGGGGTTAATTTCAATAAGGTGAAATTATTCGAAAATTGCGCAACATCATCAAGGAAAAATAGCGGGGAATGTTGATTAAAGGTGCGCTCCTGCTTCAGGAGAATGCCCCGCTCCACAAGGTCCGTGTTGTACAAGCTGCAATTCGCGACTGTGATTTCGAGCAACTCAGCCATCTTCCTTTTCATCCCAGACCTGGACTAAAGTGTTTCGAAACTTGAAGTCCACCCGCAAGGTCGCCGCTTTGAGGATGAGGTCAGAGAGGCTACTGAAGCCTGGATTGACCAACAGTCAGAAGACTTTTATAAAACTGACATCACAAGCTTGAAGGACAAATGTAGCAAGTGCACTGAAGTCAGTAGACATTTAATTGAAAAATAAAGTTAGAGTTATTTGTTTGCAAAACTTTGACCACTGCTCGTGTGTGTGTATATATATATACACACACACACACTTTGGTTAACTTTGGTTTTGCTCCCACCCGAAATGTTCATTCTCACGAAGGTCAAGCTTGTTACTCCACCTTGGACCTACAACTTAACGTGGAATCCGAACCACGACCCACCACGGGTGGTCAGAAATTACAAAGGCCTTACCCGGACTCGATCTCACGATCAGCAGCCCCGTGTCTTAACCACTAGGCCACCCAGGGTACTCATTTATCTATCTCCTATTATTTTATGGAAGGATGAACAGTTTAGTAAGCTGCGCGTCACCTGCTTTCGCTGGGAATCAAACTCAGTGCAGGTGGATTCGTAGTCATCGATGCTAATCACTACACCACCGAGGCACATTGTCAAAATGAACAATTCGGAGGAAGCAAAAACCAAGGTTTAGTGAACCAAGGTGTGTGTGTGTGTGTGTGTGTATATATAAACTTTGGTAACCTTTGGTTAGCTTCCGCCCGAATTGTTCATCTGAAGAAGGCCAAGCTTTTCACTCCACTTTAGACCTACAGTTTAACGTGGAATCCGAACCACGCACCACCAGCAGCCCAGTGTCTTAACCACTAGGCCACCACTACCAACCACTTTCTTTATTGTGTGGAAGGATGAACAGTAGGGTTTTGCTGCGCGCCGGCTGCTGTCACCGGGTCTCGAACCCGGGGCCAATGGATTTGTAGTCAGCAACCTAACCACTACACCACCGAGGAGCATATACACAGTATATTATATATATAACACACAGTATATATATATATATATACACTGTATATACATACATGTGACCTGTTCCATAAAAAAGCCATTTGAATTTATATGGAAGGTCGGCCAAAGTGCTAAAAGTGTCTTTATATATATATATATATATGTATATATGTGTATATATATGTATATATATATATATATGTATGTATATGTATTTATGTGTTTTTTTTATTTGCCGGTTTATTTCTTTATGATTATTTAGGCTGTGACAATATATCACTAAGGCACTATTTTGTAATTAATTTTTTCTCAATTTATATTTATATTTATTTTTATTTCTTTATTCTTCTGTGACCATATAAATGTTGGCTCTCCCACAATTTTTTTCTATGCTTACTATATATATGTATATATTTATATATATATATATATATGTATATATATATATATGTATATATATGTGAATGTGTATGTATGTATGTTTATTTTTGTAACCTATATATTGCCTTGATCTGTCCTTTCACTCCAGTGTTCCTGAGGATGTCATTAGACGAAAGCGCTTGAGCACCCCTTTGTGTTTCTTTTTCCTTCGTGGTTTTATTCATATATATATATATACACACACTGTATGTGTATATATATAGTCAAATACATGAAAATTCAATGAAAACTGAAATATTAGAGCATTTTGAAATAAACACGAAAGCATCCTAAGTTATAAATAACCCTTGCGTGACCTACAATTTGAGAATCGACGTTCAAGGAAGAAGATTATATTCCGTAGATTTTAAAACATTTTAATAGAGATGTAAATAATTTTCCCTTAAAAGATATTTAAAAAGTTTTTATTCGCCAAATTTTAGAAAACATCCGCGAAAATAATTTCTTTAGCAAAGATATATGAAGTGATGTAGAAAATAATATTTTAAATAGTATCAGCGAAAATTTAGTAATGTAAATTATCTATTTTTTGGATTACTACTTAAAACTGTTTAAATCGCAAATAAAATTCTGAGAAACGAGTAAAAAACTAGCATGAAATTCAAGGTTTAGTAAATGAAGAACAGTTAAAAATACAAGGAAAGTCCTAACGCAATACAGGGTGAACCACATCAAAGCGGCCCCCCCAAAA
>JAJOZX010005858.1:185000-265000 GCA_023014485.1 Bathynomus jamesi | reverse complement strand
CATGCCGGAATATCTCCTATACAAGCGTCGTTCTTTACGTTATTTATACTGCGTGTTCTTTGCAGTTGAATGTATATAATGTTACGGCATGCGGGAGGTGCCCCCTTGGGGCATTGGTTTCTGCGAGTATGTAGAAGAATTACGGCGTTTGGAAGAGTGAAGTCCATGGTGTAATGGTATCGCGTCTGACCGGCAATCGGAAGATCCCGGGTTCGATTCCCAGGTGGTACTTCATTTTTTCATTTGTTCCGTTTTCTCTCTCTCGTCTTGCGCGGAATATCTCCTATACAAGCGTCGTTCTTTACGTTATTTATACTGCGTGTTCTTTGCAGTTGAATGTATATAATGTTACGGCATGCGGGAGGTGCCCCCTTGGGGCATTGGTTTCTGCGAGTATGTAGAAGAATTACGGCGTTTGGAAGAGTGAAGTCCATGGTGTAATGGTATCGCGTCTGACCGGCAATCGGAAGATCCCGGGTTCGATTCCCAGGTGGTACTTCATTTTTTCATTTGTTCCGTTTTCTCTCTCTCGTCTTGCGCGGAATATCTCCTATACAAGCGTCGTTCTTTACGATATATATATATATATATATATATATATATATATATATGGGATGAATTTCACAATAAAACACGTGAAATGAATGAATGCTGCAAACCCACAAGGAAAAAGAAAAACGATTCCAAGGTCTTTCGTGTATTCAAAGCTACACCTCGTCAGGGTAGGACCATAAATGAAGGTTATATTACCATATTTTGTATGTATCTCTAACAGCCAATACAGCAGCCTCGTGGGTGTTGTTTCAGCTTTCTGTATCACTTCCCACAGATCAGTAATGTTTTAAAGATTGTTCTTTTTCTCTTCAAATGTGAAGGATGCTTAATTGGATTCAGGCAAGGTGACTTGGAGGTTATTCCTCAATGCTCAGCACAGGCTCTTCTTTTTTTTGCTTCAGATAATTCGTGCAAAAGTTGAACTTGTATTTTGGCCTATTAATCTTGTCGGAAAAAGTTTTGACTCGCTAGATATTGACCAGTTGGTGTGACATAGTGAATTAAGATGGAATGGTATTCTTTTTTTTCATAGTACCCTTGACTTTCACAATATCTCGATTGCCATACCCACTGAAACATCCCCATACCATTACGGAGCCCCAGCATGTTTCATGAAAGGTGTTTTTACACAGTCGAGTCAATTTCCCTTTGTGTCCCCGATGCATTGCCTTAGGTATGTACCAAATAATATATTATTACTACGTAAAAAAAACTTTTTTACACGTCTTCGGCATTAAAATCCTTATAATGTTTGTCTATTACTTGAAAAAAAACATTCTAAAGAACACCAAAACGTGACAGCATTTGCCGAAGAAGTATTAAAATTTGATTGCTAAATACTGGTAAAAAGTATATTTTACAAATCTTTTCATGAGGTTGTTTAGCTTCTTTCGAAACATTCAAGGTCATATGATGGAGGGAACCTACAATTTTACGTGGGAGCCGAGCCACGGGTCGCAACATAATCTGGACGAGGAGGATGGTCTACCATCCACCTACTCTCCAGACCAAATGTCGCTTAACTTCGCTGACGGGAAGCGTGTTGACACACTGGCCACGACGTAGTTTATTTTACGTGTCCAAAACAAATTTTATATATATATATAATATAGGGTGGGCCGTAAGTTTCCATACATAGGAAAATTTAAATACGTGCGTCGGTATTTGGATCAGCAGTTTCCGGATGCTTGGATTGGTCGGCGTGGTCCTGTGGAGTGGCCTCCCAGATCCCCAGATCTCACCCCCCTTGATTTCTATCTTTGGGGGCACTTGAAGGCCATGGTGTATCAGGAAAAGATACGAGACATAAATCATCTAAAGGAACGTATCACCAACGCCATTACAAGCATAACGTCAACTGTGCTAATGCGTGTTCATCAACAGTGGGGAACACGTATTGAAATGTGTTTTCAAAACAATGGCAACCATGTAGAGCATATTATATAAATAAAAATGGTTGTCCATAAAAAAATGTTTATTTTTCCTATGTATGGAAACTTACGGCCCACCCTGTATATATATATATACAGTATATATATATATATATGTGTGTGTGTTGTGTGTGTGTGTGTGTGTATGGGATGAATTTCACAATTAAACACGTGAAATGAATGAGTGATGCAACCCACAAGGAAAAAGAAAATGATTCCAAGGCCTTTCGTGTATTCATTCCCTGACGAGGTGTACTTCTGACTACACGAAAGGCCTTTGAATCATTTTTCTTTTTCCCTGTGGGATTGCATCATATATATATATAGGTATATATATATATATGATGAGCACCACTCTGTGTTTCCTTTCCTTCGTGGTTTTATTCATCATAAATATTTTTCACGCGTTACTCTCATGAAATAATTTTCATATATATATATATATATATATATATATATATATATATATATATATATATATATATATATATATACTGCAAAACAATAATTTTGTCTATTTAAAGATAGTAGAATGGCACATAGATGTATTCGGAATATAAAGTAATTTCCATTGTTAGTAGGTCGAAGCTGAGGCGAAAGTAAAAATGGGAAGTTTCTTTAATCGAAGGGAGTGTACTTTTCGAATTATTATCATTTAAAATTAACTTCGATCTCTTCAGTTTCGATCCACTTTCGATCTGCTAAAGGCTATATTTTTTGCAGTGCATATATACATTTAGGCTAATTTCTACTCTCCGTTTTAACAATAGACAACGTTTAAAGCGAAATATATATATATATATATATATATATATATATATATATATATATATATATATTATATATATAATCCGCACAGAGGCCTTCAACGCTCCTGGGAGCGATTCCATTAAAAAAAAAACAATATCTAAATAAAACAATGTAAACGTATCGGAACGGCCAAATATATGATGTTCATAACATATGTACGTATCCCAATATCAATTTACATAAATCTCGATGCATTTACTGTGCGTGGGTTTTCGCTTCAATCGATATAAGGAAAGATAACCTTTATTCGCGGTATTGAATTCACCGACGCTGCATTTGCAATCAAAAACAGAAACAAAAAGTAACGAATTATATACAGGGTGTCCCATAAGTCCGGCATCATAGGAAAAATAATAAAAAAAGGCAAAACAAAAGCTTTTATTTACAGAACGTGCTCAATATGTCCACCATTGTTTTCAATACACAAATTCAGACGTGATACCCAGTCAGCAAGCACACGGTGAATGATGTCAGGAGTAATGGTGTTACATGCCCCAATATTGCGCTGCCGCAAATGTTCAACACTCCTAATTTTCTCCGCGTATACCAGCGCTTTCAAGTGGCCCCAGAGATAAAAATCTAGTGGCGTGAGATCCGGGCTTCTAGCTGGCCATTCCACAGGCCCTCGACGTCCTATCCAATGACCAGGGAATTGTTGGTACGGGTATTCCCTTACTTGGGTGCTGTAATGTGCAGGAGCGCCGTCTTACTGGAACCATGTTGGGAAACTTCCTTCTTCGTTCAAGACACTGGGAAATGCTTCTTCCTTGAGCATACGTAGGTAGGTGCCTCCAGTGACATGTTCATCGAAAAAGAGGGGGCCTACGATGCGATCCTTCCAAATGCCACACCATACCATCACCCGAGATGCACCTTATTCCTTTGAAGAGGTATACCAGTGAGGGTTGTTTTGAGACCAGGAGCGGGTGTTCTGTCGATTTACCTCACCATTTCCATAAAAAACAGACTCTTCACTGAACTGAACAGAATGGTGGACGGGAAATTGGCATCCCGAGCATATTGGTCCGTAGCCCATTCACAAAATTCCATCCGCCGGTCGGGATCATCTTCGCTTAATTTCTGTAGGATTTGAAGTTTATATGGATGCCATATGTGAGCCTGAAGAATGCGATGAATGCTACTTTTCGACACTCCTGTCTCGGCGGACAATCGCCGAAGAGACTTATTGGGACGTCTGTTAAAATGAGCCAGGATAGCAGTCGCTGTATCATCGTCAGTGGACCTCCTTGGAGGTTCACTGCGTGGTTTATCTTCTATGGATCCTGTTTCCTTAAACTTTGCAACAAGTCTGCTAACACAACTCTGTGTTATTGGCTCGCGGTCTGGATGCAGTCTGTTAAATTCAGCAGCGGCCTCTCTTTGACTCCGATTTCCTATGAGTAGAATCATCTGGATTCGTTCTTCCTTGCTCACAGACATTATGGCCTGTAGAAAGAGAAAAATATGAATTATGGTTTGTAGAAATAGAAAAATATGAATTTCTCCTATGATGCCGGACTTATGAGACACCTTGTGTATATGTATATATATATATATATATTATATATATATATATATATATATAACTGCAATGACCACGCAGTATATAAATGAATAGAAACGACATAATATTAAGGAACGTTTCTGCACACGCGGAAGAGAAATAACGAATAAATGAAAAATGAGGCGAACCGCCCGGGAATCGAACCCAAGGCCTTCCAATTGCCGGTTGGATGCGCTACCATTACACCACGGACCTCAATCATTCACAAATCGAAATTCTCCTACATAGGGCAGAAACCAATGCCCTGAGAGGGCACCCTCGCAAATCGTTATTTCCCTTCCGCGTGTGCAGAAACGTTCCTTAATATTATGTCGTTTCTATTCATATATATATATATATATATATATATATATATATATATATTTAAAATACTTTTCAATGTCGCGCAGAAAATTATCTACAAAAAATACTTTTCAATGTCGCGCAGAAAATTCCCTACAAAAAAATTAAATGATTTGCACGGTAACAATTTAAATTACTTCTAAAAATTGGGTCATTTTTTTTTTTTTTTGGTGTCCAGAAGGAAAACAAAATTGTCTTTTATAAAACTTTCTTTAAAGTTACAACACAAATGATCATAGACTCATTTTGGTTTATAAAGGTAACAATGAAGCGTACATATATATATATATATATATATTAAATATGCACGCTGTGCAATACTATTTACCAAAACAAAAGTCTTCTTTGCAAGGTAATCTCTATCTATCTATCTATCTAACCTATATGCAGTATATATCTATATATATATGTAGTCTTACACACATGGCAAGGACGAAAACTGGATTTTTTTGAGATTCTGCATTTTTGTCGGACAAACAAGATAAAAATAGACGCGTCGCCCTCCGAATACTTTAATTCCACATTCTTTTGCTTTTAATTTCGAAACATTAACTCTGAATAATGTTTAGTCAAAAAATTTGATGAACGTGAAGAGTACATTTTACTTTAATAACTAGTATGTATTTATATCATGCATGAGCACCACGAATTTGCCTAATGAAACTACCACTACCAGGGTTCGATCCCGGTTCTTCTTGAGTAGAAAGCGAGGGTGGTACATGGTACGAATTCACACATTAGGCAAAATCATGTTTTTTCATGCATGATACTCTATTTTTTGGTCCAAATTAATGATGTACCGATTCAAAAATTTAGCCGATACCGATTCTATGAAAATCTACCGATGCCATGAAAATCTGCCGATACCAATGCCGATTTTTGCCTATATTTTTAAAAATCAGTTCCATTCATAATTTTTACTAACCTCATGTGAAAACTTAAAATTTTCATATTTTTACATTTCAAATTCGTCAAAATGCTTTTCGCTAGCTCACTCCACACTATATGGGACCAGAATTTGTTAGTCGTATACTGTAGCTAAAAATGATGTTAAATAGTTTTATTACTCAGTAAAATGATAAAATAATTTTACTTTAATTTCATAAATTGAATACAACCATTTAAAGTAATTGGTTTTCCTTATGTTGAACGTATTTTCTTTATTTCAACAACGTAAACAACAACAAAATTTTTCACCAAAATTTCAACTCTTGAAATGCTTAAAATAAAGTCAACATAATAAGATGGTTTAATATATATATTGTAAAGAGTACAACTTAATACAGAATTATTATTATTAATATGGAGGAGGCGATTACACTAGTTTATATAATATTTAGAGATTAGTTAGAGAAAATGTAAATTTATGGGCAACTTAATTTTATATAATTGCTCTTCGAAATGAGTATAAATTATCTTAAATAGTGTTTTGTTTTGTATGTTAAATTTTCTATAAATATAGATTTTGTTTTGTCATGAAAATTTTAAAATTTCAAGTAATCGGTAAAGGAATCGGCTAAATTTGGCCGATTCTGCTGATGCCGGTGAATCGGTACACCACTAGTCCAAATGTTACAACACAGATATAAATGAAATAATGCCATTGCCTCGAGTGCACACAGTTTTGTATGGAAATCATCTCTGAATGCTCTCTCTCTCTCTCTCTCTCTCTCTCTCTCTCTCTCTCTCTCTCTCTCTCTCTCTCTCTCTCTATATATATATATATATATATATATATATATATATATATATATATAGCGCCTCCGTGGTGCAGTGGTTAGCATCGCTGACTACGAATCCATTAAACTCGGAATCGAGACCCGGTGACAGCGGGCGGCGCGCAGAAAAAACCCAATCGTTCATCTTTCCACACAATAAAAAAACTTGGTTAGTAGATAAATAGGTACCTTACGTAGCCTAGTGATTAAGACGTTGGGCTGCTGATCGGGAGATCGTGAGATCCAGTCGGGCGAGGACTTTATAATTTCTCACCGCCCCTGGTGGGGCGTGGTTCGAATTCCACGTTAAACTGTAGGTCTAAGATGGAGTAACAAGCTTGACCTTCGTGAAAATGAACAATTCGGGTGGAAGCAAAAACCAAGGTTAATCAAAGTGTGTGTGTATATGAGAGAGAGAGAGAGAGAGAGAGAGAGAGAGAGAGAGAGAGAGAGAGAGAGAGAGAGAGAGAGAGAGCCCTGAGATCCATTGTAGGCTAGCCCAAGAAGGAAGTAGAAGAGTTAGAAATAAAAGAATACTTATACCATACAAACACTTATAGACGTGTAAAGCTTTCACACGGAAATAGTAATGATAGTAAAGTAGAGAAGAGACAAGGCTCTCTCCCTCCTCAGCCAGCCATTGCTGACAAAAAATACAGAAAATAGTTGTGAAAGAAAATTTATAGGAGAGTAGGAAAAATTATAATGAAGAGAATAGCTTCACCCTTCTTTGGGACAGGCTGAATGAAATCAAACTTCCAGCAGAAAGGGAAAGTACCAGATGAAAGACAAAGATAAAAGAGTTTACCCGGCAGGGCGTCAGCACAGAAGCACAGTTCTTGAGAACAACAGGAGGAACACCATCAGGATCGTACGACTTCCTAGAGTTGAATCCAGATAGGGCAAAAAGAACATCTTTGAAAGCGTTTCTAATTTCAGATATAATTAAGTCAGAGGTTGGAGAAAATGGAGGAACAGCATCGGAATGGTTCGGGGGTTGAGTTGGAAGCAAAAGTTTTGAGCGAAGAGTTCAACTTTGTCAAGAGAAGAGACGGTAACCGAGTCGTCAGAATGGAAAAGAGAAGGGAAAGAAGAAGTAGTAAAGTTGTTGGAGAGGTTCTTGGCTCGGCGCCAGAAAGAGCGAGAAGAATTAGGTTTTCAGATTTTTGTCGGAGGAAAGAAATTTTGACGAGTGGGAGAACAGATTTTGCACAATTCCGGCCAGAAATAATACACTTTAATTCTCTTACAGACTGCTTCAGATATCGCGTAAAGTTATTAGAAACGTTGTCACACTCCTTTCAAATGCTCAAACAGTTTTGTGGAGTGGTCTAAAGTCTGTGGTTTACACCCATCATGAAACTAAAAGGGGGAACAATAAGGAGGAGTGTGCCAACGTCTCTACTAGAATGTTACGCAGTGTCCGTAATATGATAGTTTATATATAAACGAATTTGTATATGTAAACAGTTTCACGGTCAGCAGTTTAAATATTTACAGAATTCTAAGATATTCCACTTGGTTTAATTTATATATATATATATATATATATATATATATATATATATATATATATATATATATATATATATATATATATATAGTGGCGTTCAAAAGTCTGCGTCCACCTCAGTTTTAGACAATTTCTAGAAAATAATACAACTCTGGGAAAGTACATCCGCTATATTAAGATATTTTCTTTTACAAGAAATGGCATTTCATATATTCTACTACATGTGTAAGTAATGTAGCTTTTATTTCATCAGAAAGGACACATTACTGAAAATGGTCCTTTTTGGTCCTGATTTTAACCCAGGTATTGGTGACAGACCATAACCAAATGTTATTAGTCCTCAAAATAGTGTAGTCATACAGTAATTTTAACAACTGGTCTATTATAGCTAAAATAACCAATTAGTCAATGACATTGTAGCAATTTGATTAAAAAATAATTAATCATTTTTTCTATTCTCTCTTTACAGGCCGTAATTGAAATGTTTAAGGAACTAAGTTTATCCAAGAGAGAACAAATAATTGCCCTTTCAAGAGAAGGAATGTCCCAACGCCAGATCTCGGCAAAAATTAACGTTTCAAAAGGGGCCGTCCAAAGAACTTAAGCAGATGTAAAGAATCTGGATCGTGCTCTTCAAAGACAAGATCTGACAGACCTAAAGTGACCTCTGATTCTGAGGATCATTACATCAAGGTTACATCACTGCGTGACAGAAAAGCCACAGCTACACAGATTTAAGCACAGTTGAATGAACAACGGGACTCTCCAATAAGTACAAGTACTATAAAAATCAGACTCATAAAAGCTGGTCTCCATGGCAGAGTTGCTGTGTCCAAACCACTACTGAGGAAACAAAATAAGGCTAAAAGATTGGAGTGGGCAAGAGAATATCGAAATTTTATTGGAGACTACTGGGAACAAGTTCTTTTTACTGATTACTTAAAAGTGGAACTTTTTGGGGCTCATAGAAGAATTTATGTTAGACCTGGAACCAACGAAAAACATAGATCCCTGCATAAAACAGTCAGTAAAACAAGGTGGAGGCAACATTCAAGTTTGGGGTTGTTTCAGTTATTCTGGAGTTGGAGATCTTCACAGAATCACTTACATTCTCACAAAAGAGAAGTACCATACTAGCGAGACTCGCAATACCATCAGGATTGATGCTTTGTGGTCAAGGATTCATTTTCCAGCAGGATAACGACCCAAAGCACACTTCTAACCTTTGCATGAACTATCTCAACAAGAAAAAAGGTGATGGTGTTCTACAAATTATGAAGTTTCCTCCACAAAGTCCTGATCTTACTCCAATTGAGCATCTTTGGAACCATTTGAAGAGTCTGAAAGCTAAAAAGAATATAACTTCTTTTGATTCTCTCTGGGAAAATATAGAATGGTGGGACGGCATAGCACAAGATGTTATCCAGAAACTTTTCGAATCTATGCCTCACAGAGTGGAAGCTGTCATTAAAGCAAAAGGAGATCATGTCGATTATTAAGAAGATTATGCGATTACATTGTTAATTTCGTTTTACTAATTTATAATAATTACATTTAGAAGCAAATAATGTAACACTAAAAAAATCAAATTTTGTCATCATCATCATATATATATATATATATATATTATATATATATATATATATATATATACACACAGTATTTGTACAATTTACAATAAATTGGGTGATTATAAGGTGGACGCAGACTTTTGAACGCCACTATATATATATATATATATATATATATATCGTAACCTCCTAGCAATTCCGTGTGTTAGTTTCTTCACATGAAGGTCAAGTTGGTGGCCCCACCTCTCACCAATATATATATATATATATATATGACCAAAACATGTACATATATTAATAACGCTTTTAATTTTAATGGCTTACCTTATCTATTACAGGTGTTACTTGACGAATTCTTTATAACAAAAACTGTTCTAGGAAAAGGTAATTGTAAGATGAAGAAGTTGATAAAAGTACAAAGCAGACAGACAGACAGAGAGAGAGAGAGAGAGAGAGACAGACAGAGAAATGGAGAAAACTTGAAAATATGAAGATTAGGAATAGGTCATGGAATTCGAATCTTATCTATAAAATATGAAACTTTTTTTTTTATAAAAAATATGAGTTTAATATTTGCAACTTAACCCTGAATTCATTTTTGACGAGAAATTAAATTATTTTTTTTATGGAGACATTCGATCTTATTGATTTGATTAATAAAGCTTTAGCGTTTAGCATTCGGGCTTTTTCTTTTTCTTTATTGACTGATTAAATTCGTACGAAAGCTGTACTGAAGACTTTAAAATGGATTCTAGACAACGAATAGATAGATTTATAGATAGATTTATTGAGGGTAAAAGGCGTTGAGATTATTATTATTATTTGCAACATTCAACATTTTAGCGAATTCTTTCCGAACATTTGTTATTTAAAAGAACTTTTAACCTTTTATTGACGAATTTACTACTTATGAACAATTTGGTAATAACAAATATTTCATTAATTTTGGAGCATTTCGATATTTTTGGAATAAACTACGTTAATGATGAACTTTTAATAACTTCACCAATTTATAAACTGTTTTGTATTAATTGCGGTAAAGTTTCACTTTAAACAATTATCTGATATTAAACATTACAAATATTTAAGTGTTTTGAACAATTAATTTATATAAAAACTAAGTTAAATAATTCAATAGAAAATGCAAAGTTTTTTATTATTATATATATATATATATATATATATATATATATATATATATATATATATATATATATATATATATATATATATATATATATATATATATATATATATATATATATATATCACAAGGTTGTTTGATGGGTTTATGTGCGCTTCTATATTAAATTATTTATGAAGTTGGCGTGCAAAAAAATTACAATAATTATGTAAAGATTGCGTGCATAAAAGTCTTTGAATGCAATATTAATGGATACATTTGAAGAAATAATTCACTTCACTCAATTGTAGCAAGTGACGATAAACGGTAATAATAAATGTTCACACAATTACTGTTTTAAATAAAAAGGTGATTTAGGAATGCGGCTTTAGGTAAAGATATGCAGAAAACGTCCATTGCAATTAATGGTTCAAAAGTACTTTAAAAACCTTCGTATCAAATTAAAAAATATTATATATATATATATATATATATATATATATATATATATATATACACAAACTCAGAATGGTTCCCTGAGAACATTATATGTTAAACACAGACCGTGCATGGAACAAGGAACTCTTCTGTGTTTAACATATAATGTTCTCAGGGAACCATTCTGAGTTTGTGTATACTAAACGGACGTGTTTCGTGCCTTGAAAAGTGGACGCTCAATGTCCCGGTTGAGGTTTAAGTTTTGGTTTTTTTGGCTAAAAATACAATAGTTAACCCCTTTTTCTTTGATTTATTCAACACGACGTGAATGCAACGAGTCTTTTACTTATATAGAGGTTCTGAGTGTAGGGATCTAGGTTTGCTTTAAACCCTAGATCCACGTCCCAAAGCTGGATCCTGTCTGCTTTGCAGATAGCTGGTGAGGGAAGCTATATTTATGGGATCTCTTTACGAGAGACCCGTTGCCCACGTCGGGCTAAAATCATGAAAAAGGAAAAAAACTATGGTATTTGTCATTTACCATTACTTATTCGGACTATAGTGGATTTAATTTTCCCAGAAGAGTTCCTTGTTCCATGCACGGTCTGTGTTTAACATATATATATTATATATACACAGTGTGTGTGTGTGTGTGTGTATATATATATATATATATATATATATATATATATATATGGCTAGACAAGTAAGTATATGAAACCCTTTTTATACATCATAATAATAAATTCCTATAATTAAAAATCTTTCAGTGAAATCGTTTGACCACAGTGAAAATATTCCCTTGCGTAATTCCATCAAGGTAAAAAACCTAAAACGCAACACTTCATTTATAATACATTTTTAGTTAATATTTTTTTTAAAATTAAAATAAACAAATAAATGGAGAGAATTATTCACAATTAAAAAAAAATACACACACACACACACACACACACACACACACACACACCAATTTTCAAACACCATGAAGGCCAGCGCTCGTAACTCAGTGGATAACATTGAGGTCGGGGTTCGACTCCCGTTGGTGTTGGTAGTAATAATCTAGAAGTTAGAAGTGGGTCGCATTCGTCCTAGTTTCTAGCCTTTCTGAATGATTAATTACACGAAATAACAATGCATACCGAGTTATTTGTGCGTTGTCTTGTGTCGATGTGTCAAGTGTGCATGCTTCGAATATTGATATACAACTATTATTTCACTCGGTTCTAAATATAATATTAAGTTACGACCAGCACGTCTCTCTTTAAACGAAGTCATTGGGTGCATTATGGACGAAATGTATCAAATGAAAATGAATATTAAAACACACTTTTAGTCGTTGATAAAATTATCAACAGTTATTTTATATCAAAGAATTAAGGTATCGAGTATTAAGATAAAATAATAGAGACCCTCTTTCAGTACTCAAATTCCGAAATGGTGAAAATACTTCATCACGGTACTTACCTTACCTAATAGAGGAGAGTATATATTTTTTTTTGCCTTCTTCGTGTCAGGTAGTTGATGAGGATTACCGATTCTTTCGATGAAAGAGCCAAAATTACATGGCAGCAGTTAAAATTCAATCTCCTTCCAAGCCTGCAACTGTATATTAAAACAATATTAAGATATAATTAATAATGGTTAAATAATTATAAGAGCGTTAGATTCAATTTCGAGTTTCTATTAATTATTATTGTTGTTGCACTTGGTTCACTTGTTTGTTGATATATATATACTGTATATGTGTATATACACACGCGAGGTTTGTCCAAAACGTATCCGGACTGATACGATTATAGACAGAATATGGTATTTACGGGTTTTGGGGCTTAATCTTCCTCAAAGTACGCTCCTTCTGAAGCCACACACTTTGCCCAACGACCCTGCAAATGTTGAAAACATTTCTCGAAAACACTTTTCGGAATGGCCAAAAGCTGCTCCGTCGAATTTCTTTTAATGGTCTCAACATCATCGAATCGGTGTCCTTTCAGGGTTTGTTTGAGCTTCGGAAACAATAAAAAGTCGCATGGAACCAAATCCTGCGAGTATGGAGGCTGCTGTACTTAGGGGGTAGCGTTGGACAAGTTGCTACGAGTGAGATGGCGCGTTATCGTGATGAAGCATCCAGCCTCCGGGCTCCCACTTCCGCGGCCGTTTCCTCCGAACTGCTTCGCGTAGACGTCTCAAAACTTTAATGTAAAATTTCCTTGTTCATTGTTTGTTCCTGTGGAGCATATTCATGGTGCACAACATCTTCACAGTAAAAAAAAAACCGACATCGTAAGAAATCGCCGCTAAACAAAACACGTTTAACTTCAGCGGCTCACTGCAGTGGACTGACGCTACACAATGAAGTACAACCCTATCACTCAACTTGTCTCGACATGCAAAGACACGTTTAGCACAGTCATTAATCCAAGCGTGACCTTGTTCTAAAAATAAATACCCTGTCCGGATATTTTTTGAACAGACCTCGAATATACAAGGTGTGTAAAAAAAAGTGACCCCTTACAGGAAAACTGTCATATTAAAAAAAAGTAATGGGACTAGAGCTCCCAAACTTCATAGATGCTTACCTACCTCTTAGCATGTTGTTCGTCTTAATTGAGAAGTTGCTCGATGTGTCCCCCTTCCTGCTCAACGCAGGCCTCCAAATGCTGACGCCACTGATCAATACACCTGTTTACATATCGTTGAGACACCTTCTGCCGAGCAGAATTCTTTCATGTAGTTCATCTATGTCTCTTATATTGGTACCAGGGATGTAAACTTTAGACTTCAGGGCTTCCCAAACACCATAATCTAGTGATGAAAGATCGGGGCTACTAGCCGGCCACATATTGGATTCGATAAAATCTGGTGTTTCGTTCTCAAGGAGTGTGACATTTTGGCGTGCTCTGTGAGCAGGGGCTCCATCTTGTTGGAAAGTATATCTTTCACCACTAATTCGTCGAATATCAGTTAGATAGAGTGAAAAATATACTTTCCAACAAGATGGAGCCCCTGCTCACAGTGCACACGCCAAACTGTCACACTCCTTGAGAACGAAACACCAGATTTTATCGAATCCAGTATGTGGCCGGCTAGTAGCCCCGGTCTTTCACCACTAGATTATGATGTTTGGGAAGCCCTGAAGTCCAAAATTTGCATCCCTGGTACCAATATAAGAGACATAGATGAACTACATGAAAGAATTCTGCTCGGCTGGGAGAAGGTGTCTCAACGATATGTAAACAGGTGTATTGATCAGCGGCGTCCGCGTTTGGAGGCTTGCATTGAGCAGGAAGGGGGACACATCGAGCAACTTCTCAATTAAGACGAACAACATGCTAAGTAAGCATCTATGAAGTTTGGGAGCTCTAGTCCCCTTGCTTTTTTTAATATGACAGTTTACCTCTAGGGGTCACTTTTTTTTTACCTACCCTGTATATATATTTTATTATTTTTACATATGCAGTTTGTTTAATAATTTTCTGTGTATAATTCTTTAAATAATTCTGCAACTACGCAGTGTACATACACACACACACACACACACACACACGTTTAGCTTCCCTACAGAACCGCGACATTTTCACACTTTCTCGAATACTCCATTTCTATATCGCGACACTCATCCAATTTTAAAAACCTAATAACTCTAGCCAAACCTAATTTAACCTTATCTAACCCAGCGTAACCTAACCCACCCTTAATTATATCGCCTTTTTTCATGATAAAAGGTAGCATTTATGAAGATAATTCGTTTCGACACTGTAAATGTCGGAATACGCACGTTAGTGTCTTGACGGGCTTTGTGTGTATCCCCAAGATCGTCTAGATTCCGGAAGTAAAACACACGCGCGCGCGCGCGCGCACACACACACACACACACACACACACACACATATATATATATATGTGTATATATAGTGTGTTTATATATATATATAGTACTATCTTTAGGTACGCTTTCACATAAACATTACTAATTATGGTGGTGTAATGTAAATGGTTGAGTGCCAAATTTTTAATGGGCGACCATATGTTATTTATTAATAAAGTACAAAAGCCACATATGCAAAAATACGGTGTAATACTCATCTCACCAAAGAAAGAGAATTTAGGAGGCATAAACAATTGATTTTGCTTGCCAATTTGTTTGAACGGAGTCAAAGGAGACGGATCAACGGCATAACGGAATCTCTCCTGATGACTTCTCAAAAGCACGAATCAGACACACCCAGGAGGAAAACTCGGGTTGAATTTTATGGAAAAGATAAATAAATGAAGAAATACTTAAGCCACAGTGCAGTGAACGATAGAAGTTAGTGATCAGAATGTTTTATTTCGTGGAATAGTATCTGCATGTAGTCGTCTGAATATATCGAGGAAATTTAAATTAAAACTTTGCTGTATTAATATAAATGGTAAAATTTGAAACGCGTGTCGGGACTTTTCCGAAATTTGGACCGATTTTTTGAAAATAAGATATTTACCTTACCTTATCTTATGTTGTTTCGTGCGTTGGTCTCTCTTCACACGGAGGTCAAGCTGGTGGCCCCGCCTCTAGGTCTGGCCTGGTGGAGGAGCGAGTTGCTTTCTTGCGCTCTCCACCGTACATAGCCAGGCACGCCCGGCTCATCTGGTACTGTCCTGAGCTAGGCATCCAGTCTTTTCTTGAAGACTTCAACTTTGACCCCCGTTACGTTTCTGAGGTCCTTAGGAAGCTGGTTGAAAAGTCTTGGCCCCCTGACAACCAAGCTATTTTCCTTCAGGGTTGAGAAGGTCCCTTGTCGTGCCTTTAATTTGGGAACACTACACATTCTGCCTTTCCTATTTTCCATTGTTGTTTGAATGGTAATTGGGTTTAGTTTTAGGTTTGGTATTTAATGTAGATTTTTACCCTGATTTAAAAAATGTAAGTTTTTTTTCAGAGAAATGAGCGGTTCAAAAGTTATGTTTGTTATTGTAATTTTGTATTAGGTCAAAAACTATAACAATATAACTGAAAACTAATGCAAGAGTTATTGTATTCTTTAGTAATATTGGCTTATGTCACTAAGTATTTGTATGAATAGATTTCGACCGTTATTTTTCTGTAAGGTTAAGTTAATTGAATGCCCAGTTAGGTCAATTGAATGCCCGGTTAGGTCAACTGAATGCCCGGTTAGGTCAACTGAATGCCCGGTTAGGTCAACTGAATGCCCGGTTAGGTCAACTGAATGCCCGGTTAGGTCAACTGAACGCCTTTGATTGGTTAGGTTAAGTCGTGATATTTTCGTTAGTTTTAACGAAAATATCACAACTTAACCTAACCAATCGTCAAGGGCATACAGTTGATCTAACCGGGCATTCCATTAACCTAACCGGACATTATATTCCATACAAAATTACAACAACAAAGATAACTTTTGAACCGCTCATTTCTCCAAAAACGGACTTACATTTTTGAAATCAGCGTAAACATCTACATTAAATATCTTATTTTCAAAAAAATCGGAAACAGTCCAAATTTTGGAAAAGGCCCTACGTGTGTGTGTGTGTGTGTGTGTGTGTGTGTGTGTGTAATAAATAAAGTGAAACGAGAGACAGGAGAAGGCTAAGGAAGGAAAATGGGAGAAAACGGAAGCTTAGCCCCAACCAATCGCTCTCTCGACCAACTTCTCATTTTTAGAAGAAAATGAATTCTTTGCTTTCACGGTGAAAGTGTGCATGAAAATGTAGTCTAACTACACAAAGGGGTCAAGTAAAGCCCTAAAACGTAAGGGGATAGTAGTAGCAGAGATAATAAAGATAAGGATGCAGACGACAGAACGTCTTTCCATGGAATCGACGAGGCACCCGTGTGTTTCCACGAGGCTACGAGAAATTGGCACTCTATTAGCTGTCCGTTTAGTTCACACTGTCTAAACTTATTAAAATATTTCCTCTCGAAAATAGTTAATATTCAGAATCCATTTTAGTATAGCTCAACATCAGATTGAAAGAAAGTAAGTTATTCGTTTATAATTATATATAGTTTCATCAGACGAAAGATAAAGGCAATCACCTTGATTTATACCAGCCGCTTTTAAGATTATTAACAGCTGTTAAAAGTTCAAAGTTAGTGCAACGTTTCTACCTTTTTCCGCCCTCGAGCTTTTTATGTTCATGATCAAACCGATATATTTATAAATGTGACACACTGTAAGGCAATTTTTGCAAATAGGAAAAAAATTGAGGGTCAAATAAACAATAAACACTAAATTTTTGGAATCAGTGAAGTTAACGAGTTAATTTCATCATATTCTAAATTTTTGTACCTTCGAAAGATAGTTTTAATTGGTTTTAAAGATTTAGGACTTAATTTTATTAAAATTTAGAATATATTTCGTCCCTCGCCTGTTAATTAATGATGGAATTACTGATATAAAGTCACCAAAGAAGTCACTAAAAGGGTTCTCTCTGCCAGTGACACTGAAAACACTAAATTTATGTACATACACTGAAAACACTGATAACTTTATCATTTACAACACTTGGACGTCTTTCCTGTATCAGTGGTTGTAATTTACAGGAAGGCTATAAAACAGCACGACATGATAACACAGTAAATATATTTTCTGTATCCTCAAAGGCAATCAAAATCAATTGTAAACAGTTTGTTCCGCAATCGCCGTAACCTCGATAGGTGGTTATTCCGCTATTGTACGGAAGGTCATTGAGACGGAGTGACCCTATCATGTGTAGGCCAAGGAGGAGCCAGAGAAATTAAACACATTGAGATGGTCACTTCTGGTCCTTTCCACTCCCAGAATTGCTTTTCGACTGTTCAGAGTTGGGTTTGAATCTTTATTTGAATTAATTGATGGCTAGTTATTTGGTTTTTCTTCAAACGGGTTTCAACCACGAAGGTTTATGCAGATGGCGCTCTTAATGTTAAAATTATACTCCGATTACAACCATGATCATTATTTAAGTAACAAAGACGGGCATAAATTTCATATTATTATTATTTACAAGACATTTAGTGTGCATAATTTTTAGTGTGTATAATGTTTAGTGTGTACAATTTTGTAAGGTTATTTCCGACTTCAGATATAGTGTACGGTCAATAAAATTTAGCAACGTCTATCTTCCTTATGATAACAGATCTTAGAGAATGATCTTAAAAAGTACATTTAACATTACAGATGAATATGGAAAAGAAAACTTTATGGACCTGGCAAAAGATAAGTTAAAATAAACTAAGAAGATTTAGACGAAGCTAGGATGATAACAGTGAGCGTGAGGGATTAAATTAATAACAACATATCTCAGTAAAACAACTGCTGAAGGCGGTGCAGGTTACTCTGACGCACGTGTCATCCACGAACCCTTGGTTTCCTTGAATTACTAAGGCACCTGATTGATATAAAGCCAGAAAAAATATTGCCCCAAAGAATTAACTTAACAATGTATTCCAGACACTTCACATTTCAGTCTCAGTGCCCTCAGTTGGACGAAGAATGTAAAATGGAATCAACCAACCAACCTTGCACTCGGGTAATGAACATCGCCGTCATTCCACTTCTCACGAATGAAGATTTTTCCTGAAGATAAAACAATGGAACGGAGGACTATTGCCGAATAACAGTCGCAAATTAGAGTAAATTACGTTTATTGCAGATAACGAATCTGGCAATCAACGAGATCATAAATGTTGAATTCGTCTTTCCTTATAACGTATTCCTTTATTCAATAATTAATCAGGTGAACGGAGTACGTAAAAGGAGCATAAATTATATTTAACAACTAACAACTGAGATATTATTTAAAGTATCTGGAGAAAAAAGGAGCATATATTAAACTAATTGACCAATTAATAAGTTAAAGGAAACGCTGATGAATTATAATTATCTGAACAAAGTACATGAAAATGACATTAACGATCTTCCATTATTATAAATGAATAAAAATATTAATCAAATTATTATTAACTAAATAAATATAAAATATTACTGAAATTATATACGTGTGAGGTCACAACTATCTCGAGTCTAATCGTTATAATATTACTAGTAGTAAAAACGCCAATTAAATTAATTACGTATTAAAAACAAAGATTAACAACAAAAGTAGAATGAAAAACGTTTACAAAATTAACTAAATAAAAATAACGAAAGTTAATGATGTTAATTGAAAATTAAAAGAAAATTATGTAAATCAATTCGATAATTTACAACAAATTATTTTAGTTAAATATTTGAATAGCTGAGGAATGTAGACTGTTCTGAAATTAAGTACATAACAGCATACTAAATTAATTAATTCCCTAATTAAAAGAATATTAATTGAATTAAATAAGTAGGTTTAAAAACAGCTTAAATAATTCGGAGCTATTGAAGAATAGGACCCCCAGCCTTCTTTAGTTAGCTTTATAAGGCTAACTAACGAAAATATCATGACCTAACCTAACCAATCGTCAAGGGCGTACAGTTAACCTAACGATTGGTTAGGTTAGGTCGTGATATTTTCGTTAGTTAGCCTTATAAGCCTAACTAAAGAAGGCTGGGGTCCCTATTCTTCAATAGCTCCAATAATTCACTAAAACAGAACAGAAAACCTATATTCAATAGGTCCTACAATACCTATATTTTCAATCTAGTGATAATACTTGCTGTTTTGAGATTGTTTAACGTGAGGCAAAGGTCATATGACTGAGAGAACCTACCCGCAGTTTAGGATCCAAACCAAGGGTCGCTACATCATCTGGCGTCAGAGTACGGTCACCTATCCAACTACTAACCCGTTATCGCGTTACTGGGGTGTAGTTTCAGTGATACTTGCTGGATATCAGATACTGAATTAAGTGCATACATTTCCTTCACTTGACCGATCACTTAGGAAATATATACTGTACAACCAAAGGGTCTTTTCGGTATGAAGCACTGTGAAGAAAACAAAAGAAAATAATATTTGTGGGTAGAAAATGTATATATTTGTTCAGAAAGTACATTTTATGGTAAAAAATGTATAACAATTTAACTAGAACAGATTGAAAATTGGGAAATGTCTCTTAAAATTTTCTCAAATAGGTCTTTGTTCTTTCGACGCCAAACGAATTCGCAAAGATAGGAGTAAATCACTTCATGTTTGGTCCCACTTTGCTACTTATTGCGTCTTTTCAACACATTCCAAAGGTTATATTAGGTTAGGTTATGTTATGTTGAAGGATTGAAAAAACTTTACTGCGGCTTCTTCGGACTGGACATTAGTGTAAAACCACTGTAAATACCTTTTATAACTCATAGTTTGAAAATAAAAATATAATTTACGAATACTGTAAATATTACGTTGAAATAATGTCTCTCTCAAATGAAGAATATACCTTTCTTAACAAATATATACATTTTCTACCTACAAATATTATTTTCTTTTGTTTTGTTCACAATGCTTCAAACCAAAAAAGATCCCAAACAAATATTGTATCCCTCATTGAAATAAAATTCACTTCGTTCCTTTGGATTTAATAATGAATTCTTCGTGGACACTTCTTAATTTGTTTAAAAGGCAAAAATGCAAAGAAAATTATTATCTTTTAATTAATTTATAACTTTTAATTTGAGCTTAGCGATTGCTTTCAGTTTGATAAAGTTCTATGAAAAATGATTATTTATTGCTCGACGATATATATGATATAAAGTCAAATAGGCCTCAGGTAATTCTCATGAAAGGCTACGTGACTGCGCGCATGAAGCCATTCAAACAGATTTTAACGCGTTCTTGCTCGGCTAATGAGGAATAGGAGATAGCAGTCACGTGATACCTCACCTCCAGTGTATTAATGTCGACACTAGGGGCATGGTTAATTAATCATAGGAAAAAGTGATGAATGATGAAATTTTCTAATTAATCAATGATTAACTAATTAAAAATTATTAAAAATTAAATACTTCTGAAAAGAGTAAGAAAGAGCTTTATTGTTTCTCTTGCGTGAGATAAGACCGAAAAAAACATTTTGCTCAAACATTTAGTTTGCTTTAGTTCAGTGGTGCACAAACTTTTTGGATGTGAGGGCCAAGCGAAGAAAATAACTAAATGTATTAGCCTACTTACTTTCCATCTAAGTCATAAATTGGGTCACTTTTATATTCTAACTTTTTCATTGAATTGAAAAGACCCGTGGGACCACTAAAAAGACCCGTGGGGGACACATTTGGCCCGCGGGCCAGGGTTTGTGCATCACTGCTTTAGTTCAAGAAATCAGACATGGCCGGATTAGACAGTTTATACATGCAAAAAATGTGCCAAATTCAATGACACATTACAAAATTTAAGGTAAAATGATGGTGAAATTATGAGGAAAATTAATCATTTCCCATCATTTTCTAAAAATATTTTTTATTAATTAATGATTAAATTCGAAACAGTGATTAACTGATTAATCAGAACCTTGCCCTAGTCGATACACCCACCCAGAAACGGGGCAATAATGGACGATTGATCAATTAAATGCATGGATCACCAGGAACGCCATACCGACTACCAGGGGTTTCCCCAGGAAAGGACGTCACCCCTGGAGAAACTCCGCACCCTTCACCCTCTGTAGCATCCCGCCTCATTTGCGGGATTTGGTGGAAGGAAGGAATTGATTTTCGATCTCTTCCTGGCCTTGAAGCCAGCCACGCATGGCTGGTCACTGATCAGGGACTCTGCACAAGAACCTCTCCAACTTGTTCTTGAAATTATTCAGGTTGGTGTGCTGGAGGTTCCCCAGTTCTTTGGGAAGGGCATTACAAAGTTTTTGGCCTGGTATTCCGAAGGTATTTTTCCTCTTCGTTTTCATGGCCTCCTGTTTCGTTTCTAAGATTAGGGACAAGACCCTCGAGTATTTTCCGTATGTATACTATTGTGTATCGCTCTAGCCTTCTTTCCAGAGAGTACAGTTTTAGGGATTGTAGTCGAGACCAGTAGTCTTCGCCTTTTATTTCTTCTATCTTAGACGGAAAATTCTTTGCATGGCTTCTATGTTCTCAATGCCCCGTTTCCTGTATGGGTTTGTGATTACTTAGCAATACTCAATTATTGATTGGACTAGACCAGTGATGGCGAACCAATGACTCGCGGGTCAAGTACTGACCCACGAGGCAATTTTTAGTGACCCACGAGCTCTTATTTAAATAAAATATGACTTTAATTTTTAATATTTTCTGCATTTTAATATTTTCTGTCAATTTTGGGTGTAACCAGAGAACAGCAATCAATAGAAAGAGTAGAGAATCTTATTCTTGCAGAATGGAACTCTTTACCAAATTCTTTTGCATCAATTAAAAAGCTAGCATTAGCTCTGCTAACAATGTTTGGTTCATCTTATTCATATGAACAGTTGTTTTCCTCCATGAATTTCGTCAAATCCACCACTAGGAATCGCCTTGGCACAGATATGAGTGCTGCATGTGTGAGACTAAATACGAGGGACGGTCAGAAAATAAGTTTAGTTACGAAATTATACGCCGTGTAAAGGACCTACACATTGATTATATTTGTATCAGGTGAATTCGTTAATCATTCTTGGCATCACTGCACGTCGATTCGGCTGCCATCTATCGTACATTGGTTATATGAGTCAGTTGAACATAGCGGCTCGACTGGAACAGTGCCCTGTCATTTCTGCAACGATATTCCGAGTCTGTCAGTGGTCAAGAATTTCTCGGGCGCATTGTCACAGGAGACGAGACATGGGTTCGTCGCCGTACTCCGGAAACAAAACGTGCCAGCATGGAATGGAAACACCCTGGGTCCCCGCGACCAAAGTAGTTCAAGATTGTGAGGTCCGCTGGCAAAGTGATCGTTACCGTATTTTGGGACCACAAAGGCGTTTTGCTCGCAGATTTTATGCAAAATGGCACAACAATCAATGCAGCTGCATGTTGTTCAACACTGGAACGTTTACGAGCGACCATTAAACGTAAACGTCCTGGACTGCTCCGTAGAACAGGGCACTGTTCCAGTCGAGCCGCCATGTTCAACTGACTCGAAACCAATGTACGGTAGATGGCAGCCGAATCGACGTGCAGTGTTGCCAACAATGATTAACGAATTCACCTGATACAAACATAATCAATGTAGGTCCTTTCGTTACGAAATTATGCGCCGTGTAAACTTATTTTCTGACCGCCCCTCGTATAAACCTCGGATCAAAACATTAGCAGCTAAAATCCAACAAAAGTTTCTCACTAAAAATAGTAAGTAAATAAATTATTGCGACCCAATTTCATTTTTTTTTAAATCAAAAGTAACAAAAATGACCCGCAGCAAAAAAGGTTCGCCACCACTGGACTAGACTCTTCCATAATTTTAGCATGATGCTTTCTTTTCTGCTGTGGAAGCTCCTCCAGAACATTCCCATTATTTTTTTAGTTGATGTAATTTTAATGCTTTAATGCTCTCTGAATTCTGCATCCGATGACATTATTACTACAAGATCCCTGACTTGTGGGTTTGGTGTTGTCTGTTTGGCTTGTAGAGTTTTGTACCCTTTATTCTGTAGTACCTTGTTATTACTATATCTTAGAAGTTGAAATTTTTCTTTTGCCCACTTGAGTAATGTGTCAATGTCATTTTGTAATTTTTCTGTCACCTTTGTTTGATATTTTCTTGCATGTCTTTGTGTCATCTGTGAAATATGATACAGTAATACTGTCATTAATATTTGCATCAATGTCTACAATCATTATTCTGAACAGCAAGGACGCTAATACTATACCTTATGGGACAGAGCTCATGATTTCCGAGACTTCGGATTTAACTCCATTTACTACCACTATTTGCGTTCTTCGAGTCAGAAAATTAAATATTCATCTTCCCAACTTTCCAGGAATTTCTATGTTCTACATTTGTTTGCTATAATTCCATGGTCACATTTATCGAAGGCTCTACCAAATTCAATATATGTCGCATCTATGATTTTTCCTCGACACTGTTTCCAGTATTTTCTCCTGTTGATCTAATAGCTGTGATAAACATGATCTTCCAGCCATGAAGCCATGTTGGTTTGGATTGTATAAATTTTTTCTTGTAGGTAGTAAGTGGCTTTGCTCTAATTATACGTTCAAAATACTTTATAAGATGGGGGTGAGAGCTACTAGCCGATAATTCTTAGGCAATGCTCTGTTACCTCCTTTAAATAAGGGAACAATGTTCGCGTTCTTTAATGGAAGTGAAATTTTTCCTGTATCGAGTGACACACTTTACATTTCTTCAGAAATGTAACACTCCTTGTGTCTGGCCCTGTGCCGAATTTTTTCGTATTTATAAGAGTGTCTCAATTACATCTTCCGAGAACTCTAAGTCTATTAATAGGTTCGTGCCCGAATTTGTTCTTGGCTGATTTGTATCAATAAAAAAATTCATATAGATTTTCTGCTTCTCGTATTTAGGGGTGCTAAACACAGAGTTAAATTATTCCTTAAGCAGTTGGCTAATTTTTTCTGGGTCATTTTTGTATTCGGTCGCCCCTCTGTCAACGGACGGTACTCTTTTTACACTGTAGTATTTTTCTTTTCGCAAACGTGCAAAAGTATTTTGTTATTTTTTGTTTTCTGCTACCTTATTTTCCTCGTTTGTCTTATGGCTGAATGTTTGCTTTAGGTCCACTTCTATTTTGCATAGTTTTTTTCTAGTTTTGGTCTCTTCACTTCAGTTGTGAACCTGTATAGTTTTTTTTACGGTTTATTTCCGTTGTCTAAATAGTGTTCTAATTTTTTTTTTCGCGCTTGCTACGTTTACGTTTTTATTTCTTTGGAACATGTTTTAGCAATATAAGTTTAGTTTCATTTTCTGTTATACATAGCGTGAATTAGCAATTCCCAATTTGGTTTCTTTAAATCTTCATTTACACTTTCCCAATCTGCAGGGTGATTACAAAAGAAGTAGACAATTTCAAAACAGTAACTCGCAAAGTTTTTTTTAGTTTATAGATGATCAATATAATTTCAGTGAGTAACCCAGAAAAAACGGATTCATGAAGCCATTGCATCCATTGACCGAGATATCTTACGGAAAGTGTGGGAAGAGTTTGAATATAGTTTGGACTTTGCGATTTACTGTTTCCATTGCCATTATTATTATTTTTGTATCAGAAATATTTTGATCACAATAAACTTTTGAAATTGTATACTTCTTTTGTAATAACCCTGTACTTTCTTTGAATTTATATTCAACCCTTCAAATATTTCTTCCGGCTCTCTGGGATGAATTTTTGGACCTGTTTTTTTTATGCAGGAATGCGGCGCCAAGGACGAACGCCAGCAAAAACGACCCCACCACATAGGAGGAACAGAGCCAAATTCAAGGTCCAAGGTTTTCAAGATGCCTGGACTCTCTGCGTTTGAAAGATAGGAGGTCATAGACAGGGAGAACGATGGATTCAGGAAGATTGTTCAGGAGTTGACCGGTTGGGTAGATGAAAAATTGAAAATACAGATTAATCCTTGAATTAGAGAGTTGGACAGAAAAGGAATGAGACTGTGTAGAAAGTCTGGTACTGCGTGCTCTTCTTAAAAGAGGAGACATGCACTGAGAGAGTTTAGAATAACAGTGTCCATTATAATAACGATAGTAAAGAGAGAGTGAGGCAACATTGCAACGAAGAGAGAGCGATTGAAGACAGTCAGTAAGAGGTGGGGAATTGATGAGACGAAAACCTTTTGATTCCACTCGGTCAAGTAGAGTTGTGGGGGTTGAGCCGCAGACGAGACCTCTGTAAAGAAACAGCAAATGAATGGAGGCGAAGAAACTGCGGAGCTGATACAGCATATCTAACCTCTTAGAAGCTGTTTTGGAAAGAAAGTATATCTGATCTTTCCAGGAAAGATCACGAGAAAAGGAAACACCAAGAATGTTAAGAGAAGAGGAAGGATTGAGTTGTGTATTGTTGAAAGTAATTGGATAGTTGTGTGGAAGATTGTGACGAGTAGACAGATGAAGGAACTGAGTTTTCGAGGCATTGAAAGCCACAACGTTTTCTCTGCCCCAATCAGAGATGGTAGAAAGATGAGAGGTTAGGTGCACCATAGCAGTCCTACGCGAAATATGGAGTGACTGTTGGAAGGGACGCTTTTTGAAGCGGTGGAGAAGTCAATAGTGGAATCATTGGCATAGCAGTGGATAGGACAGAATGTGCGACTTAAGAGATCATTGATAAATAAAAGGAAAAGTGTGGGTAACAGGACAAAGCCCTGAGGAACACCACTATTAATAGTTTTAGAATTACAGTGGCCATCTACAACCACAGCTGTAGATTGGCCAGAAAGAAAATTGATAATGATAAGCTTTATTGGCAAGATATAAATCCCATAACATAGTATAATATTCTTGAAGGTAATAAGCGATAAGATAAATCAAACAATAATACATTTAAAAACAAACATACTAAAAATTATGACAAAGTGAGACAAAATAAGGCACGTGCTGAAATAAGTAATAATAAAAAAATGTACCACTGCTAAGACTACATAAATGATGATAATGATAATGACAATAATGCTGTTTATTGGCAGGAGACATCTCCCACCCCAAAAAAATAAAGTGCACTATTCATCAAGGTAATCAACGATACAACTGTTTAAACACTAAAAAAAAAAATTACGATAAGTAAATAATGATATACGTAAGAAGAAAAGAAATAATAAAAAATAGTAATAACAGTTTCATAAAAATAAAAAGTACGTGTAATAGGATGGCGAATGCAGGAGTTAAGTGGAGCATAGGCAAACACTTTCATACCAAAAGGTTCACAGTCTAGAAGGCACGACTGATGAATAACTTGGACATTTGGATTGTCTGAGTTTTTAATTCTTCGCATTGGACTGTATTGGGCACGTCTTGTTATCTTAGGGAGGCTCGAAACGTTGCGGTTAGCGAACATTTGAGAGGCTCAGCATTAGGGTGGAGTTAAAAAACCTTTTTTTTAGAATTCAGTTTTGTAGGGGCACCCAAAAGTTAGTCTGTGGTACCAATAAGAAATCTGTAAAATATTAGCTGCCTGCTACATCAACTTCACCGGCCCCAAGGAGGTCAAAGATTTTGCCCTTCAGGTCCCCCAAAAAATTAAAGAAAAATTCAAAGATTTAAACGTATCTTCCGTCGTGCTTATGGTAGAAAGATCATTTTTATTTCATTTGATTTGTCTATTTATGTTCTTTAACTTTTCCCTTATATACTTTTCTCCCATTCCTCACAGAAATTTGAAAAATTTGGTATTTCATAAAAAATACTAACAAAAAATAGGAATTTTTATATCTTTCGTTGAGTTTCTCAACTTTAGTAGATGTTTTAGCATCATTTTAAGGTTTCCATTTCTTTAGATTTTCACAGATTTAAATTATTTCATAATTATATTATTTAGGGTTTGTTATTTATACTATATTACATTATAATTTATATCTCTTCTTCATATTATTTGATTGCTTTGATGAATTTTTATATTGACTGATTCGCTAAAAACATTTACAGTCACTAAGATAGTCTAATTCTATTCCGACTCACAAAGAAAAATTAGGCATCACTTTCATGGCCGCGAATAAATCAGCAAAAAGGAAGACAAGGAATACTCAACAGCTGACTCCAATCTTTGGACCACCAAAGGAGTTCTCACCGATTTATTTGCCTTCGTCCGAAGACATACTTCAGTGTTTCCTTTATGTTAGACAGGAAAGAATTAAGTCAGGAGAAGCTAATCCAAAAATTTGATGATGTTGCTACAGTCGTTGTCCAAAAAGTAAAGACTGTGTGGGATCGTGCTTCTATTCCAACTGGCCATCATAAAATCATAACGCAGCGCATCAAAGGTTTGTACGAAAAATATCAAAATGTCTTGAAACAATTCAAAGGGCGGAAAGACCAAGCATCCTATCAAGCCTTGCTTCACAAATTTAAACTTGACTCACTGAAGCTCTTTGATATAGCTTCTTGTAAATGTGAAGACTTCCTTACATGTCGTTGTGAGAAAGACCGAAAAGTTCCTGTTCTGGAAAGAGATTTCCTTAATGACCAACGAATGTCTCGAAAAATGATGATTGGATCCGTAGATAAAGTGGTCACCAAAAAGATGGAAAAAAAGAAAAAAGCTACACAAAAGTATGAGGAATATACAGCACGGATCTCGAAAGAAATGAAAGAATTTGATACTGCTGCAACTGTCTCGTCAAGTTCCAGCGAAACGGACGAAAGCAGTGAGCCGTTTAAACTCATGACAAAGCCCTTAATTAATCCCGGATCTTCACAAATGAGAATGCTGTTGTCAACAGTGGGTAGAGAATGCGATCGAAGAGGAATATCTGACCGTGCTGGGGCAGCTCTTGCATCTGCTGTTTTTCAAGATTTAAAATTAATTAGTAGTGAAGATGCTTCTTCAGTGATCGACAGAAGCAAGATAAGACGAGAAAGGAGCAAAATTAGAAAAGATCTCTCTGAAGATACCTCAACTTTTAGTTCAAGTGATCATGTTATGGGTTTCTACTTTGATGGAAGAAAAGATCGAACAAACGTTATGATAATGAAAGGTAGTAAGTATCATTCTAGGGTTACTATGGAAGAGCATATTGTCCTTTTGAAAGAACCAGGCTCAACTTACTTAGGCCATATCTCCAGAATTGAGCACAGCAAAAAGCATTTATAAAGGCATTTTGGAGTTCTTGGGATGCAAAAATATCAGTGCTAGAAATATTGTTTCCATTGGCTGTGATAGCACTGCAGTCAATACTGGAATAAAAGGAGGCATATTAAAAAATTTGGAGCAGAACTTAAACAAACCCTTTCATTGGTTTATTTGTCTCTTTCATTTTAATGAGTTACCATTAAGGCATTTGTTAGAACACCTCGATGGGCCCTCCCATGGTCCACAAGAAATGTCAGGACGAATTGGAGAAGCATTAAAATCTGTCGACCAACCAATAGTTAAGTTTGAAGCCGTGGAAGGAAATCCTCTTCCAATTACTGATTTTGATGATCTAAGTACAGATCAATTGTACCTCTATAAATCTTCTCAGGCTATTACTTCTGGGTGTTGCAGCAATGACTTAGCAAATCTTCAACCTGGACCAATGGTCCAATCCAGATGGTTGACTACTGCTAACCGCATCCTGCGTTTCTACATGGGATGTGAAAATCCGATGGATAGCTTAAAAGTGCTGGTAGAATATATCGTCAAAATTCATGCTCCAATGTGGTTCACGTTAAAGACAAAACCTTGGTGCTATGATGGACCTCTTCACCTGTGGCAGATGGTAGCTTATTGAAGATACCTACCAAAGCTACCAAAGGAGCTTAGAGATATTGTTGATAAGGTTATCATTTTAACGCCTACTTTACGCATCAAGAGAACCTTCTTCTTGCAATGATTACTGATAACCGGCCAAACATTCGAAAATTGGCAATACGAAGGATCGAAGTAGCAAGATCTCAAGCTGAAAAAATGAAAAGCATTCGCGAGTTCAGTGTACCGAAGCTAAATTTCCATGCATTTGACTACACTGATATTATATTTTGGACAGATAGTCCCATCAGGCTTAAGCCACCATTGACAAAACACTTAACCAAAGAGGAGTTGACATCATTGGCTGAGAACACTAGCGAAGAAAAATTAAAACTCTTTCAATTCCCTTGTCATACACAAGCAGTAGAAAGGAATATCAAACTTGTAACAGAAGCGGCAAGAACAGTTTATGGAAATGAGAGGAGAGATGGCTAAGTTAAAACCAAAATTGCATCTCAAGCAATAATAAAATCATTTGAATCCAAGAGAGACTACAAAACTGAATAAGAAGCTTTCTAAATTATTTTGGTGGGTAGGTTAGAGTGGTACTCAAACTCCACGTAGTGAGCTCTAGGCAATTTAAGCCGAGATATGCATGGCTTGTATCTCGCTTAAATTAGCGGAGAGCTGCTCCAATAAACCAATATATTTAAAGCCATGCAGCTATTTTATGAGGTTCTAAAAGAAAACTGAATCACTGAATGACGCTTAACATCAACCAATCAACGAAATCAATAAAAACTCCTATATTTATTTTATTTTATTTTTTTTTCATGAAATACCAAATTTTCCAAATTTCTGTGAGGAATGGGAAAAAAGTGTGTAAGAGTAACGTTAAAGACACAGACAAATCAAATGAAACAAAAATGATCTTCCGAGCATAAACACAATGGATACGCTTAAATTTTGAATTTTTCCTTAATTTTTGGGGGGACCTGAAAGGCAAAATCTTTGACCTCCTTGGGGTCGGTGAAATTGATGTAGCAGGTAGCTAATATTTTACAGATTTCTTATTGGTACCACAGACTAACTTTTGGGTGCCCCTACAAAACTGAATTCTGAAAAACGTTTTTTTTCACTCCACCAGTCTATAGGATCTCTGGTAAAGCAAATTCAGGGTTCTGTAGGAGCCTTTTTTATAATTAACCCAGAGTTGCTGCCCATAAATATTAGTGCATAAAGTACGAAAAAGTGTCTTTAGCAGTACTGGAAAAATCTGTGTCAGCAGTAGGAGCTGCTCTGCCTGGAGACTCTTGCAAGGAAGTCACCTCATCTTCATCATCATCACCATCATCGGCTCTAAGCAGTAGCTCCTTTTCTTCTTCCTCTTTTCTGTTTCTCTTCTCAGCTGCCTTCTGTTCTTCCTCCTTCCTCTTAGCAGCCTTCACCTGCTTCACTGTTTCCTTCACATCAACAGATGCCATCCGGAAGCCAGAAACTTCTGAGGTTTTGATCCTCTGGTAATGGAGCCACTCTAGCTCTAGCTTTGGAATCTTCTGAGGCAGAGGACAGTCACAGTTGACATGAACTCTAGCAGCACAGCCAGAGCAGCCAGATGCTTCAGTTCCACAGAGAGTGATATCATGTCTGCAGATTGTTATGTCAAACAATGTATCAAGTTCAGATATTCTCTTCTATCTCTTTGCAGCCTTCACTCTGCCATTCATTAGGTCAATTATTTCATTCCACCTGACAAGAATCTTCCTGGCAATGGATCTCTTTTGAATGATCACAGGAAGAGTGAACTTGGCATTGCTTTTGCGCCACTGTGCCAGTACCAGTGATGCCAAGTCCTTAGCCAAATCTTGTTGAGGGCACTGAGCTCTCTTCATATCATCCAGAAGCAGCTTCTCTTCCTGGAGGAGGATTCCTCTCTGAAACACAGCTCTCCAGCTGGAACTTCTGTGGGAAATAACTGCTTGCCTGGACCCACCAGATCACTCAGCTTTAAACCAGAACTTTTTCTGGTCTTTCGTCCTTGCTTAGCCATGGTGGCTACACAATCTTCACCAAGCTTTGTATCTGAAACATAGAAAATTATCACTGTGAAACTCTAGTAGCCTATAACAGCTGTTACAATGGTTTTGTTTGGTAAGAAACCGGTCTGTTACATTTGTACTACAGTGTATGTTATGCACAGCTGTTCCGTACATAACCAGAAAACGAAAAAGTGGAAATTTGAACACTTAAACGTGATTTTTAGCAAAGGTTCAAGAAAACAAATCCCTCCTAAAATTTAATTTTACATAGGAATACATCTGCCAATCTTGAAATTCGGGCTTCAATGAGCATGATACACCCTAATGTACAGTATGTGATGCTGGGGGTGCATATATCTGCGAAGTTCTGTCTTTTCTCGTTAGAAGAGACAGTTGTGCTTTTATCATTCTCATTTCCTCCAAAATTGTACTTTATTGCCATTATTACTTCTATTTAGGATGTGAGCTGTTCTTTCTCGTTCTCTTCTTTGAGTACACTTAATGTGAAAATACGGGCACTCCATACTTAGGCATTTTTTCTCCCTAATTAACTGTCTGCATAGAAGGGTGGAAATAGTAGCAGTTTGTTCCGTACCTGCAACTTCCATTCCTCATTATGTAAAAACATTTTTGGGAGTAATTATACATGCAGTTTGAGGCATATTTAAACGAACGAACCTGTTTTGTAATATTTGCACATGGTCTGTCATTTAGATTTTTTACGAGTCCCATGGAATTGAATTTCTTTTCTCTGTTCTACCGCCACTTCTTCCCTATATATGAGATGAGCCGGGTGTGCCTGGTTATGTGCGATGGAGATCGCAAGAGAGCAACTCGCCCCTCCATCAGGCCAGGCCTAGAGGTGGGGTCACCAGCTTGACCTCCGTGTGAAGAGAGACCTAGGCACGGAACTTTTACCAGGTTACCAGGTACCAGGTACCAGGTATACAGGGTGTTTATAAAGCCCCTATCTATTTCAGTGAAAACGTAGCAAAAAAGGGTAAAATTCAATAATATAATAAAAGGCATACATTTAATGAATACTTAAGCATATGATTCTACATGAGCACCATCGGTATCTCTACAGAGTTCGGTATGTCTACAGAGTTCGAATCTGTCAGCAGCATTGCGGAACACATTTTGGAGCATGACAGGAGTTATTTTTGTAACTGCTGTTACGATACGAGCACGTAAATGTCCCAGCTTCATTCAGGTGACATTTTAAACACCGTCGTCTTTCAACAAGATGGGGCACCTTGTCATTACGCAAACATTGTTCGGGAGTACCTAAATGAACGATTTCCAAATCGGTGGATCAGACATGGATAGGGTGACCAGACGTCCTGCATTTTGCAGGACTGTCCCGCATTTAGAGTTTCTGTCCCGCAAAAAACATTGACCAATGCGGGACAATGCAATGTCCCGCATTCTTGTATTTATGCAATTTTCGTACAAATGAAATGTAATTTGTATTCATTATCGTAGATCTGGCATCCGCGCATCCCCTCATAAACGTTTTAAAACGTTTTTGAAACCTCCAGTACGACAGACCTCGACGGCCGACGCTCGTCAGTTAAAATTTTGAATTATAATGGTGTTGACGTGTTATTTAATTGTCAGAGTACCCATACATTTTAAAAATTACTTCAAAAAAGAAAGTGCACTTTCAATGAAGATTTAGAAAAAGAATATCCTTTTATTAAAAAAGCAAAGAGTGAGAGCATGGTGAAATGTATTAAATGTTTTTCTACTTTTTCAATTGCAAGTGGTGGGAAATGTGACATTAAACGTCATTTAAACTCTACTAAGCATAAACAAGCTGATGCCTGCGCTTCATCAAGTAGGCCTTTGACAACGTTTTTACAGAGTAAAGATTTTGATGAAGAGAAAAAAAGTGTAGCAGTAGCTGAAGGAACTTGGACTTACCATTCAATCAAACACAACCTATCTTTTCGATCTACAGACTGCACTTTAAAACTAATCAGAAGATGCTTCAATAAGACATTTTCTTGCGCTCGTACTAAAACAGAGGCAATTTTAACTAATGTCTTTCAACCTGATGTTCTGCAATCATTAAAAGACGACCTTTCACTTTCCAACGGCATAACAATTTACAGTGATTGTACGAACCATGGAAATGTCAAAGTATGCCTTTTATTGGTTAGTTATTTTTTACCGACAAAGAGAGTTAAGGTAAAAATCCTAGAGGTGACAAGTTTAGCTGGAGAGACATCTGAAATAATATTCAATTTCATACACAGAACTTTAGATTCTCATCAGCTGACAAATAAAATACTGGCATTATGTGCTGACAATACAAACACTAACTTTGTGGGGTCATCAAGAGGTGGCAAAAATAATGTTTTCTTCAGGCTACAGCAAAGTTTGGGTAGAAAATTAATTGGTGTCAATTGTCCAACCCATATTTTGAATAACTGCATGAAAAGTTCATGTGACTGTCTGCCTATTGATGTGGAAGTGATAGTTGTGAAAATCTACTCATTCTTTTACATTTATACAGTCACAGTGGAAGAACTGAAAGATATACGTGATTTTGTTGGTGTGGAGTTTCAAAATATATTAGGATACAGTAAAACCAGGTGGCTGGCTTTGAGGCGAGCCATCGAAAGGGTTCTTCGGCTATTCAAACCTTTGAAAGTGTATTTTCAGTCTCATGAAAAATGCCCTACTATTCTCAGACAGTTTTTTGAGAACCCTTATGCTGAGGTATTTCTGCATTTTGTACACAATCAGAGTTCATTATTCCATGATTGCATCTTAAAAGTTGAATCTCAAAAAGCTTACTTGCCAGAAATAGCCTGTATTCTTAAGGACTTAAAGCTAAAATTAACTGAAAGAAAACAGGAGTCATTTTTACCCTTAACTGTGGATAAAATGTTAAAGGATTTAGAGAGACAAGGAAAGGATATAGAAAGTTTCAAAAATACAGCTTCTTCATTCTATGCTATGTGTGTAGAATATTTGAATGAGTGGTGTCAGCATTTTGAAGAAGTACAAATTTTTAATTGGATTCTTTTTCGCAACTTAATCTCCTGGAGTGAAGTTAAAGAAAGCATCGAATTCATTCTTGAAAGGAAGTCCGATTTCCCTTTAAATGACAGTGAACTATTTGATGAAGTAACTTGTGTAAAAGATTTTGTAACATCAGAAAGAATTAAAGAATGGAATGACGGAACTGGAAGTTGACAGTAGGTGGGTAGAAATATTTACACATTTCAAGAGTCAGAAAATTCCCTTTGAAAACATTTCCACGGTAATAGAATTCTGTTTGAGTTTACCTGAATCAAATGCTCCAACAGAGAGGGTATTTTCCATAATGAATAACTTTTGGACAGAAGAAAATAGTCGGTTAAATATAAATACTCTAAAAGCAGCGTTATTAACGATATGTAATTACGAGATGAGTTGCCTTGAATTTTGTGAATATCTGAACAAAGAAATACCTCTCCTTAAGAAAATACATTCCAGTGCCAAGTACAATTAAATAAAATGTTTTTCAATAAATTAGGTACGTAAACTATATAAAATTACTTTTCGGTAGTACAATTATTTGTCCGTTATATATCTTTGAAAGATAAAGTAAAATGCCTATAGAATGCTGCAAAATGCTTTTAAAAGATATTGGTTGACCTGTGGAGTGTTATCGAGATATCATACGAGTATATTAGTGTACCAATGGATCCGTCCCGCATTGGGATCGCAAAACTCTGGTCACCCTAGACATGGAGGCAACAGGCCCTAGGCGGCTCGATCTCCTGACCTAACGCCCTTGGATTTCTTTGCATGGGGCTTTATCATATCAACGTCTATCAAACGAGGGTTACAGATCTGCAAGATTTACTTGCTCGTATCGTAACAGCAGTTACAAAAATAACTCCTGTCATGCTCCAAAATGTGTTCCGCAATGCTGCTGACAGATTCGAACTCTGTAGAGATACCGATGGTGCTCATGTAAAATCATATGCTTAAGTATTCATTAAATGTATGCCTTCTATTATATTGTTATTTAATTTTACCCTTTTTGCTACGTTTTCACTGAAATAGAGAGGGACTTTATAAACACCCTGTATAATAAGAATGAAAAAATGTGTACGCGAGTGATTTAAGTAGAAAAATTGCATCAAAATATTTTGGAGTTCCCAGTAATCGTGAGTCTTTAAAATACTCTGTATAACATCACAACATTGAGTTGGAACGATTATTACAAGAATGAAAGCGTGAGCGAATCTATCGCAGTATTATTAAGTCTCCCTCATTTCAACTGGCCTTAATTAAGCTATTTACAATCGGATTATAAACTACAGTTGACCTATATCCATTAAATTATAATTACAATACTAAATTTATGTCCATAAATTTGTATATACTTCATTACATTATTGAGGAAGTTTAAAACATTCAAGGCAAATAGTGTGTGTATATTTATTTTTTTCCTATTAAGCTTATTTATTTCGAGCCATATCACATTTCTCCATGTTTTCCTTGGAATTTCCCTCATAAAAAATAGGCAACATGCCAGTAATGTAAATAACGAGAATTTAGGAAGTGATGCACCCATAGTAGGAACGTGGATATTTACATTTCAAACAGCTGGATATCTTTTTCAGTTATTTTCTCCCTATTCCAATACACTTACGTACAATTATATATATATATATATATATATATATATATATATTAGCTTCATCTTACGAAGGACCCGCCGAACTGCTTAAAAAAAATGTTTTATATTTAATCTTGATGCTATTTTATACCGTGTTTTTATATATTAACGAATTTAACACTTATACAAAAAGTCATTCATGACACGCGTTTATTAGAATTAAAATAAAAATTAAACTAGATCAAAGTCAAGGATAAAATTGAATTCAAAGTTAAGCTAACCTTGAACTTCATAAATCTTAAAAATATATAAAAAAAAAATTCGAAGCTATTTTTGAAAATAGTTCATCGATGTTTAAGTATATGGCGTTTTGTGCAGTAAATGTACGTACAACAATGACTATTTACAATTGTTGTAAAGGTTTTTTTTTTACCCCCCTTCAGAAGATAAATACCAAATAGATTATATACGAGTCGTTTCAACAACTTCTCTCTATATATCGTAGCGGAGCTGTCGTGAAGTTAAAAAGAAAGTTTTCTACATGCACAAAATGCATCCGGAGAAAAAATTAATCCTACGAGGAAGTAAGTTTTTTTTAGTTATCATTAATGTTAAAAAGGAATAATTGAGAGCATTTTAAACCTTCACATTTAGATTAGCACCAGTTTAAGGTATTATAGACAACAATTAAATATCTGTCTTAAAAATATTAAGTGAAGTTAATTTAATCTCAAGGTATTGTAACTGCTTTGAAATACATTTACTTTCGCCTCATTTCCCGGTATTTATATTTAGTCACATGTATTAAAGAAAAGAATATATATATATATATATATATATATATATATATATATATATATATATATATATATACACACAGTATATCTGTTTGTGTGTGTGTGTGATTATTGCATATAGCATGAAGACAAAATTATAAAGTCTTATAAAGATGAGAAGTTAATCACTCGACCTTTATATAACGGCTTAAACGATTATACATTCAAACATTAATTGTAAACTGTAATGAAACTGCTTTTCAAAGCGGTTTTAAGTGCATATCTGCTGTCTTTGACTAATACATATTAATTTCAACAATACACAAAATTAATTCATTAAAAGATATACTCAAATTATTTGACTGATAATTATAATTATTAAACAGATGTTATATCTTTTTTTTTTATATCTTCTCTTCAGGTCTATTTTTCATTATGTTTCCTGTTTTGAATTATTTACAGTATATTTAGTTCCTTTGTGTATGGCAGTATTTTAAGCGTATATTTATCGAATGTCAAAAGATTTATCCAACCTCTGTTTGAAACTAATCGAGTGAAAAGGGTTTTGTCTGTGACTTCACGAGATAGTGATGCGTGATGGGAAAATTTGTCTCTGACTCTCGGGATCAGAGGAAACAGATAGAAAATGTACTTAAACTGAACATGCGAGCGTAGCCCTAGAACATTATACCCGGAGATCTATCCTTGTAAAAATTTGGCTTCACCTGAAGATCAGGGCTCCCAGCCTTCTTTAGTTAGCCTTATAAGGCTAACGAAAATATCACGACCAAACCTAACCAATCGTTAGGTCAACTGTACGCCCTTGACGATTGGTTAGGTTAGGTCGTGATATTTTCGTTAGTTAGCCTATAAAGCTAACTAAATAACTGGGGGCCTTGATCTTCAGGTGATCCAAACTACGATTTTATGCTAAAAATAAAGAATAAAGACATACAGTATAACGTTCCCAATAATGAACACTAATCAATATTTCACATAATTTCATAAATTTGAATGACTAATAAATGGTATTCTCTATTTTAATCAGTAAGAATTGTAATTAAGAGCTTTTTAATATGAGAGTGGATTTGCTTAATACTCTTCATCATTACAACAGAGGAAATCAAATTACAGAAAAAGTTATAATATATAATTATTCGCTATAGACATCAATCTGCTATTCAGAGCCAAGAGAACGCTACATCCAAATATTTATATGTTTATCGGCCTACAATTTGTTTCTGGTTTAGGGAAAAGCATTTGTTTGAAGACAAACCGCCATATTTCTGTCAGATTTCTTCGTATTTCGAAGAAAGCGTGATTGTAAGTTTGCCCAAATTAATTTAATCAAAATTAAATTAGGAGTAAAAAATTGGCCTCAGCTTTTTTAGCTTCTTTGCTCGGAGTCAATATCGGGTTGATGTACAGCAGTCTATTGCATGAAGACAAAGACGTTTATAAAAAAAAAAAAATATATTAATTGCATCGCTATTAGCTAACAAAAAAACTTGCATAGTTGGACTACTATACTGCCTAGTTAGATAAAACGAGAGTACAGGTGTAGATTAGGCTGCGGCTGCGGCTGCATATATATATATATATATATATATATATATATATATTATATTTATTTATACAGAGCTCCAGGCTGACAAAAATCTAAGATCCACTCTAGGTTAGCCCAAGAAAGTAGGAGGAAAATTTAAAAAGCAAATAAAAATAAAGAATAGACCTACTGAAGAATTATACCATGCTTACACTTACAGACGTGGGATCTCTTCAGTTTTATTAACTGTAAAAACACGTAAATCTTTCACATAGGAATAGTAATAAATGTAAACTATAGAACAGACAAGGCTTTCTCCCTCCTCCGACACAACCACTGCTGACAAAATATGGTGGTGAAAGAAGATTTAGAGGAAAGAAGGAAAAAGTATAATGAAAAGAATAGCCTCAGAGTTCATTCATATCTTGCGTACACTTATCTCGTGTACCCAATTATGCATTAGAAGACAGTGGGAAATGAAGGATAGCAAGAAACACTAAACTACTTAATCTAATGTACACTTTGCGTTATGGTTTGGAGGGAATATATTTTTATTTATTTTATACCGAGAGAGAGAGAGAGAGAGAGAGAGAGAGAGAGAGAGAGAGAGAAGAGAGAGAGAGAGAGATACAAGGAAAAGAAGTACCTCAAAGGCCTTGTGGCCCATACCGAGGTGGTACCAGTGGCAACGGATGCCAGGAAAAAATTCATACACCCTCAAATATTGTGCTTCTAAAATATTGTGCTTCTAAAATCGATATCATCGAACCCGTGTAAGAGCTTGTAAACCTCGATCAGTTGACCGTGCAGCCTCCGAGTTTCCACCGAAAACAAATTCAGGGCGTATAAGCGTCGATTGTAGCCCATATGCCTAACGGAAGGGATTAATTTTGTGGCCCTTGCCTGCACTCGCTCCAGCCTCTCAATATCGTTCCTGAGGATGGGCGACCAGAACTGCACAACATACTCCAGGTGCGGCCGAACAAGGGAATTGTACAGAGAGAGCACAATCTCCTTGTTTCGAAATCGAAATTGCCTCCTTATATAACCCAACAGCTTCTGGGCTTTCTTTTCCACCTCTATGCACTGTTTGGTAAATTTAAGGTCGCTGCTAATTAGCACTCCCAAGTCCTTTTCCAAATCAGTAGCCTCGATATTACTCCCCAACATCGAATAGTCCGATTTGAGATTGGCGTAGCCAATGTGCATCACCTTGCACTTACCCAAGTTAAACGACATTTGCCATTTTTCATTTTTTGGACCACTCTCCTATCCTACCTAGGTCCGCATGCAGTTGCTCGATCGCTTCGGGCGTCCCAACATTGGCCCCAAGCTTCGTGTCATCAGCGAATTTGGCGATCCTACTGACAGTGCCAGCGCGCGCACTTTGGCTATTAGCCGGCAGTGAGGTACCTTATCAAAGGCTTTCTGAAAGTCTAGATAAAGTATATCAGTGGCCCTACTCTTATCGTACTCACTCAACATGACGTGGAAAAACTCGAACAAGTTGGTGAGATACGACCTGTGCCGCCTAAACCCATGTTGGGAGTCCCCAAGCAGCTTGTAGGAATCCTAATGGTTAACGATCCTATCCGCTATTATTCCCTCTAATAACACTGGGTAACAAAATTTGAAAAATTTTCTGTTTATTGTGATTTTTCTGTCGTTTCTTAATGATTTCGGGGTGCTGATTCCAAAAATTATATTGGTTTTGCTCTATCATCAACCGTTTCAAAAATATAGGTTATCACACTTTTCATATGGCAAAGTATATAAAGAAGGCTAACATAAATATTTTCTGAAAATAAAAACACTATTGGAAATTAATGTTTATTGAGCCAAAATTGTTTGACAAACCCAAAATGGTGCAAAGGATATAACACTGGTATGCATATGAAATTGTTTTGTCTGCTGTGAGGTTTTTTCAACTCATATTATATAATTCGACCATGCTGAATTCGAAAATGACATTGGTTTTCCTCAATCAGGTCAGGTTTCTTCTCTATTGGCCATTTATTATAAGTCCAATTTTATCCCCAAATTTATTGATTTTTTTAGCTTAAACACTGTAGATACGAGTAATATTATAAGAACACTCGTGAAAAATGAAAACATTGTGTGAATAAATACTTTTATTCATACAATGAATATGGAAAAAAGTTTATTGAGGAAGGAATGAAGTTTTTTTGGCTTTCCGTCTGTGTTTTTCTTCGGGCACGTCTCGCTTCAAACACCAGCAATAGTCCGCCAGCATATTGATATCCCAGTTTCCCTGGTAGTACCTCTCTTCCATTATTTTGATATCTTGGTGAAATCGTTCACCCTGTTCCTCACTATAATCCCCGCAATTTTCAGGAAAATAGTCCAAGTGGGACCACAAAAAAGTGCATTTTTATGGACATGCGCGACCCATGAGCTTTGAAAGCTTCCATCAAGTTTTCGACAACGGACTCGTATTCTGGACTTCTACGCTTGCCAAGAAAATCAGTGACAACTGATTTGAATGCCTGCCAGGCATTCTTCTCAGTTGGAGTCATTGCGTTTTCGAACTGAGTATCCTTGATCAAAGTTCGAATTTGAGGACCATCAAAAACCCCAGCATTTAGTTTAGCATCAGATATATGAGGAAATTTACTCTCGAGATATCGGAATGCTGAACCCTCCTTATTCATTGATTTGATGAAATTTTTCATCAAGCCCAGCTTAATATGAAGTGGTGGGAGCAAAATTTTTGTTGGTGGTACAAGGGGCACTGAAACGACATTATGCGACCCAGGTTCAAAATTCTCTCTGGATGCCCATTCACGCTGTGCATAGTGCTTCTCATCCGCTCGGCTATCCCATTTGCAGAGGAAACATGGGTATTTCGTGTATCCCCCTTGCATTCCCAATACAAATGCTACAATCTGAAAAAAAATGAAAATATTTAAAGAATTTAGAGAATTTGTCTATCAGATAAAAAAATCTATGCATTGGACTGTATCACTTCTGTGAGGAAGTTAAGTGTTCTTATACGCTCTCAAATAACCTTTGGAAAAACAACATAGTCAATAGCAATAGTTTACTTATGATATTAGTATTACCTTCAAATCTCCACAGATCCTCCAGTTATGTTGGTCGTATACGAGAGCATCCAGTAAAATTTTCATGTTATCGTAGCTCTCAGTAAGTTGTAGGGAATGTGCTACAGGGACTGATGCAACCTATTCCCAATGTTGAGAAGTACTGCTTTCAAACTTCGTTTAGACGAGTCTATAAATAGCCTCCATTCTGATGCGTTATATGGCAGGCCCAAGGATTCGATTAGCCCCTCAACATTGCAGCAGTACACTAAGGAAGAGGTATTTTCGTGCACTGCAAAAAACTTGCGGAATTCTTCCTTTCGTTTCCTATACCAGGAGAATGTTGTTCCCGGAGCCAGCAAGTTGTCCTCTCGAAGTCGTGAGCCCAAGATCTCGGCAGCTAATTTGGAAAGTCCTAAATCCCTGGTAAGATCATTAAGTTTGGCCTGGTTGAGAGGCCTCGGCTCATTTGAAGCGGTATTTTGAGGTATATACGACTGGGACTGGTCATTGGCATTGGTCATTGATTCATCATCAGAATCATCGAAGTCCAGGGTTTGAGGTGGGTCGGGTATTGGAATTCCAGGACCATGGGGTACAGGTCTCATAGCAGAAGGAATGTCAGGGTATACAACAATGTGTTTATTCTTCTTGTTAACTCCTGAAAATAGAAACACAGAAACATGGATATAAAACTTGCACATGAAATAGAAGAAGCATTCAGACAGTGGCGGCTCGTGAGGGAAGGCTGCGGTCTGTAAGATATGAAATAGGTCGATGGAGTCTGTATATTTTCTTTCTTTTTCATTCATATTGTCCCTTCGGGGACAATATGAATGAAAAAGAAAGAAAATATACAATCATTGTAAGTTATATGTAAATGTAACTTGTATAACAATATGTATGTGTAAATGTATTTTCTATAACAATATGTATATGTAAATGTATGATTACCATTATGGTGAATATTATGCTATATATGGTGAATATTACATTATGGTGAATATTATGTCAAGTTTCATACGAGGATTTCAAAATATTTAAGAAAAATAAATTTATAAGCCCACCTTGGAGGTTTGTCATGAGAAATAGCAATCTGTCACGTGATCCTTTCCTTCTCTCCAAATCATGGGAATTCCAAAAGGCAAAGATTCCGCTCTGCCTTTGCTCCCATCTTCTCAAATTTTCAATGCACGTCTTGCAGCACATATGAGGGGCGAAATTTTTGTCCTGGTCCCCTAGCTTAATTCCAAAGTATGCTCTATACATTGTCTTCACAAATTTAGTGATTTGGGACTGGTTATTTGGCATGGTAACCGTCCCACATATGTAGCAGAATCTATTGGGATCATTTTTACACGCTCTATTCATTATGAAATATTTTATCTATATGCCTGAAAAGTAAAAAAAGATATTATACAAGTGAAACAAGTGATGATAGATGTTACTGTTCCAATTCCGCTTTGACAAAATTCTATTTTACTTATGAGGCCATAGCCGGATAACCTGAGCTGATTGAGAAAAACGGATTGCAGATTCGAAATCAGCAGGAAAAACTCTATAAGAATCACTTACAAAACCCTTGACAGCAAAATTGATGCATACCAGTGTAATATATATCATGAGGAGAACCGATAAGAGAATAACAAACCTCGTTATGCAGTGTGCGTTCCTTAAAAATGCACTGAAAAGCGCGACTTCCGCGTATGAACATTCTTATCCTTTCTGATCAGCGACCATACGTAGTCTCCCATCATGGAAGCATCCCAATGGCACTGGTACCTTTTCTCCATCGTTTGAATATCTTGATGGAATCTTTCGCCATGTTCTTCACTCACATCGCAGATAGTGTAATTTTAAAGACATACGGCACCCCATTTTACCATAGCACTTAATCAAGTTTGACACTAACTCCTTATAGTTTGGTGCTTTATGGTTGCCTAAAAACCCACGAACCACATCACGGTAAGCACACCAAGCCTCTTTTTCGATCGGAGTTATCTTGGTTTCAAGGTTCTTTGAATTCAATAGCACCTTGACTTGTGGTCCTACAAAGATGCCAGCCTTCACTTTGGCCTCAGAGAGTTTAGGGAACATGACCCGAATCTATTGGAAAACTTCCCCTCCAAAATCTAACGCAGTTACAAACTGCTTAATTAGACCCAACTTAATATGGAGAGGTGGTAGCAGAACTATGTCAGGCTTCACAAGAGGTTCCCTGAGTACATTGTACTTTCCTGGTTGCAGTTCTTCACGTGGAGGCCACTGAACTGTTTTATACTGCTCAGTTGAAGCCCTGCTATCCCACAGGCAAAGAAAACATGAATATTTAGTAAACCCTCCTTGTAAACCTAACAGGAAACCAATCATTTTGAAATCACCACACACGTCCGTTATATTGTTCATACCTGATTTGAGTAAGCAGTTGTTTGACATTTTCATAGTCCTCTTTCAATTGAACAGAATGCGCAACTGGTATAGATGGATGTTTGTTTCCATTGTGGAGTAGAACAGCTTTTAAACTCCGAGTTGAACTGTCAATAAACAGGCGCCACTCTGAGGGTGTATGTGTTAACCCAATAGCTGTGAATAGACCATTAACCTCGCTGCAATAACAGAGAGAGCCATTGACATCGTAGAACCTTGCAAACTCTTCATGCCGCTTTCGGTATACAGTGCTCTTGCAGTCTTCTCCAAGCAAATTCCACTCTTTGAGTCTGGAGGTCAGAAGCTTAGATCCTGATTTCGTCAGACCCAAATCTCTAATTAAGTCGTCCAATTCCCTCTGATTTGGAAAGTGAGGGTTTGTACTGAAAGTTACTGTATAGTCTTCATCATGACTGTCCTCACCAGCCGACATCTCAGATGAGCTAGCTGCATCCTCATTTTCAACCTGCAAAGCAAAGAAACAAAATATAGGCATAGCTATATATATAGAAGAGCATCAGCAATAAGAAAAATCGACACATAATGACCACAGTCTGTAAATACAGAAGGTAAAGTAATGGATAGATACCTGTTCTGGTGGGCCGTAGTATTGGAAGACCTTCGCCATGTGGTACAAGAGCTATGGACGACGCTATGCTTGGATACTGAAGAGTCTGCCTTCCTTTAACTTTCCTGTACTTAGAAACATCTACCATGCAGTAGTAGCAATCGTCGTGGTGGCTCTTTGGTTCTCTCCATATTCTGGGTACCGCAAAGGGCATTGCCTTACGTACTCCCTGCAGCCACCCTTCAAGTGTGGAGCGGCAGCTTCCACAGATCACATGGGGTGCCCAGGGCTTATCTTGGTCACCCATAGGCATACCAAAATAGAGCCGATACGCGATCCAGAACTTGGTGCCTTTCACAATTTTGTGCGATACTTGCTTGGGTCCTATGTAATACCCACAAACGTAGCAGAATATATCCGGCGAGTGTTTACGAGCTCTAGTTGCCATTCTCTTTACCAAACTGTACTACATTACTCATAACCTGCAGCTATAGAGAGAAGAGTTATTAAATCTGCAACAGATTCCAGAAAAAAAGATGTATTCACAACACTGAAATAATGTTCGCAATAAAAAAGGATCGATAACACTCAAATCGTCAGCACAGAGAAGCACAGAAACACAGTACCTCAGTGCTGGTAACCATCAGACAAACAACCTGCTTTCTTTGTGTGCTCACACTTACTGACTTCTCAGACTCTGCGCTCTTCTTTATATAGCACAGTGGAAGTTTCGGGCAATTTCTAGAGCAAGAAACTGTGAACGAACATCCGGATTGTTCTCAACAATTCCTGATTATTCTGATATTGCTGAGCCCATAACAACATTATACTGGTAAAACATGAAAAATGGATTATCTCTGAAACCATTGATGATACACACAAACCAAGGCCAGATTTGGACTCAGCGCCCACAAATGCATATAAAAACATAAAAAATCCTATATAAACAGAATCAGTGTTACACAGTGTAATTTACCGACAACCGAAGTGAGACTAATGGGACGATAGTTCCCTGAACTTTCGTGATCCCCTTTCTTAAAGATAGGGATTACGTTGGCTTCCCTCCAGTCATCAGGCACCTGCCCCGTCTCCAACGATTTGTTGAAGACTATAGCCAGGTGGGGAGCCACCTGGTCGCGCACTTCCCGCACCACTCTCGGGAGGAACTGGTCTGGCCCAGGAGCCTTAAACGCGCTCAGTTTGTCTATTCTATCGGCAACGACTGTCGCGGTGCACCGAACACTATCCAGGCTAGCACCTTCGTGCCTGACGCCTGGCTCGGGGATGACGCGGGTGTCCTCCCTGGTTAACACTCCCGCAAAGTACTCAGTCAGCACATTAGCGATGTCTGCGTCGGAAGTCCGCAGCATGCCGCTGGGGTCCTTTAACGGACCTATCATGCTTCTAATGCGCTTTTTACTATTAAAATAACTGAAGAACTCCTTAGGGTTCCCCTTGCAGAGGGGAGTTCTTCGTTAAGTTTGGCTAGCCTAACGTTCGCCTTCACTTCCCTGCACACTGCACAGGCAGACATAAGCCTCAGTGTTCTCGTGGGAACGATTGTCCTTCACCCTCCTATACGCAGCTTTCCTATTTCGGATAGCCGAAGCGATGTCACGACTGAACCACTTAGGTTGCGTTGAAGCAAGGGTGACCGGTTTTGAGGGTATGGCAGCAGACTGCAGCACCATAAACTGGTCCCGGAATGCACTCCACACTCCTTCAACATCGCCACCGACATCTAACCCGGAGCACCGACAATTCAGCGCAGGACAATTCAGCGCAAAGACAATTCAGCGCAAAGACAATTCAGCGCAAGTCAGTACAGTTAAAAGTTTAGTTAAAAATAATAAAAATAAATCGCAATAAATAAAAAAGAGAAAAATTTGTATATTTATATATATGCCAAATTGGGTCTGTATCGAAGGAGTGACATTTCAAAGGAGTGACATAACAAAGGAGTGACATAAATACCGTAACGACGGAGTGACATAAATACCGTAACGACGGAGTGACATAACGAAGGAGTGACAAATCGGAGATAAAATTCAAAGGAGTATAATTATTAAAATTTTATTTAAAAAAACAAAATTTGTTAGAATTGTTAAAATTAAGATTTTATTTCAAAAACTAGAAACCTAACCTAACCTAACCTAACAGTTGCAAGCCTCTCTTCCCTCTGGATTTGTTCTTTCTTCTTCTTTGTTGGTATTTTCGCGCTGAATTGTCTTGCGCTGAATTGTCTTTGCGCTGAATTGTCTTTGCGCTGAATTGTCTTTGCGCTGAATTGTCTTTGCGCTGAATTGTCTTTGCGCTGAATTGTCTTTGCGCTGAATTGTCGGGTCACGATCTAACCCCATCTTACCTACGCTACCCCTGAGGCTAACAAAGTCCGCCCGCCGTAGATCGAGCTTACTGCCTCTCGAGTTACTACGCTTCACCCTAGGGACGCACACACGGAACCTAATCAGACCGTGATCAATCCCGCCCAACGATTCGTCAACGGTGAGGCGAGTGACGAGGTTGTCTTCGGTCGTGAATACTAAGTCTAGAACGCTTTCGCCTCGTATAGGCTCATTGACCCACTGAGTGAGGAAGTTCTCATCAGCAAAGTCAACTAGCCTCCTCTCTTCAGCATCAGCAGTCCTGTCTTCCCAGTTTATGCCGCGACAGTTGAAGTCTCCTAAATCTACACACACCCTATCCCCTAGCAGGCTACGGAGTTCGGTGTACAGGGCTGTATCCTCCTCGAGGAGGAGATGCGGAGGTCTGTACACCAAAATTAACCTATAGTTAGTTCGTCCCTCCCACGTACAGATCGACGCCAAGCAGCTCCCGTTCCGATCGGAACTGGCAGTCAACCGGACTCAACGTATCCCTCACATACATTAGTACCCCTCCCCCTCCCCATGGGTGCGGTCCTTGTGAAACATTCTATACCCAGGAATCTCGAACTCCCCAACGTAGTCCCTACGATCAGTATAAATCCAGGACTCGGTGATAGCAACGATATCCTGGTATTCTGATACTAAGAGCGCCCGTAGCTCGCAAAACTTATTCCTAATCGACCTAGCATTAAAAAGCACTGCACGGAGGGAGCCTTCCCTATTCTGACCGCCCTCTAGCACGATCTGTTTCCCAAACAGGAGAGAGAGAGAGAGAGAGTTACAAGGAGTTACAAGGAAAAGAAGTACCTCAAAAGGCCTTGCGGCCCATACCGAGGAGGTACCAATGGCAACGGGAGCCAGGGAAAATTTTGTAAAAGTTTATTTTTCTTTCAACTATCCTAGCAGTAGTAGAAAACTGGATAGTAAAGTAGAAGGCTCTCTCCCCACCCTCCGCTCCCTCCCTGCCAGAGGCAGGTACGGAAAAAGGTTGAAGAAAATACCTTGACCCTGGAAAAGTAGCCAAGGAAATTTTACAGGAAAGTGGAGAATATATAAATAGCTCTATATTTAGCTTGCTCACAGAGACACCGAGCAAGCGAACTCCTGCAGAGTTTTCTGAGGTTTTAATCTTAAACTATGAGTGTGTTCAGTACTTTGTCTAGCCTATTTTTAAACAGATTTACACTTTGACTGGAAACAACCTCTGAGGGAAGTTGGTTCCAGATATTAACTATTCATCGTTTTCGAGAAATTCAGTAAAATACTGTAAGAGCAATGGATCTTTGTTTGCTGTGTTAAGGAGTGTTAAGAAAATTTAATATCTGTGCAGTGTGCATTGAAAGCTCTGTGAACGAAGTTGTTCGAAGGATGAAAGCAGACGCTCAATCTCTCAACGAAAGCAGGTACTCTACTTTTCAACAGCCCTTCTGTTCAAAACGGAGAAAATAAAGCTTTGCGTCATAAATTATTATAAGAAAACCGATTTTTTCTGTATATACAGTATAGAGAAGATGGATGGTATATGTCATCTAAATACAAACAACAGTCAGACCTCTTGTGAGGACAATATTGCATGCTTGGCTTGGAGAGGGATGGAAGGTTAAGTGTGTGTGTGTGTGTGTGTGTGTGTGTGTGTGTGTGTGTGTGTGTGTGTTTATTCTCAATGCTTATCGAGGTAAAAAATATGTCAGACAGATAAATATTCGAAAATAAGCACTCGACATGAATTTAATAAATAAAACTAACAAAAGGTCAGAAAACAAACCATTGCATTGATTTAGTACTTCAATGCAAACATGTCGCCCTGCTTATGATTACGAATACATAAATGTTAATGCATTAAATATTACTCTTTATATCTTAGCGAGGATCGTAAACTTAACGCGCAGTATTATAGAGTTAGACACATATTTCCGCTTCAATACAAGTTCCTTACAAGAATTTTATTTTTCTTGTGCATTACTCGTGTTGTGCATTACTCGTGTTGTGCATTACTCGTGTTGTGCATTACTCGTGTTGTGCATTACTCGTGTTGTGCATTACTCGTGTTGTGCATTACTCGTGTTGTGCATTACTCGTGTTGTGCATTACTCGTGTTGTGCAGGCCACTTTTCGCACTGATTTTTTATATTAATATCACCTTGAACGTTTGACGAACGGGTGGTCCTCGACTTTCAACAAGGTCTTAGCATAAGAAATTATTACTGAGTAGTTTGAATCAATTAAATTAATGACCTAACAAAATTCATTCGCAGGTGGGACTAAAAAAAACTCATTGGTGTCTAAAGGGAGTCTTGCCTTACTCAAATAGCTTTATTAAGAATTTACTACAGCATGAGGTTTAACCAAAGTAGTTTAAAAATAAGAAAGAGCTTTTGAGATGCCTCGGACAGCCAAATAATAAACAAGAGGAGAGAAGAGAAATCTCCTCGGTCAAAGGCTATGAAAGGAATGACGTAAATTTTCATTAGAAAGAATTAAATAGTTAATTTTTAGGGGATAGATTGGGGTGAGGGGGAGTTAACACCCTGATGAAGTATTTGCTATCGTTTTATTGTTTGAGTAAAAACTAACTAATTTTGATAAAATGCAAAATTTAAATGGCGATATAATTCGGGACTGTACACTGATATGAATTATCATACATTATGATTACAGTAAACCCATCGAGTTAAGTCTAACTAACATCATAACATGATTCATTAAAGTAACATTGATGTTTAAGTTATTTTATTATCATCATAGTATTATTAAATTACTGTTACTGTTTTTATTATTAAATTACTATACTGACAGTGATTTAAGGCCTTCTTGGCTATGAATAGAAAAGTAAAGAAATAGTATATACAAATTACGTGTCAGTGTTATTTACATTTGGATTGCATAGACATTCGTAGTACCACAACAGTTAATAGGTAACAGTAATTGCGCTTGAAATGTTACGAAGGACAGAATGACACGTTGATAGCATAATGGATCAGTGGGTATAGAGAATAATAAGAACAGTAGATACGCAGTCGTGTAACAGAACGAGTATACATTTATAACGTACATGTACAAATTATAGAACGGAGTGAAAACAGATTTTAAGATGGAATGTATACCGAAATGATGATTCGGGACTTCGTCAGGGCTTTGAAGGAAACGTATCACTGAATTCCAACGCTCACGATTTTGAATAAAGAAACATAAGTAGTAGACATAGGTAGATAGGGCATAGGTAGACAGTAAATAAATAATGGCCTGAAGTAATAAATATTTTACTATAATGGATGGTCCGCAAAACACGATATATATGGTACAAATATAATTATTCTATAAGTATAAATTCTGTAGCAGTATATGGGGGTAGCAACATAAGGGGTTCAAAAACCTTAGCCCCCTCATTTGCAGTTACATGTTTACTTATATCGAAATAGTTTTTAGTGATTATAAAAATATATAAAATTCTTTATTTATTGCAGGTATTAAAATTACTCTAGTTGATAAGTGATAATCTAATGGCTTCTCATTTAATTGGTGATTCGGAGAGGCAACGTGTGATAGATCGGTGTGATAGATCGCATACGAGCAATAACATTTCGGGAAGCTCGTGATGCTGGAGCCACCTTTATAACACGTTCATGGGTTGCCAAAAAGTTGCGAAGAAGTGAGGACTTCGTCAAAAGAAATTGGAATAAAACTTTGGATGAATGTGAAATGGATACAACCAAATCTGGGCGTCCAAATTTGCCACTCTCTCAGGAAACAAAGGACATCATTGAAAGCGGTACGCGTAAGCGGAAAAACAGCTGTGCTAAACTTTCTAGAGAGATCGAAGTGTTGAGAGGAAGATCGTTAGTGGTGAGATCATTCGACTGTACCGTCATAGGCAAGGTTTAAAGCCTTGGCATGAACTTCCAAAGCCAGAAAAACTCAACTTAACATCGATGACAGAATGTGGTTTGCCCATTATCTTGAAGATTGGGATGTGGATGATTTCATGCATTTAGTTGTCTCCGATGAATTTTTTGTTTACGTAACACGTCAGCCTAACTACCAAAATGATCGCGTGTGGGCCACAACACCAGATGAAATCGATGACAATGAACATTATCGCGAATTATTAAAAAGTCCAGACTGTGTTGGTGTGTTTGTTTTGTTCACTGCAAAGAAGCTCATGTGGGTGCTGAAGCCAAAGGTCAGAGTTGGGATGGACAGTATTTTCGTGATATTATTCTATCCCAGCATATCATTCCTTTTCTAAGAAACCCAAACAATGTTATGGATGTCGATCAGGTCACACTTCTGCACGATAAGGCCCCCTGCTTTAAGGCATTAGCCACTCAACAGTTGTTGCGGAACCATGAGATCGATTTCTTTGGAAATGAAGAAAAGCCAGGAAATTCTCTTGACCTGAACGTCTGTGAACACATTGGATCAGTTATAAAGGACAAGGTTGAATGTCTCTGTTTCAAGAACCTGCAGCAATCGATTTTCGAAGGATACAATGACGCAACACATTGACACATGTTTTACCAAATTTGCATAACGATCAGATCTATTCACGTCACTTTTGACAAGCTACCCAAGCGAATTCAGGCTGTCTGGAAGCCAATGGCGGGAACACCAGTTTTAATTGTTTCTCATTAAATGCAGGATTAAATTCCCTTTTGTAAGGTATGTTTAGTTTTACTGTACCTCTAATGGTTTAGGCCATGGCCGGGGGAGCTAAGGTTTACTGGAGCCCCGTACTGTATACTGAATACGAAATGTGGAAGTATTCAGTATTGAATGTATGAAAGTGTGAAACAGAGCAACAGACTGCAGATAATATAAGGATAAATGTTATAAATTTACTAATTTAATCCACTCGAATATATAAATCATTACAGGAATGTATGAGAGGAATACAGCACAGAAAGGATGTAATCACAGTAATGCAGATACACAGATATAGTACAGAAATAGTACAGGACACAGCGAGTGACATCAGAACCTATAATTAATGGTATTTATAAACATATATAGTTTGCTATTTACAAATAGGGAATATATGACAAGAGATGTAATTTCGAAGTACAAACAAGGGATTTAATCCTATTGCAGCCGAACGTGCATGCTGATATGAGATTTATAGATGGAGAAATGATTACAATTAAGTTCCAGAGCTGGGCATTTGCGGCATATTTTGCGGTACTGCGGTACTTGCGGTACCACCGCACTACCACCCCGGGCCCCCATAACGCAGTACCGCAAAGGATCGCTGAAAGTACCGCAGTACCGCTACCGCATTCAAATTTCCGCGTACTGGTTTGGTACCGGTTTGGTAGTGCAGCAGTACCGCAGTACCGCAATATGCCGCAAGTGCCCAGCTCTGCTGAATTAACATCATTAATTTCGTAACAAACCAGAAATGGAAAAAAATGGGAATAATTGTGATGGAATCTAAAGCAATCTGAAAAGTTGATTACTCTTGATCGCATTTCGACTGAGAGTGAGATTAAGGGATAATCGCTCTTGGAGCAATCTTATTATGTACAAATATGAAAGTGGTATTACTTTGGGAATGATTCACAATAGTTATTTCCGCTTTTAAGAATGCATGAAACACGTAACTTAGAATTTCTACATATTAGAGGAACGTCCATCTTACTTATACGCACCAACCGTGCATTTAGATCACTCATACAGATGGTATGCATTAGGTGGATTTAAGTGTATTTAATCTGCTACTATATTTTTCTTTTTGTATTGACTTGTACTCAAAAATTACTCCATTTATTAGAGAAACGCAACATGTGTAGACTGTACACATGTTGCGTTTCTCTAATAAATGGAGTAATTTTTGAGTACAAGACAATACAAAAAAAAAATATAGTAGCAGATTAAATACACTTAAATCCATCTAATAAATACCATCTGTATGAGTGATCTAAATGCACGGTTGGTGCGATGAGTAAGATGGACGTTCCTCTAATATGTAGAAATTCTAAGTACTACTCTGTACTACTGCTCTGTACTACAGAGAGTATGACGTGATGAACAGTATATTGGAAAAATGTGCGATTTTATTCATGCCAATATGATTGCCATTAAATTCGGTATTGGTGAGGCAGAATTAATGTTTCGTCACTGTCTGCCAAAATGGAGGAATGTCTATGAAATGAAGTGAAATCTCAATGAATTTGGCCTTTCTACAATACAGTTGAATACCTTAAAAAATATATCATTTGCAGGAGGACATTCATTGACATTCATCGAATATTGAAATATATTACAGGATAAAAATTTATATAACTCATTTTTAGTTTGCCTTGACATTTTATTCCTTTAATTTATCACCAAAAAAAAATTATTAATAATAATTAATATATATAATAACAGTCGTGTAGCGAGTCATCTGTACATGAAAAACATCTGTTATACAGTAGACAATAACGAAAAAGGTGCATGAAGAATATCTGTATATTATACATATTGTGCATATACAGTATATATGTATATGCAAGAAGAGACTGCAAATTGTATGCTGAATTATATGAATTTCAACTTCAACAAATATTCGGAATATGAACGCAAATTATGAAGCTAACATTTTAGTTTCATTAAGTTTAATGAATACTCATTGCCTCATTGTATACCAAAACTTTAGTACAGAAGACACGTTTTAAAAATATATTTATTTTACATTCCCGGAGGACAAACATGATTGAAGTGTCTTTATAAGGACTTAACTGTAAGCATATATATATATATATATATATATATATATATATATATATATATCTGACCTATGTATCATTTAGGCATCATTTTGTAATTTTTTTTTTATCTTTTTGTTTCCAATTTATATTTATTTTCATTTCTTTATTCTTTTGTGACCTATGTATAATTCAGACAATAACTATAAAAAATTGGTTGTAAACAAGCCATCTGAACTTATGTTGAATTTCGGGCAAAGGCTAAAATTGTTAGTTTTCCGTACAAATGTGTTTGCTCCTCCCACAACTTTTATTTCTACACTTACTATATATATTTAGGGGGGGGGGGACCTATATACAGGGTGTCCCATAAGTCCGGCATCATAGGAGAAATTCCTATTTTTCTATTTCTACAAACCATAATTCATATTTTTCTCTTTCTACAGGCCATAATGTCTGAGCAAGGAAGAACGAATCCAGATAATTCTACTCATAGGAAATCGGAGTCAGAGAGAGGCCGCTGCTGAATTTAACAGACTGCATCCAGACCGCGAGCCAATAACACAGAGTTGTGTTAGCAGACTTGTTGCAAAGTTTAAGGAAACAGGATCCATAGAAGATAAACCACGCAGTGGACTTCAAGGAGGTCCACTGACGATGATACAGCGACTGCTATCCTGGCTCATTTTAACAGAAGTCCCAATAAGTCTCTTCGGCGATTGTCCACCGAGACAGGAGTGTCGAAAAGTAGCATCCATTGCATTCTTCAGGCTCACAAATGGCATCCATATAAACTTCAGATCCTACAGAAATTAAGCGAAGATGATCCCGACCGGCGGATGGAATTTTGTGAATGGGCTACGGAACAATATGCTCGGGATGCCAATTTCCCGTCCACCATTCTGTTCAGTGACGAGGCTGTTTTTTATGGAAATGGTGAGGTAAATCGACAGAACACCCGCTACTGGTCTCAAAACAACCCTCACTGGTATACCTCTTCAAAGGAACAAGGTGCATCTCGGGTGATGGTATGGTGTGGCATTTGGAAGGATCACATCATAGGCCCCCTCTTTTTCGATGAACATGTCACTGGAGACACCTACCTACGTATGTTCAAGGAAGAAGCATTTCCCAGTGTCTTGAACGAAGAAGGAAATTTCCCAACATGGTTCCAGCAAGACGGCGCTCCTGCACATTACAGCACCCAAGTAAGGGAATACCTGTACCAACAATTCCCTGGTCATTGGATAGGACGTCGAGGGCCTGTGGAATGGCCAGCTAGAAGCCCGGATCTCACGCCACTAGATTTTTATCTCTGGGGCCACTTGAAAGCGCTGGTATACGCAGAGAAAATTAGGAGTGTTGAACATTTGCGGCAGCGCATTATTGGGGCATGTAACACCATTACTCCTGATATCATTCACTGTGTGCTTGCTGACTGGGTATCACGTCTGAATTTGTGTATTGAAAACAATGGTGGACATATTGAGCACGTTCTGTAAATAAAAGCTTTCGTTTTGCCTTTTTTTATTATTTTTCCTATGATACCGGACTTATGGGACACCCTGTATAGTCTTTAACTCTCTTTTCACTCCAGTGTTCCTGAGAATGTCATTAGACGAAAGCGCTTGAGAACCACTTTGTTTCTTTTCCCTTCGTGGTTTTATTCATCATAAATATTTTTCACGTGTCACTTTCGTGAAATAATTTTCATATATATATATATATATATATATATATATATATATATATATATATATATATATATATATATATATATGATTGAACTCAGAATGGTCCCCTGAGGTTTTTTCATGATACACACAGACCGTGCATGGAACAAGGAGCTCTTCTAGGAAAATTAAATCCACTATAGTCCGAATAAGTAATGGTAAATGACAAACACTATAGTTTTTTCTTTTTCAAGATGTTAGCCCGACGTGGGCAACGGATCACTCGCAAAGAGGTCCCAAAAATATAGCTTCCCTCACCAGCTATCTGCAAAGCAGATAGGATCCAGCTTTGGGACAGGATCTAGGGGTTACAGCTACACCTAGCCTACTAAATTCAGAACCTCAATATAAGCAAAAGACTCGTTGCATTCACGTTGGATTGAATACATCAAAGAAAAAGGGGTAACTATTGTATTTTTAGCCAACACCCAAAACATAAACCTCAACTGGCAAAATTGAGCGTCCACTTTTCAAGGCACAAAGCATGTCAATTGGACTATGGTCCAATGGGGACGAGTATTGTTACCGGACTTTCACCTGTTCTTCTCCACACTCTTTCCCGTCCATCGGATGTTCGAAGATTAAATCTTGATTCGTCCGTGAACAATACTCGTCCCCATTAGACCATAGTCCAGTTGACATGCTCACGAGCGAAAGCAAGACGAGCATTGCGGTGGTGTGGGAGCAATTCCGGGCTTATTGCTGGACGTTTAGCATGTAAGCCACTTTCCATAAGTCTCCTTCTAACGGTTCGCTCCCATGCACTGACGTCTCGAGACCTTTCCAGCTCATTGCGGACGTTTGTGGCAGTCAAGCGACGACTCGCAAAACACTTAAGACGATGAAACGATCGTCACGAGCAGATATGCAGCGCGATCTTCCAGATCCTGGTCTTCGAGTGTACTCTCCTGTCCCCACATAACGCTGGTAGACACGTCGAACCGTTGTTCTTGGAATTCCTAGCGCATCGGCGACGTAACGCTGGCTCCGACCATCTTCAATTAGGGCGACGACTCTTGCGACGTTCACGGCACTCAAATCCATTGTAAGGGGTTCCAAAAAACCTTAGCCCCCTCATTTGCAGCTTACATGTTTACTTATATCGAAATAATTTTTAGTGATTATAAAAATATATAAAATTATTTATTGCAGGTATTAAAATTACTCTAGCTGATAAAGTGATAATATAATGGCTTCTCAATTAATTGGTGATTCGGAGAGGCAACGTGTGATAGATCGGTGTGATAGATCGCATACGAGCAATAACATTTCGGGAAGCTCGTGATGCTGGAGCCACCTTTATAACACGTTCATGGGTTGCCAAAAAGTTGCGAAGAAGTGAGGCCTTCGTCAAAAGAAGTTGGAATAAAACTTTGGATGAATGTGAAATGGATACAACCAAATCTGGGCGCCCAAATTTGCCACTCTCTCAGGAAACAAAGGACATCATTGAAAGCGGTACGCGTAAGCGGAAAAACAGCTGTGCTAAACTTTCTAGAGAGATCGAAGTGTTGAGAGGAAAGATCGTTAGTGGTGAGATCATTCGACTGTACCGTCATAGGCAAGGTTTAAAGCCTTGGCATGAACTTCCAAAGCCAAGAAAAACTCAACTTAACATCGATGACAGAATGTGGTTTGCCCATTATCTTCAAGATTGGGATGTGGATGATTTCATGCATTTAGCTGTCTCCGATGAATTTTTTGTTTACGTAACACGTCGGCCTAACTACCAAAATGATCGAGTGTGGACCACAACACCAGATGAAATCGATGACAATGAACATTATCGCGAATTATTAAAAAGTCCAGACTGTGTTGGTGTGTTTGTTTTGTTCACTGCAAAGAAGCTCATGTGGATGCTGAAGCCAAATGGTCAGAGTTGGGATGGACAGTATTTTCGTGATATTATTCTATCCCAGCATGTCATTCCTTTTCTAAGAAACCCAAACAATGTTATGGATGTCGATCAGGTCACACTTCTGCACGATAAGGCCCCCTGCTTTAAGACATTAGCCACTCAACAGCTGTTGCGGAACCATGAGATCGATTTCTTTGGAAATGAAGAATAGCCAGGAAATTCTCTTGACCTGAACGTCTGTGAAACATTGGATCAGTTATAAAGGACAAGGTTGAATGTCTCTTGTTTCAAGAACCTGCAGCAAATCGATTTTCGAAGGATACAATGACGCAACACATTGAAACTGTTTTAGCAAATTTGCGTAACGATCAAGATCTATTCACGTCACTTTTGGCAAGCTACCCAAAGCAAATTCAGGCTGTCTTGGAAGCCAATGGCGGGAACACCAAGTTTTAATTGTTTCTCATTAAATGCAGGATTCAATTTCTTTTGTAAGGTATGTTTAGTTTTACTGTACCTCTAATGGTTTAGGTCATGGGCGGGGGGGGGGGCTAAGGTTTATTGGAGCCCCGTAAATGTCCAATTATGAAACCCAAAATAATTAGAATTCTATTTATTACTAAGCGCAAATGCCTACTCCCACTAGTGGAAGAAAAAGTGGCTAACAGTCTAAGAGCAATTGAATGTCAGACTGTCGAATTCTTAAAAGAAGTTGAAAATTCGTTACAGCTAGTGTGTTCGCAGCTGACGTTGTTTTGTCTCGTTATTTGGTTGCCTCATAGACAATATTTTCGAATTTTAAAACTTTTATAAACAGAAGTTTGCCCACGTTTTTACTTTTCTCGATATTTCAAGGGGCCCAATTTTTCTGCCACTCAGTATGTATATACTGTATATATATATATATATATATATACATATGATGAATAAAACCACGAAGGAAAGGAAACACAGAATGGTGCTCAAGCGCTTTCGTCTAATGACATCCTCAGGAACACTGAAGTAAATAAAGAGTTCGAGACTATATATAGGTCACAAAAAAATAAATATATATATATATATATATATATTATATATATAATTATAAAAATTGTGGGAGGAGCATACAAATTTGTAAGAAAAAACTACCAATTTTAGCACCTTGCCCTTCTTGTCTAAATCTGTTCTGGACGAATTCAACATAAGCTCAAATGGATTGTTTACAACCAATTTTATAGATAACGCCTGAATGATATATAGGTCACAAAAATAAAAAAAAATATAAAAATAAATTGAAAAATAAAAATTGTAAGAGGAGCATACAAATTTATAAGGGAAAACTACCAAAGTTTTAGCACTCTGCCCTTCTTGTCTAAATCTGTTCTGAACGAATTCAAAACAACAGGATCAAGTTGAAAAAGACCTTGGCTTATGTTAAAGTTATTTGTAAGTTGGATAATAGCAGACTCAAGAATATTTCTATTAACAATATTGCTAGAATGAAACAAAACTGAAGCATTATTCCAATCAATACAGTGGGATAACTCTGACAAATGGACAAAAAGGGCATTGGACGACTGTTCCGTTCTAACGGAATATTGATGCTGTTTTACACGCGTGTGCAAATCCTTTCCCGTCTGACCAATGTGAAAGGAATCACATTGTTTACAACCAATTTTATAGATAATGCCTGAATTATTGGTAGGGCTATTTTTTACTATATTTTTCACAATATTGTTATATGAAAATACTACAAAAATATCCAAAAGTTTAAGTACATTAGCAATGCCTAAAAAGCCTGCGAAAAATGGAAGTACTAAAATATTCTTTGACAAAGTGCGAGTGTTATTATTCACAAGATGGAAGGTTCGTTTTGCCTTGTTAAGACCAGATTCCACAATTTTTATTCTATATTTATTATATATATATTCTTTTTGTGACCTATATATAGTCTCGAACTCTTTATTTACTTCAGTGTTCCTGAAGATGTCATTAGACGAAAGCGCTTGAGCACCATTCTGTGTTTCCTTTCCTTCGTGGTTTTATTAATCATAAATATTTTTCACGTGTTACTTTCGTGAAATAATTTTCACACATACATACTGTACATATACATACATATACATCATACATATATATATATATATATATATCATATGTTCATGGTGTTGGCATGCGCATCTGCTTTCAATGAAGAGAAGAATTTCAGTTAACAATCGCATGTGTGATTTTAGTGAAATGTGTGTCACTATAAGAATCTTTGTTTAAAATTTGTGAGCCAAACAATCTTCAACATCGAATTACTTTCCTTTCCAAGTATCAAAGGTAAGTAAACTCGAAACTTTTCAGTTATAAATGTCTTACCAAAGCAATGCTCCACCAGATAAAGTCTAACTTAGATCGACACTACACATAAAAACAAGAGTAGATAAGACTCCTATTTACATGCAAATGAAGTTCTACTTCTTACGGTCTCCGAGTAACGTGGTAACATATTTAAATTGGGATCACATTTCTCTACATTCTCACTTTTGAAACAAACCCCAACAATTTCACACGTTTTCTTTATTTTTCTTTGATCTTTTTATCAATGAGTAATGTATTCCTTCATATATATATATATATATATATATATAAATAAGTGTGTGTGTGTGTGTGTGTGTGTGTGTGTATGTGTGTGTGTGTGTGTGTGTGTGTGTGTGTAAGGCGCCAAAAGACAACTCTGTTTAAGATAAGATTTTTTTTTTTTACAAAAAACGTGATATTGAAGCTCTCAATTTAGTTTTATTTGGGATAGTTTTTATATTGCTTTTTAGCCCTGGAATGCTTTTAATGTAAATGGTTATCTCATGTTGTTCACCCGAGTGTTTCACAAGTGATATTTTTGGGTGCACATTCTCTTGACTGTCATTCTCTCCCTGCCCTGGCTAAATTAACTCTTTGGGATAGTTAAATTTGTACCGAGTTGCGCTTAACTCAATTGCACCTTTCTCACAATCTGTCCTTAACCTAACTGACACTTTATTAAACTTTTCTTAGAATGGGTTGTCCGGGAACTGTTTTGCTCATTTGTGCTTGTGCAGAGAAACATACAAGTTCAGTACTTACACGGACACTGTTGCACACACACACACACACACACACGCACGTGTGTGTGTGTGTGCTGTTAATCACGGTAATCGGATTAATGAAAGCCAGTAAATAAGCATACTCGTATTATTTTAGAAATGCAATTACATCAAATATTTAATGTCGAATTTATTGCATAGTTTTTGCCATCTCATGGAAACAGACGCCAAGTAAAGTCGCTAAAGTGACATTAAAAATATATAAGAACAGACTCGTGACCGTCCTTTCGATTCACACACACACACCACACACACACACACAACCTGAGTTATACAATATTCTATATATATTTTCAGATATTTGAGGAATTTTGTTTTAATTTTTAAGTATCGAAATAATGGGTTTTACTCGTAATATTTATCAGGAAGTGTTCAGAATTTAAGTAGTTTTAATATGAAAAATTTAACAGCTTCCTTTGTTGTTAAGATTTAAGAGACAATGATTTTACATACACTGGTTTTTAATGTACTCGATGGTGGGGACGTAATAATGGCACTATTTTCGAATTTTCTTTGGTTTTGTGGCTATTGTGGTTTTTGTGGGAAACCACCCGATTGATTTTTGGTTCCGAGAGAGACGTTTCTGCAAGAATGAGGATAATTTTTCAACAAATGTTTTATTTCCTGAACAAATATCCTGAGTAAAATGGCCATTAAAAATAGAAACACAACCTTAAAGGGTGTTATAAAATGAGAATAAATGAAAACAATTAAAAATAAAGCAAATAATTACAACTAACTAAACGTAACATTTAAAAAGTACTTTTAACTAATAATTTACATTTCAAAAATCCAATTTTTTTTTTATTTGTTTAATTATTTAAGTAATTAAAATCTCAAAGTGATTACATGGTTGACGGAGGAGGGGATGCGTCGTAGTCACATCGCAACAATGATCAGCGACGTTGGGTCTGTTCGGGTCTGTTCAGTTGTTGGATGGGTGACGTCCTCTATTTTCAGATGATGATGAACCCGTGGTTCGGATCCCGCGTAAAACTGTAGGTTCCCCCCGTCATATGATCAGTGACCACTGTCGTTACGAGGGAAGTTAAACAACTCGAAACGCTATCATTTATTTGGCGCAGGAGTCAGTGGCGTACTAAAGGGGGTGCGAGGGGGGCGGTCCGCCTCGGGTGACAGCCAGGAGGGGGGTGCCATCGGGAGAGTTGAAATACCATTACAAGTTTTCAAACCAAATGAAAAATTTGCCAAAGTAAGAAAAAAAAATTTACAAATGTTCAAACTATTACAACAGCTTAATGTTAATTTCCACTATAAAATAAATTTTTATTTTTATTGGCAATACAAAATTTACAAACGAAACATTAAATATTTGATAAAAATTTCACCGAAAGGCGAACGTTTGTTGACGTTTTAGTCATCAGTTTGTTGAGCATAGCAACTGACATTCCAAGTCTTGTTCACTTGACACTGTGACTCCACATACATGAGGTATGTTTCATTAAATAATTATGATAAAGCATAAAGTGCTGGTGTTTATAACAATATCATGGTACTTGTACCAGTGTCCAGTAATTTTTGACAATGTGGTATCATAGTGATGCTTAAGTGTTTTAAATGCATCGTCGTGATGTTATAATAAATGCATCGTCGTGATGTTATAGAAACTCATGTTCATGAATGGTGGTCCCTGTGACTACTGGTTATCAGTAAAAAGACAGGAAAGTCACACTTTGCACTAAACTTTAGACTTTACTTTTTTCCTACAACCATGACTACTGAAGTAACGATGATGTGTATGACTGAATTTTTTATGATGACTATGTGGTGATCTTACGATGGTGGTGGTGATATGACTGCATGATTTTTTTTTTAATGTAACTACATGGTGATGTTAAGACAGAGAGGGTGATGATGTGACTGCATGGAGATGTGTTAATGCTTACATGCTTAATAAACAGTTTCAGATTTACATCAACAACTACAGTACTATTCTATATTGAATTAGTACTAATGCTTATTGGCTTAGTCAAGTTCAACAATTTTACAATGTCCAGTGTAGTATCATTGTATATTTAATATGTTGTTAATGCTTATTAAATAATTATATCAATTACACTGTGTAACACTGATTCTGTTTATATAGAATTTTTTATGTTTTTATATGCATTTGTGGGCGCTGAGTCCGCTTTGGTTTGTGTGTATCATCAACGGTTTCAAAGATAATCCATTTTTCATGTTTTACCAGTATAATGTTATTATGGGCGCAGCAATATCAGAATAATCAGGAATTGCCCGAGACTTCCACTGTGCTATATAAAGAAGAGCGCAGAGTCTGAGAAGTCAGTAAGTGTGAGCACACAAAGAAAGCAGGTTGTTTGACTGATGGTTACCAGCACTGAGGTACTGTGTTTCTGTGCTTCTCTGTGCTGACGATTTGAGTGTTATCGATCCTTTTTTATTGCGAACATTATTTCAGTGTTGTGAATACATCTTTTATCTGGAATCTGTAATCTGTTGCAGATTTAATAACTTCTCTCTATATCTGCAGGTTATGATTAATGTAGTACAGTTTGGTAAACAGAATGGCAACTAGAGCTTGTAAACACTCGCCGGATATATTCTGCTACGTTTGTGGGTATTACATAGGCCCCAAGCAAGTATCGCACAAGATTGTGAAAGGCACCAAGTTCTGGATCGCGTATCGGCTCTATTTTGGTATTCCTATGGGTGACCAAGATAAGCCCTGGGCACCCCATGTGATCTGTGGAAGCTGCCACTCCACACTTGAAGGGTGGCTGCGGGAGTACGCAAGGCAATGCCCTTTGCGGTACCCAGAATATGGAGAGAACCAAAGAGCCACCACGACGATTGCTACTACTGCATGGTAGATGTTTCTAAGTACAGGAAAGTTAAAGGAAGGCAGACTCTTCAGTATCCAAGCATAGCGTCGTCCATAGCTCCTGTACCACATGGCGAAGGTCTTCCAATACCACGTCCACCAGAACAGTTATCTATCCATTACTTTACCTTCTGTATTTACAGACTGTGGGTCATTATGTGTCGATTTTTATTAGTGCTGATGCACTAAACTCATCTGAGATGTCGGCTGGTGAGGACAGTCATGATGAAGAATATACAGTAACTTTCAGTACAAACCCTCACTTTCCAAATCAGATGGAATTGGACGACTTAATTAGAGATTTGGGTCTGACGAAATCAGGGTCTGAGCTTCTGACCTCCAGACTCAAAGAATGGAATTTGCTTGGAGAAGACTGCAAGAGCACTGTATACCGAAAGCGGCATGAAGAGTTTGCAAGGTTCTACGATGTCAATGGCTCTCTCTGTTATTGCAGCGAGGTTAATGGTCTATTCACAGCTATTGGGTTAACACATATACCCTCAGAGTGGCGCCTGTTTATTGACAGTTCAACTCGGAGTTTAAAAGCTGTTCTACTCCAAAATGGGAACAAATATCCATCTATACCAGTTGCACATTCTGTTCAAATGAAAGAGGACTATGAAAATGTCAAACAACTGCTCACTCAAATCAGGTATGAACAATATAACTGGGATGTGTGTGGTGATTTCAAAATGATTGGTTTCCTGTTAGGTTTACAAGGAGGGTTTACTAAATATTCATGTTTTCTTTGCCTGTGGGATAGCAGGGCTTCAACTGAGCACTATAAAACAGTTCAGTGGCCTCCACGTGAAGGACTGCAACCAGGAAAGTACAATGTACTCAGGGTACCTCTTGTGAAGCCTGACATAGTTCTGCTACCACTTCTCCATATTAAGTAGGGTCTAATTAAGCAGTTTGTAACTGCGTTAGATTTTGGAGGGGAAGTTTTCCAACAGATTCGGGTCATGTTCCCTAAACTCTCTGAGGCCAAAGTCAAGGCTGGCATCTTTGTAGGACCACAAGTCAAGGCGCTGTTGAATTCAAAGAACCTTGAAGCCAAGATGACTCCGATCGAAAAAGAGGCTTGGTGTGCTTTCCGTGATGTGGTTCGTGGGTGTTTAGGCAACCAGAAAGAACCAAACTATAAGGAGTTAGTGTCAAACTTGATTAAGTGCTATGGCAAAATGGGGTGCCGTATGTCTTTAAAATTACACTATCTGCATTCACATCTAGACTTTTTTCGTGATAACCTGGGCGATGTGAGTGAAGAACATGGCGAAAGATTCCATCAAGATATTCAAACGATGAAGAAAAGGTACTAGGGCCATTGGGATGCTTTCATGATGGGAGACTACGTATGGTCGCTGAACAGAAAGGATGAGAATGTTCATACGTGGAAGTCGCGTTCTTCAGTGCATTTTTAAGGAACGCACACTGCATAACGAGGCTTGTTATTCTCTTATCGGTTCTCCCCATGATATATATATCCTTTGCACCATTTTGGGTTTGTCAAACAATTTTGGCTCAATAAACATTAATTTCCAATAGTGTTTTTATTTTCAGAAAATATTTGTTAGCCTTCTTTATATACTTTGCCATATGAAAAGTGTGATAACCTATATTTTTGAAACGGTTGATGATAGAGCAAAACCAATATCATTTTTGGAATCAGCGCCCTGAAATCATTAAGAAACGACAGAAAAATCACAATAAACAAAATTTTTCAAATTTTGTTACCTAGTGTTATAATATACCATAGTATATAGTGTTATAGTGTTATAGTGTTATAGTATACCATACTATAGTATACCATACTATAGTATACCATACTAGTATTAATGCATTGGCATTGATAATTAATTGTCTCTGCTTGTCTGGGTTGATAATCTGATAACTCAATGGGTATCTGGTTGGGAAAAGTTTGAGAACCACTTGTTTGAAGCTTTTCTGTTGTAATAATTTTTTTTTACTTCTTTATTTACTGGATATACTGTTAATTTTCATTTTGTCAGTGGTCTAGTTATTTGTGAGTAATGCTCATAGTTTTCCGCTTTTTTTAGGAGTCGTGTTTACTTACCCCCCCCCCCCCCAAGAAAAAAATAAAAATAATAATAATAATAATAATAATAATAATAATAATAAGACAATTTGTTCAGTTAATGTATTTCAAGTTATAATAGTTCATGCTTGTTATGCATGCTCATGCTTTATACCTTTTGATTTTAAAATTTTGCAGAAAACATCCACTATGAAGCGAAATCGACCCAGTGGATTCCAACAAAGAAAAATGAAGAAGGCAAGAAAAGAGGTGGCTCAGACAATGTCCGGATCAATTTTGAAGTATGTGACGTCTTCAACATCAAGTGCAATAGGAGAAAGTCCTGAAGATATTCAGCCTGGTGAATCTGAAGGGCAAATACAAGAAGCATCTTCACAAGAGGATTCAAATGAGAGAGAGCAAGGATTGGAGGTTGGCAATTCATCTTCTAAAAGCAGTGAAACTGATGAAGAGGAAGGAGACGCCAGCAGAATGGTGAAATGGAAGACCTTGGGAGCAGGGTTGAAGCTTCAAAAAACCAATTATCAAGTTCATCAAGCAACAATGGACAAGGAGAGAAAGAAATGGAGGGATATTTTACATCGCCTCTTGGACGTAACCTTGTTTCTAGCTCACCAGAATCTTCCTTTTCGTGGCCACGGTCACAAAGAGGACATGTCATCAGCAAACAAAGGAAACTTCATGGAATTGGTAGAGTTGCTGTCAAATTATGATCCAGTTTTGAAAGAACATTTTGTAAGGAATAAGCATTCTATTCCATCTGGGAGGAGAGTGGCTTCGTATTTATCTCCAAAGATTCAGAATGAGTTCATTTGCCTTTTGGGGAATTACGTCAGAGAAAATAGTGGCTGATATCAAGAAAGCAAAGTATTTTGGGATTCTTTTTGACAGCACTCCTGATGTGTCCCACACTGATCAGATGTGTGAAGTCATCAGCTACGTCCATATTGAATGTGACAAAGTTGAAGTAAAGGAATCATTCTTGGGCTTCTTCCCTATTGCCGGAAAGACTGCTGCTGAGCTCACAGGGGATATCCTGAGACATCTGGAGATAGATGAGCTGGACATAAACCTGTGCCGTGGTCAAGGATATGACAACGCTGCAACTATGGCTGGGATTCATGGTGGTGTTCAGTCAAAAATCAGAGAGATTAACCCCAAGGCTTTGTTTGTGCCTTGTACAAATCATTCTCTGAACCTTTGCAGAGTGCACTCATTTGGAAGCGTTTCTTCATGTGTGACTTTTTTTTTAACCTTGGAGAGAGTCTATTCCTTCTTTTCAGTCTCAACTCATCGATGGGAAGTGCTGATGGAGAATGTAAGCATGACATTCAAAAAACTTTCCCAGACAAGATGGAGTGCTCATTATGATGCTGTGAAACCAGTGAAGGCAAACTTTGAAAAGCTGACCTCAACCCTTGAAGTACTGTGCGATTCCAAAGAAAATGTGGACACAAGAGGATCAGCTCAGATTTTGCTGTCTGCTGTATGTGATTTCTCTTTTTTGAGTTACCTTTCTTTCTGGTGTGAAGTCCTGGAAGAAATTAATCTCACACAAAAGTATTTGCAAACAGTTGGAATCAGCCTTGAAAAGTGCATTGTGAAGCTCCAAGCTCTAAAACTGTTTCTTGAAGATGACCGCAATAAAATTGTGGAGAGAGTCATTCATTATGCAACTACAAAGTGTGAGGAAATGGACATTTCTATGGAGAGAAGAGGGAGAGTAAAGCTCTGAAAAAGGACGCCAGGAGAGATGGCAAAGGATGCTGGTCTCACATTGCCAGAGGAAGTAAAAAGGGCTATGTTTGAATGTCTTGATCGCTTTCATCAAGAATTGGAGATTCGTTCTAAGGCAATGGATCAAATTCTGTCAATCTTTCGTGTTATTCAGCCAAACGTTTGGTTGTTGCAACAGAAGAAGAACTTCGGAAGTATATTCCAAATTTGACTCAGATTTTCGATGAATTCTCTGATGAAGATATCAGTGTGGAAATTGGACGACTTCCGAGGCAGTTGGAAGCTGCCAAAATCAGCGTTGAAGAGGCAAAGAAATGGACAGCATTGCAGTTCCTGGAGTTTATTGTGAAATGGGATTTTTGTGAATCTTTGCCAAGCTTGTCACTGTGTTTGAGATTCTTTTTGACTGTCTGTGTCTATTGCTTCATGTGAAAGAAGTTTTTCCAAATTGAAATTGATAAAAATTTTTTTTCGCTCGACCATGAGTCAGACAAGATTGACAAATCTGGCTTTACTTTCAATTGAACATGAATATGCAAAGAAGGTGAATTTTGATGAGGTCATTGATCAATTTACAGAAATTAAGGCTCGAAAGCAGAGACTGTGAATCCTCTCTATTTACCTTTGAAGAATAGGCTGAGCGTTGAGACTGGATTTCCTGTTTTTTTTTTGTATAAAATAAAATGCAGTATTACCTGTTCACTGAATTTTTAATGTCCTGCATTTTTCTTATTTCCAATTTGCTTATGACAGTACTGTACTGTTTAAAAATCTACTTGCAAACATAATATATTTTTCTGTGTATTTAAATTTTAAAATTATTTATGGGGGAGTGCCAAAGGAAGGATCCCCCCGGGTGCCAAATACTTTAGGTATGCCCCTGCAGGAGTAACTTATCCGAAATTTTAGTTGGTTCCTATATAATTTATAGTAAAATGAAGGTGTCATATACGATAATTCGTTTGCTCAAAATAAAACGAATTAAGAAAACTATGTTCTCTTTTCTCCTTTCTGATTATACATAACATTATTCTGTCGATTGCGGGTTTTCTCCCGGGATGACGTCCCTTACCCTGGTGACCCATGGTAGTCGGTGGCTGCCCTGGTGAATCTTCCATTAAACCATTCGTGAGTGAAAGCGAGGATATTTTCCAAACCAAATTTACTCACTCCGAAAGGATGTTACCGTTGATGTAGTAGCGTGGTCCATTAGACGGTAGCGTGACAATTATATCTTAATGTTTTTCGTCATATGATTACCCACTCAAACATCAGTTGAGTGACACTGGTTACCGTAACAATTTGAAATGTACCATTAACTGTTTTTTATGAAATACAACAAAGCTTTAATATTTTAATCTTATCTTTGTTCACAGAATAAGTTAAATTACATTTATGTTATACAATTAATAAAAAGAAGTAGACCATGATCGGAAATCAAAGGAAACGGGAATAAGACCTAGGTAAAATTCCATTACCCGTGGAGGTTAATTGAATGAATTTACTAGCCTAAGTTCATCTTAAAAGTAGGCCCCATTTCCCAGAGCATTTTTTAACCTAGTGAGTGGGCGACATGAATGTCACCCAGTGACGAAAATTTGTCGCCCAGTAAATGAAATTTTAGGGTACTGGGCCACAAGGAATTTTCAAAGTTTGTAAAAGTAGAATTGTCTTGGGAGTTGTCCTGGGAGCATTATCTTGGAAGCCATATAATACATGCACATATGCCACAATTAGAACTGTTTATCCTAAATGTAAATATGAAATTTACATTGAATATTTATATATAGATAATGCTAGTGTTATTTCAGACCACACGGGAACATCCGGATTCATAGTATCCTTAATCCAGGGGTGTGCTGGGACCGGTTCGGTCCGGTTCGCCCGAACCGGTTGTTAAATTTTAATTGGATCACCGAACCGTTTTTGTTTGTTTGTTTTTCACAAATATTTAACAGTCAGTAAAAATTTATTTATATCTAAATTGTTTTAATTTTTTCAGGATTTTATAGAAAAATATAGGTAGTATCGCAAGCAGTGGTTGTTCCAATATTTATTTATTTTTTGATGAAAAATTAGTTTATTTTTAGATAATTATGTCATTAGTGAGTATTAAAGAATGTTAAATAATTTCTGCCAAAATGTTACAAAATGCTGTTTGGAAAAGCTAAAATGGGTTGGCTTCCGGGCTCCGCCCCGGACCCCGCTGGGGGAGCTACCGCTCACCCCAGATCCCCTAGCTTAATGACTCGCGCCAATGGTGCTCGCCGATTTACACCCCTATCTGTATCAGAACCTGTTGTAAAGAAATTGGCAGCCCTGCCTTAATCCCCCCCCCCCTCCACTACTTCCCGATCTACCTTTCTCGCCCAGTGGGAAAACTTAAAAAATGCTCTGCCATTTCTCCCATTTTCCTGCGCTCTCTTTTTCTCTTCTACCTCGAGAATTCGGATTTTTATCTCGCATCGTGAAAACATAATTGTACTTCTTTTTTTAGGTTTGATTCTGGAATTTGGAAACAATTTTAAAATACGTTATATTATGAATTGTACAAATTCCTAACTTTTTTACGTTATTTTATTAACTTGTATTACTAATTTCACAATATTAAATTATTTTTATATTTATTTCAAGTTCTATTTGGAACTATTATTATTTATGAATACACGATTTGCTAAAGTGGAGGTGTGGAATCACGACGTATTATTCTCACCCGATTTGTTGAACAAAACAATGTCACATGTTCCAATACAAACAAGTTGAGACCTGTTTGGATGTTTTCGTGCAGACAATCACGTACCCATTTCTGGGATTTATCTGAGGCCAGTAGCATGACCGCAAAATGGACGATTGCAATGCACTCGCAAATGTTGCAAGATGTTGCAACAGTGCCAACCCCCACCCCATGTGCCAACCTCCCACCCCTTTGTTGCAAGGCACCCATAGTGCCAACCCCCTTGTTGCAAGACACCCCAAAATGGCGGAGGGGTTGCAAGAGCAACAAGGGGTTGTGCAACTTGGAGGCAGAGTTATCCCCCAAGCTGCAATGAATCCCATTGGGGGAGACCTAACCTAAGAGAGAGAGAGGAGAGGTGTTCGCCTGGCAGTAGCCAAGCGCATATTAAGACTTCAGCCGAGCGGCCGTTGACTTATAGGACCCCTAATCAGCCAGTTGGCTTAAACAGCCAGTGCCCCCGGGCACCATCAGCCAGTGCCTCCAGGCATCATCAGCCAGTTGGCTTAAACAGCCAGTGCCTCCGGGCACCATCAGCCAGTTGGCACAGTGTATACGGCACGTACACACCCATCTATACTGTTTATGTGCGTTGCGCGACCGCGTTAAACTTTAAGGTGGAGTGGAGGCGGGCTCGAGACCCGGCGCGTCCTTCCGCGGTTAGTAGCCATGGTGACCTAATGATCCGTGTTAAACCGTAGGTCTAAGGTGGGGTGTAAAACTTCACCAGAATGAACAATTCGGAAAAAAATACAGGACCCCGTTATTGCAACACTCGATCATGCTGTTTATCTGTTTATTTCTCTCTCTCTCATATATATATATATATATATTATATATATATATATATATATATACACTTCACCGTTTAAAAGTAGGTCTAAGGTGGAGTGTAAAGCTTCACCAGAATGAACAATTCGTACGGGAAGCAAAAGCGAAACTATATATGTACAATTCCGGAAAAAAGTTCATCTAAAATTCGTGTAACCATCTTTCCACGTTTCTCTCATTCATATATATATATATATATATATATATATATATATATATATATATATATATAATATATATATAACCTTACCTTACAACCTTACAAAGTTCCGCGCGATGATTTCTCATTTCGCGAAGGTCAAGCTTGTCGCCCCTCCTCTCGAGTTGGCCTGGTGAAGTAGTGAGTTGGATTCTTGCGCTCTCCACCTCACATAGCCAGGTACGCCCGGCTCATCGGGGATTGTTCTGAGCCAGGCGTCTAGTCCTCTTTTGAAGATTTCCACTGCAACTCCCTTCGTGTTTCTTAGGTCTTTGGGCAACTGATTAAACAGTTTTGGTCCTCTCATTACAAAACTATTTTCTTTCAGGGTTAAGGATGTTCCCTGTCTCGCCTTCAATTTGGGAATACGACACAGTCTACCGCTTCTACTTTCCACCGTTGTTTGGGGAGTTATGGGATTCAGAGTAAGATTAGGGACTAGTTTCTCCATTATTTTCCAAGTGTAAATAATGGTGTATCTCTCTCTTCTCCTTTCCAGTGATATAGGTCTAGTTCTCGTAACCTTTCCCAGTAATTTAGTTCTTTGCACCCATTGATCTTGGCTGTGAAGCTTCTTTGGATCCCCTCCTGCTGTCTAATGTCTTCTTTTTTATATGGGGAAGTTAGGACCGAGCAGTATTCTAATTTGGGTATGATCAGGGTTTTCAGTAGAGGAATCATTACATTCCTATCCCTTCGTTTAAAGGTTCTCAATATCTGACCCGTTATTCTCTTTGCTCTGTTTACTGCTATCTTATTTTGTGTTTCAAATTTCGCATCATCTGTCATTACAACCCCTAAATCTTTTGCTCTGGAATTTCTCTGAATTTCCTGTCCATTTGGGTATAATATTCCATGGACTTTAGGTCTTCTCTTTTTCCATACCGTAATAGCTGAAATTTCTCGGTGTTCAAACTTCATATTGTTGTCTTCAGTCCACTTGTAGATTTTGTTTATGTCGGTTTGTAGAGATCCTATGTCTTCTGGGTTTCTTATTTTTCTACTGATCTTTGTGTCATCCGCAAAGGATGTTACTGTGCTGTCTCTGGTAACGTCCTCATCTATGTCAGTTAGCATGATTATGAAGAGTAGTTGAGCTAATACTGTTCCTTGTGGTACCGAGCTGAGGACCTCTGATTCTGATGAAGATACTCCTTGTACTGTAACGACTTGCCTCCGCTCACTAAGGAATATATATCCATTTCCCTACTTTTTCTGTTATTCCCATATATTTCAGTTTATGTATTATGATTCCGTGGTCACACTTTCAAGTGAATCAATAATGTTGTTGTAGTGTTCCATTAGTTGTGATGGGCATGATCTGCCTGATCGAAACCCGTGTTGGTTATCATTGAATTTTTTCTGAGTTTCCAAAAAGTCATAGATTTTCTGTCTAATTATTCTTTCAAATATTTTAGTGAGATGAGATGTAAGCGACACTGGCCTATAGTTTTTGGCCTCGGATCGATCTCCTCCTTTATATATTGGGACTATGTTCGCGCTCTTCAGGATGCCCGGTATTTCCCCGTGTCTAATGATCGTCTCCATATCCAGTATAGGGGCTCAGCGATTGCATTCTTGCAGTTTTTGATCAGTGTGGCATTCCATTTATCCGGTCCTGCCGCTGAGTGTGTTTTTAGTTTCCCTATGGCTTGTGTAATATCATCCGTCGTAAAGTCGAAATCCGTTATACTTTCCCCTTGTGGTTCTTCTTCAAAGAACGCGTTTCTATCGCAAATCAATTTGTCAGTTTTTGGGATACTGAAAGATGATTCATACTGAGCTTTTAATATTTCAGATACTTCTGTGAGATCATCAGATAAATCACTGTTCTCATTTTTTAAAGGTCCGATAGTCGCTTGGTTTTACGACTTTCTTTTTGCGAAATTATAGAAGTACTTTGAGTTAACCTTTATCGCTTCTATAGCGTCATCTTCTTCTTTTCTGTATGTTCTCGATTTGTTCCTGTATGGCGATATCGATACTTTGTAGTTTATCATTTAATATTTTTCTGATGTTGTTATCTTTACAATTACTTAATTTTGCAGTCACTCTTTTTCTCTTTCGGAACAATGCCCTCTTTTGTCTTTCGAACCTGCTTCTCTTTCCTCTTTGTTGTATCTTTGGGACATGTTTTTCCACAATTTCTAACGTCTTCTCCTCTAACGTCATTAGCATCTCTTCCGTTGTCTTGGCCTCGAAAATGGTTTTCCAATCTATTACTTCCATGCTGGATGTCACATCTTCCCAGTTTATAGCTTTGGAGTGAAAATTAAAAATTTCGGAATTTGCTTCGTTCTGTTGTGCGTGTTCTTTCCTTTCCTGTTGCCTTTATATTAGTTGTTATTTCAATGATATTGTGGTCTGATATCATAGTTGGGGAGATTTCTACATTATCAATTAGATTACTGTTGTTTGTGAATACCAAATCTAGGCAGTTGTTTTTTCTTGTGTTTTCTGTTATTTCTTGCGTTAACATAAATTCATCAGCTAAAGCTAGTAGCATTTTTACCTGCTCCTGCTCTTCTCGTGTGCCCCCCTTGTCCTGGTGGATACATATATTTTTTCCTATCCTTTTATATTTCATGAATTGAAAATTAAAATCACCACAGAGAAAAATATTTGGGGTTGGAGAGTGTAGATCTTTTACTAAGTTTCTTACCTCTGTAATGGAATCTGAAAATTTTGAGGTTGGCGTGTTTAGGGGTCTGTACATTACAATTAGTACCATATTAATTTTTCAATTTTTGCTGCTACACATTCTACGTAGTTGTTTTGAGGTACTTATAACCATTTCTGCTATGTGCCTTTCGCGTGTGTAAATAGCACATCCTCCTTTACGTCTCACTGTTCTGTCGGCTCGGAGGATGTTATAGTTGTCAATTTGTATTTCTTTTTTGTCAATACAGGACTCACAATTTTCACAGTTCGCCTGGCAGTCCTTTAGATGAGTTTCCGTGAGGCATGCAAAGTCTGCTCCGGCTTCTTGCATGAGTCCTTTCGGCTTTCAGGTATGCAACTTTGTTCGTGGACTGGTTTGATTTAAGGCCCTGTATGTTGGCTAGGATTATTTTTATTTTTTCTCTTTCTTTTTCGCATACAGGTGGTTCCGCTTTGTTTTCCAATGGGGGTGCCGGTTTCGTTGCCTTGTGGCCCTCCGAGAATTTACCTCTTTTTATCTTTGTCGGTACCTGTTGTCCCGATAACGCATGAAGTGTCTTTGTTCGTACCTTCTGTCCGGCTCTCGGATTTCTATATTTATATTTGTCAGCTGGTTTTGTAATTGCTGGAGAGTATTTAGCAGCTGAAATGTGTTGGCTGCGTCTAAAAAATTTCCACTCTTCCTTGATGTTAATTTTTTCTGTTCCCTCGGTGCGTTCCTTTGAGGGTGGTGGTATCGGCATTTTTGTTCGTATTTGCAACTTCCATATCTTTCATAAGTGTTGCAGACCGTAAGATGGTGGAACATGCATTTCTTATCAAACTTGCAATATCCACTTGTGTAATGCATTTTGCATAATGTGGGATGTGCATATATGCATTGCCCATCCCGATATCTGCAGTTTCCTTTCGCGTAGTATTTGCATACGATATTTTCTACGCTTCTGCTTTCTTTCTTATTATTTACCAAGTTCTTAGTTTTGGCATTATCATTATTTTTCTTTGGCTGTTTATTTTCTACGTTTTTAGTTATTATCTTTTTATCATTTCGCTCGTTGGACCGTTTGTCTACTTCGCCACTTTTACTTATTTCTTTCCTTTCATCTTTGTCTTCCTTCCGTATTACGTTGTTTATATCGTTATTTGTTATTAAATGTTGTTCGTTATTATGCTGTTAATATATATATATATATATATATATTATATATATATATATATAATAATATATATAATATATATATAATATATATAATATATAATCTAATATATATATATATATAATATATATATATATATACTCCCCCGTTCAAAAGTAGGTCTAAGGTGGAGTGTAAAGATTCACCAGAATGAACAATTCGTACGGAAAGCAAAGAGCCTATATATGGAAAATTTCGAAAAAGTTCATCTAAAAATTCGTGTAAGCACTTCCCCGTTTAAAAGTAGGTCTAAAGTGGAGTGTAAAGATTCACCAGAATGAACAATTCGAACGGGAAGCAAAGGCGATCCTATATATGTAAATTTCCGGAAAAAAGTTCATCTAAAAATTCGTGTAAACGTCAAACTACATTAATTATCTCACTCTCCGACTGACTTAAGTCTAATATTACAGTCTTTTTCATCTGTAATTGATGCTATATATATATATATATATATATATATATATATATATTTATTTTTTTATTACCTAAAAAATTTTCACCATACACTCAATCCTTTTCGTAAAAAAATCTACGCCAAAAGGAAACGACTCTCGAATTCCGCCTCAAATAAAATTTGAGTCAAAGCGGTTTGGGGAAAAAAAAAAATTACCCGCGAAAATGCTAGCTTAATTAAAAGCTGGACAATAGAAGGACATAAATATTTATGGAAAATATTATATATATATATATATATATATATATATATATATATATATATATATATATATATATATATTTAAATTAATCTGTGTTTTGAAAATTTCGGAGTTTGTCGGAAGTGATAGATAATTTCGAATTAAAAATCCAATAAATAATCTTTTCACAGGAGTTTATCTCGAAACCATATAGATTAAATCTTCATCAGCAAATGACTCATCGTTTAGTGTTTATCTCTGCTAATCGTTGTTTTTCTTCAAAAAAAATTTAATTGCTGGGTTATAAACGGATTTCCATTCTGATGGAAATGGATGGATGTATTCTGATGGATAAGATTCCCACCCACCCCCCACAATTTTTAAAAATCGTCTTCCAGTTTTAAGACATCTCTATATTTCAAATAAACTTTCATTTAGAATCTGGATGCGTTGAAGTAATTAAGTACGTTATATAATTGTGCGTAATGGAAATCTTAAGGAAGGAATTAAAAGTGGAATTAATTATTTTTGAATTAAGCAGTGAGTGAAATTATTAATAAAGTGTTTTAATTCTTTTCGCAGTGAAATTATTAAATGAAATTCTTCAGTGTGTGAAATGCTTTTGAAGTTTTTGTACAAAATAAATGAAGTGCTAATGGAAATTACATGAAGTAAGTAGTTGAAATGTTGTTCTTGAAATTAATGGATAAATTACATGAAGCATGGGACTCTGAAATGAAGTTAGTTGCTTTTGAATTAAGCAATGAGTGAAATTATTAATAAAGTGTTTTAATTCTTTTGGTAGTGAAATTGTTAAATGAAATTCTTTGGGGGTGTGAAATTCTCTTGAAGTTTATTAAACAAATGTTTTGAAGTTAAACGAGTTGATTTTCAGTCCTGGTGCATGATTCTTCAGGAGCAGGATGCACCGCATGTTTGTGTTTCCTCCCCAAGATAGCGCAACTTTACCTGTATCAATCGTAATGACAGTCCTACGTTCTCAGTCTTTCTTTACACAAACTGGAGCTAATTTAGTTCTCCCCTCCTCGTTACTCTAAGTATCATTGAGTTTTATCACTATTATTATTATTATTATTATTATTTATTACTTTTAAAAGTATGTATTTCGTACCATATAATTTTATTTCTATTTATACCCCTTATATATTCCCATTTTTTATTTTACATATATATATATACTTTTATATATTTTATCTCTATACTCATACATATATATATATATATATATATATATATATATATTATATATATACAGGGTGTCTCAAAAGTCACTATCTATTTTGAAAAATAATGGGAATTACGAAAAACTGGTTTAAGACATGAAAAATATATTTATTTCAAAGTAAGTGCCACAAAGAATTAGTGCTATTTATTTATCTGTCTCCACATGGCGACCATCAGTGTCTCTACAGAGCTCAAAGCGATAAGTTGTTTCCCGGAACACACTTTCCAGCATTTGAGGTGTTATTTTCTGAACTGCATCGGTAATACGATTTCGAAGTTCGGCTACATCACTAATTCTTCTACCAGTGTACACCTTAGACTTAATGAAACCCCAGGCGAAAAAATCTAATGGTGTTAAATCGGGTGAACGTGCTGCCCATGGTTGTGTTCCTCCACGACCAATCCAGCGACCGGGGAAGCGTCTGTCAAGATAATCACGTACAATTATTGCATAATGGCACGGTGCTCCATCCTGCTGAAAAACTACTGTGTCAAGAATGCCATCTGTAAGAAGTTGAGGTTCGAGGAATTGTTCAAGCATGTCAAGATAATAAACCAATTAACTTTTTTTAAATACACAAAATTGCACCAGAAGTACATATCTTTATGCCAGCATAGCATTTTTAAAAAAAACATCTAATGTCACCGAAATAGACAGTGACTTTTGAGACACCCTGTACAATAGAATCCGCTTATTATAATCACGTTGGGACGCAGCTATATTGATAATAATAACCGACTGATAACATAAAGTGGTGTATGTTAAAACAGAAAAGTTAAAATAGTTAAAAGGCAGTAATAAAACAATTTAAAAAATTCATACCTTTAATATTTACTGTCGAAATTCATCTAGTGTTGTTTGCCTGCGGTTTGTTTGCAGCAAGTCATTAATAAAGCGCTCATAATCATAATGCTTTTGAAATTCAGCAGATCGGTGTTGCACGCCGCGACGAAGTATTTGCAGAGCTTCTCGCATCTGAGCGTTTGTTGGAGGGTCTTCTGGACTATCTTCTTGTTTAGTGTCTTCATTCTCTTCCCTTTCTTCAGCCAAGTCAGAGCCTGCTTCAGTAACAGCTTGGCATATTTCTGATGATGTCATGGTACATGGTAGCTGCCACTTGAATTTCCTCATCAATGGCCAACCAGCTTTAAAATCTTCTTCTGACATACCATCTGGGGGTTTCTCCATGATTTCCGCTTCAATAGCATCGGGTTCTTCATTTGGAGATGTTTCCGTGCCCTTCTTAAAGAAACCACCCTTTGTGAAACAGTTTTCAATGGTTCTCTCAGTCACTTGTTTCCATGACATTGTTATAAGATGTCGGGCATCAAGGAGGGAAATTCTTTTGGCAATATCATTTGCATCAGTTTTTTCTTGTCTCATCTAATTCTCCTAAAATTCTGCTACGCATTTCTCTTCTGTAGTAAGCCTTTAGAGTCCGTATGATTCCTTGGTCACATGGTTGAATCAGTGATGTCGTGTTTGCAGGCAAGAAGATTATTTTAACGTTTTTTTAATGACACATTACATGTATGTGCTGTGCAGTTGTCTACCAACAAAACAATTTTTCGTTTCAGGTGAAATCTGCCGAGTCATTTTATGAGTCATTTTAAGATTCTGATAACTATAACCGAAACTCTGATTACTGTAAGCGGAGGTTTTATAATGTAATTTAACCTCGATGCTTTGGGACTGTTAATTCTGATAATATTAGGCGATTGATAACAATATCGGTGATTACAATAAACGGATTCTACTGTGTGTGTGTGTGTGTGTGTGTGTGTGTATATATATGCGCACATACATATACACGTACATACATACATACATTTGATTAACTTTTTCTTCGATTTATATTTTAGTCTATTTCATTCATGCGGCTAATATTTTCCTGTTATGGCTTGGTGTAGGAGCGAGTTGTTCTCTTGATAGATAGATAGATAGATAGATAGATAGACAGGTTAAAATGCTAGGTTAGTTTAGGCTAGGGCAGGCTTGGTGTTATGGTGGTATCGCTACGCTAGGTTAGCTTTTATTATACCCGGTTAGGCTGCGTAGATTATATTATGTCCCGGTTAGGCTACGCATAGGTTAGGTTAGGTTAGGCTCGGTTAGGTGACCCCGTCTCTAGGCCTGGCTTGGTGGAATAGTGAGCTGCTCTCTTACAATCTTCGTCTGGCTTGTTGGAGGAGCGAGCTGCAGTCTTACACGTTTTTTTCAATACCTCCAGCATCTGTAATTTATATAATTCTTATGTTAGGCATTGTTTAGAATATTATCGCATTTATTTCTACGGGTAAATAGATATTTTGTAACTCATCAAGAAATCCCCTCACATCAGATCGGAAATAGACCAAAGCATGTTATTCCTCAAATATATCATAGATTGTCTTCATCTCAAAAACTACCCATTTTCAATGGATTAAAACTGTGGAATGATTTAAGTGCTGAGAAAAAATATTGCGAATGTAATTCGTTTAAAATCAAGTTGAAACCCCGACATATTTACCGTTTTGTTAAATGATTAATTAGTTTATCACTATATTTTGTTAATAAAACGGAAATTATACCCGCGATGTTTGATTCTGGTTTCTATGAGCGTATATGTGTAAACGACGGAAGGGGGGGAGAGGTTCTCTCACAGACAAACAAAAAACTGAATTTTGAAAAGTCAAAAACCAAACAAAATGCAGCTCAACAGCGAGATACATCGGAATTTACAGAAGGGAACGTCAAGTTCTGTGTCCCCGTATTGTATCACCCTGCTATATCCTTCGTATGATCAGTCGCACGTGACTTACTTATTTTTCTTTATTTTCTCCCGCATCATATTATGATTAAGAATTTTATGAAGCTTTTTCTAAATGGACTTTATTTACTTCAAACAAAACCTTGCATAATTTCATTCACTAGGTCAAATAATAACCATGAGTATTTAAATCTGACATTTTTCACGTCAGATGATGTAGTGACGCGCGGCAAGGACTAACAATTAAATTTCGATTTCGGTGCTGGTAAAATATAAAAATAGAATGTGTGTATATATATATATATATATATATATATATATATATACATTGCATCTCAACGGTATAGTGGTTGGCGGAGGAGCGAGAAACATCTGTTTTATTTTTAATAAGAGTCCAGTAAAGCCTAAAGCTTGAGGGTCAAATTGAATAAAATAAATAGCCAAGCTTCACAATTGTTTATGTCATTGTAAATTATAAAACCAATGTATTTATTTTATTATTAATAAAAGTAAATAATTTTTAGACGGGGAGGTTATAATATCAGCGTTTGACATTCAATTTGAATCTTAAACAATAAGTTAAGTTAGGCTGGGCTAGGCTAGGCTAGGTTAGGTTATATTATGTCCCGGGAGAGAGAGAGAGAGTTCTGTTTGGAAAATAATGAATATTGTTTCATCAATATTTATGGAACTAATTGCGCATATGCTTACTACATCGCAGGAAGATTAATTTAAAAATAGCTGAAGCTTGAAAATGTCGCAAATTAACGTACTTAAAATTCTCGTCCGAGACGAAGCACTGAAACATTTTTATTCATACGGACGCGCATTTCCTGTGATAATCTGTGTTAATGAATTTGCTCTCATTTTTATGAGGGATTTAGTGACATTGGGGATTAAAACCGGAAATCTGGGAAGGTCGTATCGGTTTATGGTATCGAGAAAATATATATATATATATATATATATATATATATCGGCCTCTGAGTTCACGTAAAATAATTTTTTAAG